>ML677387.1:3381858-3579323 GCA_007922305.1 Dermatemys mawii
TTAGTGCCTTGGACAGAGTGACCGCCCTGTAATCAGGGATCTGGTCTCTCACTTCTGCTCTGTTTAGGTTGAGCTGATGGCAATGATTGGCTATTAAGGAGGGTGATTTAAGTCACATGCCTGTGCCTCACAGGTAGTGCAGTATCCCCTAGTACTTAGGCAGAATAACACCCTGTATCGAGAGTTGAGGTTCATTCTTCATTCTTTTGCCAACATGCTACTTCAGTTGGTTGGTTTAAGTTGTGACCCTGTAATTAGGGGAGAGTTTGTGTCCATCTGGCATCTGGGAGATATTGAGCTCCGTGGAACACTGAGCAGTGTGACCGCCCTGTAACCAGGGTCTGGGTCTTTGCTTACTTGCTCTTTTGGCATTATACCATCCTAGAGGCCTCTCGTCAGCGTGACAACCCTGTAATCAGGGTGCATGTCACAAGCATTCATAGAATGGGACATATTGAGTCCTTTGGTACTGTGAGGAGCTTGACCTTCCTGTAATTCAGGTTACGGTCTCTGCTATTTGGCTAATCCCAGTGACCACCCTGTAATCAGGGTACAGGTTGCATCTCTCTTGAAATCTGGCAGATTAGAATCCTGGGCAGATTGACCTCCCTGTAACTAAGGTTTGGTTTCTTAGGCCTTTTGGGTCTCTTGGCATTGTGCTTTCTTCACAGCCTGAGGCGAGTGACCGCCCTGTAATCAGGGAATCCGGTCTTGGCCCTCTAATCTCTTGGTACTAGGCCAGGTGCAGACAGCTGGTCTGAATGAGCCCCCCTGTAAACAGGGTACAGGTCTCATCAGACACTATTTATGCCCTCCCCTCCATGAAACTGTGTCCAGAGTACTGGCCCTTCACACTGCGCTTCTAATTTACCCGGAATTCTGCAGCCAAGTCTCCTTTCTTCTCCAATTACTGTGCTCTTGGAGAAACAACATCCTGCTGCTATTGCAGGTAGGTTCAGAAACCGAGGGTCTTGTGGCAATTTGGGACAAAGTCAGTCTAAGCAGTATATCTTGTGACACGGATTTTCACGTACTTGTCACTTAATTCCATACTTCCCTTAATCATCCAATTCCTCTTCATTTTGTATGGAGACTGATTGGTGTAATAGTTGTCAAGGGGTAATCTGGAGATTGTGGATCTGGAGTTGAATGGGTTTGGTACTTTTCTTACTCAGCAGGGCTTGGGAGGATGGGAAAGTTCTTATGGAAGTGTCTGAGGATAGCATAGAATTGACTTGGAGCTGAATAATCTGGCTGTCTGCAGACCCAGAAAACCACAGTGTGTTCTTTGCTTATACTGAATTGGCACTGCGTACATATGGGCTGCCATTAGGGCATCGTACTTACACACTCCTGTGTGCTCTCCCTCTGTTTCAAGAAGCTTCGAGCACAGCTGGACAAGAATAAAGTATCAGGAATATCAAGCAAGGAGGAGAAAAGAAGATGTGTCACTGAAGAATTAGGAGAAGGAAAGGGACTCTGGGCACAGAAACCTGCCTGTAAACACGCCTCAAGTCATGTAATTACACTTTATGGGGTCTCAAGCCTTTTCATGAATTGAGCAGCATGACCGCCCTGTAATCAGGGTCTAGGTCCTTTTGCTTTTTGTCCTTTTGACATTATGCTCCATTAGCTGGCTAGTGAGAGTGACTCCCCTGTAATCAGGCTGCAAGTCACCTCTCCTTCACGTTCAAGGGACACTGAGCTCTTTGGTAACTTGAGCAAAGTGACCGCCCTGTAACTAGGGTCTGGGTCTTTGCCCACTTGCTCGTTTGGCATTATGCCGTGCTTAGGGCCACTAGTCAGCGTGACAGCCCTGTAATCAGGGTCCATATCACAAGTATCTATAGAATGGGACATATTGAGCCCTTTGGGGTACTTTGAGGAGCTTGACCTTCCTGTAATTCAGGTTACGGTCTCTGCTATTTGGCTAATCCCAGTGACCCACCCTGTAATCAGGGTACAGGTTGCATCTCTCTTTTGAAATCAGGTGGATTAGCCCCATGGGCAGCTTGACCTCCCTGTAACTAGGGTTTGGTCTCCGAGGCCCTTTGGGTCTCTTGGCATTGTGCTTTCTTCACTGCCTGAGGCGAGTGACCGCCCTGTAATCAGGGAATCAGGTCTTTGCTCTCTAGTCTCTTGGCACTAGGCCAAGTACAGCCAGCTGGTCTGAATGAGCCCCCTGTAAACAGGGTACAGGTCTCTTCAGACCCTATTTATGGTGCCCCCATGAGACTGTGTCCAGTGTCCTGGCCCTTCACATTGTGCTTCCAACTTGCCTGGAATTCTGCAGCCAAGTTTCCGGCTTTCTTGCCCGTTTACTGTGCTCTTGGAGATCGGACATCATGCTTTTGTTGCTGGTAAGCTCAGAAATAGAGGATCTCGTGTCCATTTTTGAAGTATCAGTATGTGAATTTTTCCATTCATTTTGGTATCCGTGCCTTTCAATTCCATGCTGCTCTTAATCACCTATTTCCTGATTATTTGTGAGGAAAACGTTTGAACTGCTTAGGGCCATGTTTCTCAAGACTTTGATCTGTGGACCGACAGTTGTTCCTTAGATGTCCCTGAAACAGTTCTGGAACAGAGCAATTTGTAATAAAAAGGTGGAGAAGCTCTTAATCCTATAATTATCAATGAGAAATTTGGAAATGTTTGCTTTGTAATAGTGTTTGTTTAGTTACATCCATTTTCCTTTTGGCTTTCCCTTTATTGTGCTAATTTATTGTGTCATCCAGAGTTACTTTTACTTAAATGCATAACTTTACTTATTCCCCTTTTAAATTTGAGGCATTGTTCTCTGTAAATATATTTTTATTCCATTTCTGGTTTTATAGCTATGTCCACTTTATTGCTGCATTCCAGAGCTTGAAAGAGTTAGCAGTAGCTTGAAAATCAGTCTCTTTTTTCAATAAGAGAATCAATACTTTATTTTTGTGTCTACTTCTTTTTTAAATTTATTGTATACTGTCTTTAAACATTTAATATGTGTCTGTTATTTGTATCTAGAATTTCAGAGAGTATTACAAGTTTGCTATAAATGTGTTGCACATTGTTTATATCCTCTTAAGGAGAATTGGTCAAAATTGAAGCACCCAACTTAAAAACAAGAAGAGAGAATCTAAAAGCCTGTGAAAAATAAGAACAGAGAGAAATGCTGAGCTCAAAATATAATTGTGTGATCTTTTTCAAAAGTAAATCATGCTAAAAATGCACACAGTGTATATAAATTCTTCTAACGTAGTGCATTAATAGATTTCCGTATGCAATACTAAATATTTCTTGCATAGCATAATTAACATGGCATTAAAATAATATTTTTGTTTTCTCTTCAGGTTTACACCATGTCCAGCAGCATGGTGTATGAGTGGACTGGAAGGATAAATTGAAACAAAATAACTAGTATTTGTCACTTGTCAAATGCTGATTAATGTTAATAGACAGTTAATAACAAACTCTGAAACTCAATTACTTGTGGCACCACAACACTGCATGAAGACTGGAGAACAGTTTCCTCCCATAACCCTTCAGTTTTGTAGCTACCTGTGCCACATGATTATTTTATAATCACGTCCTCTCAAATTGTCTTTTACTAATGAGTCCATAAAGCGTGCTTTGTTTATCATATGTTCTTATGCTCGTAGAAAAGCAAGATGTATCTTTTTTATTTAATTCATGAAATTTAAGCTTTACCATTCTTTCATGAGTCATTTTCATGTCATTGCTTGGTGATTTTGGGCTTCTGTTTAGCAAGCAGTCAGTTTTACTCTCTTAAAGTCTCTGTTGCCTACAGCAAGTTGTTCGAAGATGAAGAACTATTTGAAAAGGACAGAAGAAAATGAGATGTAGGGTGGCCACCCTGAAGAGTGTTGGAAAACCTTTTTCTGTTCAGCACACTATTGATCTTTCTCCTTTCAGCCCAGAAGAAAGTTCATTTTTGATACCCAAATAGTACTATAGCTATGATGACATATGGAATTAAACTAAGTTTTTACCTATGGCCACTTAGAAATTATCAATAGAACTGATGTTGTTTTCATGTAGATATGTAACCTAGTATTTAAACTATATGTTTTACCAAGGTGACTACCTGATTTTATGTAAAACAGTTACACACATCTTAGAAAATGTGTTTCTTTGACTTAAGTGTGTGACTTTTGTATAATTGGGCAATGAATACTTTACGTACCAATAATTATGAATCTGTAATGCACAGACCTTAAACACACAAGCACTACAGGAGCATAGCTCACTCAATCATAATTTCCTACTGGAAGTTAAATGATGTAACTGAAGTGAAGGCTTGTATTTGTATTCTCCACCCACCCCCAAAGCACCCTCTTTAAAGAAAGTTAAGATTGAAAAGATTAACATTCACACCAGATAACACCTAACTTAATATTTTGAAAGCTCTGTATCTCTCACGCATTTCTAAAAATAAGCAAACAAAACTAAATGTTGTTCTGGAAATTGGCAGTTACTCCCCCCACTTCATAACTTTCAAACACTCTATTTATATGGTCACACCAATCAAACTGAACCACACATGCAATTTTTTCTTTGTATCCATTGTTTCAGAACAGGTAGAGTATTTTTGGTAGTTGTTTATATTGATGTAAGTGGTAATAGTGGTGTTTTAATGAGTTTTTATGCTTATTGAATTAAGTGGATTCTCGAGGTTGATGATGTGGCTATTTTATGTAGGTCTGTTTTTTTTTAGTTAAGTGTTAATGTTTATGTAGAGGTGCAGTATTTTGTGATGACTGTTTTTCAGGTATTGGTTTAGTGTGAATTGTTGAAAAATGTAGATGTTTTTGTCTATGTACATTACTAGATGTACTTGGAAGGCAAAGTTGAGGTTGCCTGTTTGGTGCAATTTTATTGGTGTGAAAGTTAATATAGGATAAGTGTTTAAAAGCAATGAAGTTTGAATTTAAGCTCAACAGGGATCCAGGACCCATCTGGCTACCTCAGTAATTCATGGCTACCTCAGTAATTCCTAATTCCAAAATCTGGAATAAAGGTTATCAAGGAGAATAAAGATATCTCCAAAGATTTCCAACAGTTTAACATTTGTGCAGTATTAGGGGATCCCGTGAACCTTACTGAGCTTTTCAAAGTGTAATTAATTGTGTCAAACTCTTGACTTCTACTTCTCCCAGTGAAGTGTTGTCCTGTATGAAAAGATTTATACTGGTAGTGAATTCTGCTCTGTACTAAGATAATTTTGTTAAAATCACCACTTTATGATGTACGAAATGAATTAACTAGGTTTGAGTATATATACCTACTTGATAAAAATTAGAATATTCCCTGTTAAATTTATAGTTTTAACTTAATGACTGTCATATCACCTTATTTTACTTTCTATAACTACTTATTAATGTATTTATTAATATATATGTAATTAAATTAATAAATTGTATACTTTCAGGCATAGTCTGAGATCTGTCTTCTGGCTAAACAAAAAGAATTTGTTAAAATTGTGAAGAATTTTGGTATCATTAATTTTAATTATAATCTCTTTTTACCTTTTTCATGTGGTCGTAGGAAGTAACTACCCTGTAATAGTGCAAGTTTCATTTTTCTCTTGACTCACACATATTTTGGCAGACAGCGATGTGACCTTGAAATGCAGATGAAGCTCTCACTGTCACTTAGGTGCATAAAGATGCCCTCCTGGGGCTTCTGAGGTGCATGGGAATGGGACTTAAGTTCCTTTCCTGCCCTCAACCTTGTAGATTGCTTGAGGTCTGTAGGTCCTAGGTCTCACTTCTTGGGCACAATATATGAGTCCACTGTATCGATGATAAGATTGACATAACACTGGCAAGATCCTCTGATTTCTGATGCATTTCAGTTCAGATTTTTTTTAAAAAGACTGAATTAAATATGAAAATTAATATTCTATTAATCTCATGTTTTTCCAGAATTAACCTTTATGGCATACTAAACTTTCAATATACTTCTGTATGTGAAGTAGTGTGGCCTGGTGGTTTAGAGTACTGGACTGGGATTCAGGAGACCTGGTTTCTTTTCCTGGCTCTGCTGCTGGCCCACTGGGTGTCCTTGGACAAGTCACTTTACCTCTCTGTGACAGTTTCATCATCTTTTTTTTTTTTTTTTTAAAAAAAAGAGGGGTGTGATTGTACTCACCTCATTTGTAAAATACTTTGAGAACTACTGACTAAGCAGATATTCAGAATTTTTACTAAAAATGAGACTACGTATGGGCAGGAGAGAACTAGAAATTAGCTTTGGTGGGGATGCATAAAGATATACTTCACTATGTAAGTATTAACTGTGTTAATGCTGTGAAGAAAACTGTTCTTGGTGAATAATGAATTAAAACAGAGTCTCTCTTGGTATTTGATAATTCATTTCTAGTGTACCAGATGCTTTTTGTTCCACTATACTCTGTATGGAGGTGTGCTTTTGATTTATTATCCTTGCCCTGTGATTTATTATTCAAAAATGGGCAACTTGGAAAAGAAATATTCAGTATTAGGTGATTGTTTGTCTGCTGCACAAAAAGCAGGTGAACAAAGTCTAGGGAAAAGCAGAAGCTGAAGGAAGCTGGAACTATATAGATGGGATTAAGAAAATCAGTCTTAGTATTCCAAGAGTAATTGCTAGAAGTTGAAGATGAAACAATTAAACAATTAAAATATGTACCGAAAATGGCTTTCATGCTAATGCAGAAGAAGAGACTTCCAAACAGACGATCTTGCAACTGAAGTTGAATCAATTTGAATTTCATAATTTATTGGCACTGTAGATATACACTGTGCTGTTCACAGTTGTGACCTATGTTGAATAATGGCATGTCCTAGGTATTAGAGTGATTGGCAACCTTAAAACCAGGATGGATCTAGTATCCAGGCCTAAAGGGCTCTGTGGCCTTGTCTTCATTAGAAAAAAAGGGTGAGTTTTCAACACAAGGTAAAATCCTAGTGAAGATATGGAAAATCATGATTTTGGCAAAAGTTAGCTGGTCAAGCTAAAGACTGTAGGAGAGTCTATGGTTTACCTTGACCAGCTAACTTGTGGTAAAACTACAACATGCCCTGTCTTCACAGCACACTCCACTCCATTAATTGACACTTGAGTTGGCCTAGCCTTAGTGTGAGCACCTACACCGCAAAGTTGTACTTGAGGTACTGTGTCTAGACTGGTGCTGTACTTATGAGAGGCTCTAGGACTTTTGGGGGGACAGGCAATGGAATTTTACCTCATGTTAACTCCTGTTAGCTAACAAGAATTAATACACCTTTCCCGCACCGCCAGTGTAAACACATCCAGTGTCTAGCTGTACACATGAGGCCAAAGTATAAAAGAGGAAGATTTTCCCCACCCCAAATATGTCAGAGGGGGCTAAAGTTGATTTTTTATTAAAAGGTCATTATCATTCCTGATAACTCTCATGTACCCACATATTTGAATAGTGAGACAGACACTTTCTACTGCAATCTCTAATGTATTATATTGCTTCCACAGTCAGTCTTCTGTATTTGGACTATGGTTTTGGTTTCCCAGTGTCCTCTAGTTTATGGTCCCTGATAATTTGTGAGACTTTGCCTTAGTTTTGCACAGACATGTTCTGAGTAGCTCCAGTCTCTCAGACTCCAGAAAGCAATTTTTGTGAAGTTGGCACAGCTTTCTTAAGAGATAGAGATAAGTATCCTTTGTGCAGTTCCAGACAGTTCTGAGACTGGTTCATTAGGTTTCAACATAGGGAAATATTTAGGGACACTTCTATGTTCTTTTCCCAGTCCTTGTTGGAAATTTTGTTAGCACCAAGAATTTTGTGTATAAGAGTTATTAGGGTCTGTTTGATCATCTTAATGTTGAATGTATTGTTCCCCAAAGCCTGATTATAGTCCAATGTTCAACTTTTTAAAACAGAACCTTTCTAAAACCACTTTTGTATTTTGTAGCCCTACTTCATGCGAGATGTTAATATCAAAACACAGTACCAGAGAATATACTTCCCATTACACACCATGGCTCTCATGCCTGATTTTCCTCCTCAGGATATGAGATAATTGATTGTGCTCTTCCTCCAATGAGTCAAAGTCAATCAACACAATTGTTTTTGCTTCAGAGGGCTTTGTAAAAAGAAATCCCATGTATTGATATATTCAGAAAAATTGGGCTCTCAGAACTGAGGGCTATAGTGGTAACTTCAGTTTTCCTGAATCATTTTCAAAGGGATGGGAAAACAGAACCACTCTGAATAGATTTGAGAAAAAGTTTGTTCCTCTACCCCAAATTTCTAGTCAAGCTTACAGAATTTCCTTTGCTTGTTTTTTAAGTTCACCAAACAAAACACTCTCAGCGATCCATTTTCCCTATATAAATCTGCATTTCTTAAACAACTTATAAAAATGTTAACTAGCATACAACAATGAAAAATTAACTTCATTTTCTTTTTCCTTTGAGCAACACCAAAAAAAAAGTCAGAATTATCTACTCTACCTATATACTTACGGAATTTATATGGCACTAATAACTTACCTTGGTTGGCAAAAATAATACAAGTTACATCTGTGTAGCAACTTTCATACTGAAAAGTCCAAATGCATTTCATAAACTAAGGCCAAATCTATCCCTGCACTTGTACAGATCCCAGCCCAGAGATGGAGATTGGGTAGCTTGCATATTCCCTATTCAGAGCATAATTGCAGGGGATTTTGAGAAAAGCCACGAGAAAGATTAAAAATAATTAGAAACCCAGCCTTATAGTTACAGACTCAAGGAACTGAATCCATTTAGCTTAACAAAGAGAAAGTTGAGGGTGACTTAATTATGATCTATAAATATGTATGTGGGGAACAAATATTTAATAGTGGGCTCTTCAGTCTAGCAGAAAAAGGCATAACATAATAAAATGGCTGGAACTTGAAGCTAGATAAATTCAGATTGGAAATAAGGTGTATATTTTTAACATTTTTTAAATGGCTGGAACTTGAAGCTAGATAAATTCAGACTGGAAATAAGGTGTACGTTTTTAACATTGGAACAGTTTACCAGGGTTTGTGGTGGATTCTCCATCACTCACTGTTTTTAAATCAAGATTGGATGGCTATCTAAAAGACATGCTCTAGGAATTGTTTTGGGGAAGTTCTGTGGCCCCTTTTATACAGGATCAAATCAGCTGATCACAACAGTCCCTTCTGACCCTAAAATCTAAATTGCCCATCACTTGATTAATTTGGCCCCGTATATCTATAGAAGTGAATCCAGCTCTGAGGAGTTGGGGAGAGATGAAAGTTTGGCTACCAGGAAAAACCCTGGTCTTTGAAAAGAGCATTGGGAACTAATGTCTGCCCAAAGCAGACTAAACCTTAGTTTTTTAGGTCCTGTCCACACAGAAGGAATAGGGAGCTCAATGTATCTAACACAGATAGCTCACTGTGTAAATCAATTTTACTGGGATTTAAATCAGTGATCCCAGAGAGTACATGTACTTCACTGTTAAAAAGCACCAAATTACCCATTAGCTGTATCAATGAGACACATATGCCATAGCCTCTTTTTTTAAAAAAATATGTACATTAATAGTGATAATTCTGAAAATTTGAAACTAAATTTCCATGAGTTTCATATCATAGACATTAGAGGTGGAAAATCCCTATGTAGTAATTAAGTCTTTAGAAAAGCAAGATTGTTCCCTATACTACATTCTCCAAGACACTATTATACAAAAGATTTAAATCCACAGTTTTTTTCAGTCTAGTCAGAGTTCCCTCTGGGATCTCTCTCTTCATTTAACTTCCCAACTCCATTGGCTGAAAGGCCCTGAATCATGGCTACTCTCACTCTGGCCAGAGGAAGATTAATAAGCCACTTTAGATCCCATCAATGCTATTCTTCTGAGAAGCATTGCTTAGGACTGGTGTGAAATGCTCCTGCCTCCATGAGGGCATGAGGATGTCTCAACACTGCACTGGGAAATCTACTGTTGTAACTTCAGTGATGGTGTCAAATGGTAGACGTGCTAGTGCTGAGGAGAACACAATCATTTTACCACTGTGGCTATGTCTTCACTTCCCCCCCCCCCCCCCCTCCCACCCCAAAAGGTGATATATACAGTAAGGTCATTTCTCTTGTTCAGAAAGCCAGTGCAATGCCTATGCGCCACTCTTTTGAGCCCTTACTTGGTACATATGTGGCAGATAGCTTTGAGCTGGCTTTTGGCATAGGGTTGAATTTCACCTTGCGTTGCTAGGCCAGACTATATCCTTTTTCGTCTGTTCTCTTACAGAATTTTGTACCTATTCCCTTTCTCAACAGTAAACAATCTCTAATATCCTCAACATATTGCATGCATCATGGGAAAACACAGGTTTTATTGGCCTCCTTGGAAACAACTGGATAAACTTAATTCAATTGTTGCTAGCATAACTGTTTCCTTTAAAAATTAACTTGGTTAGAATATGCAATAAGTAAGTGTGAATTATTTAATGCCCATCTCATTCTCCACTTTTTTTATAGTTGTTCTACTCTGCCTGCCTCCCCTCCTTTTTTTCTGAAAAAAACCCCCAGAACTAGGTATCAGGCCTGTTAAAAATTGATGAAGCATTTGTAAACCTTTAGCAAATGAACAGTCAAGTGACATATGAATAAAACATCTGAAAAATCTCACACTCTCCTTGCCAGCTCACACTGTCCTGACAGAGTATGTGAAACACATGGGTCATGTTACCGTAGAGAAACATTGTGTGCAATATGAAAATAAGGTTAGGGGAAAGGATGGTTCTCCTTACGAGGGGACTTCGGTATAATTCCTTCTAATTTATCCTGGTGTAAGTAAGTAGATAATCTATCTCGCAGCCTTCATTGCAATTTCCAAAGTTATTATCATGAATCAGATTAATCAATGTGTACTCAGTGTACTTGCACAAGGCCTCCATCCCAGAGGAGTGGGGGGACCCTGATCACCAAGAAATGAACAAAAAGACCCACATACACAAAACCACCAAGGCCAGAAAGAAAGCAGAGTGGGGCAAACCTGCAGGGCCCCCAGATAGTCCATTGGAACAGGAGCCACTGGGGGTGAGTGGAGCAGAATCACTCTGCAACCCATGCCGCCTCCCACCCTAGGGACAGGACCCGGACCTCTCCCTATGACATCACACACACACCCCGGCCCGGGGACAGGACCCAACTACCCCATGGCTTCTGACCTCCCCACTCCAACTCCTCTTGGGTAGACTTCCCCCTGGGCCTTCCTATCCTTTCGGGCAGGGAATGTGTGTGTGGGGTGGAGACCCAATTGTAGCAGTGAAAAGGGCCTCTCAATTCTTTAATCTGTCATGGGTATCAATATAGTTACATCTCTTTCGTAACAGATACAGCTAGATTGGTGCAATCTTCACAGTATGGAGGCAGTTATACTGGTGTAAAAGTGTTTCTGTCGGTATAGTTTATTTCTGTAAATTTTCACTATACTGCAATAGCTATATTGCTAAAGCTGTACCTTCATTACTTGAATCAGCTTCTCCTTCTTTCCCAAATCCTTCTTGTTTTACATGTCTCTTCCTGGCTCTTCGTCCCATGCAAGTGTATCCTTTCCTGTCAGTGTAAAAAAGACAGGGAAAATGATGTATTTGGGCAGCACAAAAAAAAGTGAGATGACCCTAATCACGCTTGAATGGTGCCCCACAAATCACCCATTTTAACCTTGTTCCTTTGGAGTGCACCTTTCTCATTCCTTCCAGCCCCATACTTCCATTAAATAAACAAACAATCCATCTCAAGCTATCGGGCTCTTAATAGAGGGATAACTTAAGGACACATCAGCACTCAGACAGCAGCATTAAGATTTCATCGTGCTGCCAAAGAGAGAGGATTTAATTAACTCACTTTACCTGTCTTCCCTGGCACAAGACAAATGGAACGGCACCTCTGCAGAAGAATAATTAATGTGGAGTTTAAAAACGAACTTGAATGTAAGAAATTGTGGCATGTCAGTCGGACTTCTTGCTAGGGATGGGACTGAACCAAAAACCCATGTTCTCAACTCTCTAAATTTTAATTTCAGATCAGTGGTAGAGCTTGAAATGTGTGTTTGAGGGGAGAAGGCCACTAAGGTTGGCATGGGAAGTCCTTGATCACTGCACAGTATTAGGCAGAACAGAAGAATTTAAGAGTTTAGTTCATTATGGGGTTTTCTTCTATTTTGTGGGGGTAATGAGAAGCATGTTGGGTGGGATTAAGACTTGAGAAGGATTAGTCCATGCTGGGTGAAACTCACCCATGTACAGAGGGTTAGCACAAGACCCATGCACTGCTTTAATCATACTGTACTTAGAGAGCTTAAGTAGAACACAAGTGGTTCATTGACCTTGTGCTTGTCCTCTGCACAATGGCAATTTTCAACAATTATACAGCTACTCAGAGTAGGTGTCTTCACTATACCTCACAGTTCATTATTTGGACAGAGACCCACAACGTTTTCTTAGTAGCTGCTCATTTTGTGTGCCTCATATTTTGGATGCCTCACATGAATCGACTTGATACTGATTTTCACAAAAGCTGAGCTCTCATGGCTTTCAAGGATATCCACTGGTGTGGGACTGCTCAGCACTTCTGGAAATTAGCCCTAAGGAATCTAAAGCAGTACTTCCCAAAATGGAAGCATCCTATCCCAGTGTCCATTTTCGAATATCCGTGCATATTTTTGAGATCAAGAGAGATACTTTGGTTGGGATTTTTCAGGGGAAACAATGAACTTGAAACATACCTAGTAGAGGATGAAAAGCTATTCCCTGAGAAATTCACTTTTACAGAATCCATCTCTATCCATCTAGAAAACCCACATCCCTTCAGTGCATAATTAATATTGCTGGTTTCACTAAAAGGTCAGCAAAAGCCACACAAGGTGCTGTTTCCATTACACATCAGTCAGATTCACTTCTCCCTGTGTTTCTATTTGCCAGTTATAGATTTCCTGTATTTTTCAATTATGTTCTTTTTCTGCTAGGTTAAGTCTGCTGCTGGGGCAACAAGGGGTTAATTAAGTGATCTCGGACTAATTATTTATTACATAACAGTTCCTTTTAGCAGTGGTATTGGTTTGATTATTATAGCACTACCACTACATAGGTAGAGCCAGGGAGGGGAATACTGACTGAGTTCTCTGGAGGTTTTGATCAAAAGTCAAAATTCATGGTTAGCTGTCAAATGTGCTATTAGGAAAGTTATTGCAAAGAAGAAAACTGAGGTGTGAGGGAAAAAAATTAAAACCTGTCTCCATTGCTCAGGAATATTTGTACATTTTAAGTGACAGCTTGAAATATGACAACAAAAAAAACCCCTCGCTTGAGTGATGCATTTTTTTAACTTCACTTCTACTGCAAAAAAAGAAAGGGAAATACTCTGATGGCCCTATGATTAGAGCCACTGGAGCATAGACAAAAGGGCTTGTAACTTTAATCAAAGAAAACAACAGAGAGAGGATAAGAACTACATAGTTCTGTCTTTAAAAGCATCTAAAACAAATTCTTTCCTGCAGAAATATTTATTAAGACACCATTTGGAGAAAGGTCAATGTATCATATACAAGAGCAGAGCTTAAAAGTCTCTGGAGTTATCCATCTACCTGATTCTTACATTGAGCTAGCTGTGGGACAGATCCTCAGCTGGGTTTCTGAGGGGGGAAAAGCCGCAAAAAGGTTTGGATGGGTGATTCAAACTTTTATAAACAAGGGGAGGGGAAAAACTGGATTTTAAGGTAGTTGCAGAAAAGAGTCTTCACATGTAAACATATTTGCACTAGCATTCGTGAGGTTTACACTTTCAGGAGATAGAAAGAAAAGCATTATCTTACAAATGTGACCGGAAAATCAATAAGAGAGGCTGAAAATTTCATCAGTGGGTCTGTGGCTTTTAATCAACGGAATAATTCTTTGCAGCATTGACCCCGCTCTACAGATGACCAAGGAAATGAGTGCTTTTTAAATAACGCTGCTGTATATTTTCCTTTAGCTTACAACAGAGTCTAACAGGTGCTGCATCTCTCCTTGTACTATACTGCACTGTAAATCCACATGTCCTGGCAAGAGACAAATATTTCAACCTGCTAGTCTATTATGAATTAAGTCTTGGTCAAATATCCACATGGTGTTGAAAGGAGAAGAGTAGCCACATAGCATCCACTTAAGGCAAGAGGAAGTTTGGCTTGGTCATGCAGATGCTGTAGAGTTCTTTGATTTCAATCTGTACTGGAGTAAACAAATAGCAAAAACCTCTACTTCTAAAAGAAGAAAGTGTGCAGTATACAAAGAGATTTACCTGCAGTACATGTCTAACGGAAGGAAGGCTGCTGTGAAGAATTTCTTGTGTCATTCTGAACCATGAGAGCAATGCTGAAGTTGGTCAGGATGCCAATATCACAAACTCTTTAAATATTAATTTCCTTGATCATAGTTTGCCTATTCTATTCTGTTCTATTCTATAAAGGTTCTTATACAGCCTTCAGTTGCCGTATCTGAGTGTCCTCCAGAAGCGCATTAAGAGACATCATTAACATCTGTCATGTGTGAATTATTCTCTCTCATCCTCTCCCGGGGAAAAATTGTGAGTGCATTTTAGTGTTATGTTTTGGTAGGTTTTTGTGTGTATATTAGAGAAGATTTGGTCAAAAATTGTGATTTGCACCTGGAGTGGAGACTGAGGTAGACTTTTCTGCCTCTTTCCCTTTCTGCACTACGACTGGTTAAACAATATTTGTTGAAAACTGTTCCATGAAGTTTGTGATAGTTTTGCATAAATTGTTTTAGCCCTTGTTATAATCGTAACAATATAATAGCTCTCTTGTAGATAGTGCTATTCATCTAGAGATCTCAAAGCACTTTACAAGGGATATCAGTATACTTCTCCCTATTTTAGAGACGGGGAAATTGAGATGTAGGGAAGTGAACTGTCTTGCCCAAGGTCATCCAGCAGACAAGTGGTAGAACTGGAAATGGAATTCAGCTTGCTTGAGTTCTAATCAGGTGCACTAGCCACTAGACCACACTGTTATTCATCCAGTATAATTTCTCCCCTCTTTCTTATGCCTCTCTATTCCATGTGGAACATAAAGTCCTTACTGCTGCCTTCCATATTTGCTGGTTGCTTACTGCATTCTCAGCTTCTTCCCATGTCAATCTGATTGCTTTCAGTTCTGCTTCTATTGTGTATTTCCATGTTATCCTTGGTCTACCTTGTTGCCTTTTGCCCTGGGGGTTCCAGCCCAACACCTATCTTGTTATGTTACGCAGGTCTTTCCTCCACATAAGTCCTAGCTAACTCCATTTTTGTTCTGTAATTTCCTGTCCTATCAGTTTCTGTTTTGTCCTCCTACAGAGTTCCTTGTTTGTGATTTTTTGTGGTCATCTGATATTGAGGATTTGTCTAATGCAAATGTGGAATTTCGCAAGTAAGGTCTTAAGTCTACAAGTTTCCACACTATACAGGAAGATCAATTTTACAATTGTGTTAAATATTCAAAGTTTAAGATTTCAGTTTCTCTAGACTGACTTTAGAGTTGCAAAGACATATCTGACTTTCATTATTCTGGTTTTAAAGTCTTCACCTGGTCCGCCTGTTATACATGCAATGCTGGTAAGATATGTAAAATATCAGACCTCTTCAATGTCAGGCCCAGAAAGTATTATTGGTGTTTTTTGTTGGGTGCTGATTTTCATGATTTTAGTTTTCTGAGTACTGATTTTCAACTCTACTAATTGCTCATTGGCCTGGAGATCATTTTTTTTTTGCTTGCATGTCCGTATAGGTCAGGGATAGCAAGTTGATGTCATGAGTAAAGTCAAGATCCTTTAACTTGTTTGTAAAAGTCCATTGTATGCTCCTTGATTGTTTTGCAGTCTCTCTCATTACCCAATTCATTACTGGTAAAATAAATCCTGAGTGACATAAGGCATCCTAATTTTACCCTCACAGTAACTGAATGGCTTCATCAGTTCAGTGTTATATATTGCTCTGATCTGTCATATTTTTATAATAGCACTGAATGTCTCCCTCAGAAATTTGTGACTGTATAAAAGGGTAACATTCACCACTAGGCAGAAAGGTCAGTACAAGGCCTATGCACAGTCTTAAGTTGTTGTGCCCAGATCCACAAAGGTACTTAGATTCCTAATCTCTGTTGAAATCAGAAGGAGGGAATTTAAGTGGTGCATGTTACAAGAGTGTTCTACGAAAGATCTAGTTTATATAATAACAGTAGACAATGTGCCATTAGATTGTGATTAAGAATACATAGCATTGTTCATGTGCTTTGTACGAATCGTAAAAATTGTGTTATGCATTGCAGTGGCTTTCAGTGTGCAGCTCTTTACATTCAGCTTTTAACAGTATACATGCTTGAGTCTAGCCCTTTTGCAAAGGGGAGAAATTCAACAAGTAAATCATTTTGGGAAAACACTGTGACATTTGTCAGATAAAATGCATAACAAATACATTTTTCCTCCTATCATTCACACAGCCTCCCTTTGTACCTTTCTCTCCTGCTTTCCTCATCTTTAAGATCTATTCCTCCAACTTATGCATGTTACTAACCTTGTTCCCTACTAACCATTTACCTCTAGTCCATATAATGGTACAGAATTTAGATCAGCATGAACCATACACCACTGGAGTGGATCATCTGCTGAGGGACAAGGATGTGATGGATCAGAATACCTACAAATCTAATCACACTGCTGTGTGTCCATATGTGAATGCATTTGTACTACTGTTGTCTGAAAGCAGCTTTTCTCAGAGACTACAGGAATCAGAGCTCCTATGAACTGAAACAGTCGAGAGAAAAAAGGAAAGAGAAAGAAGAGCCTGGCTAATGAGTAAAGAAAAGAAACAAATAAAAAATGCCAAGTGGCACAGCAATGACCTGCCGACCCTGGAAATTAGTGCTGAGGGCTATCACCCTTCTTACCTGCCCCTAAAACTGGCCCTGTGTAAGGCAGCCATCCTGAGAACTGGCACCCCAGGTAGTTGACTGTCATTATCAAATTTTATACTTGTTATATCATCCTTATTAATTACTATTCTTAATAGTTTCATTTGAGGGTCAACTGCACTTTGCCCAGGACAGGTTCCAAATGGGAAAGAAATCCCTGCCCAAAACTAGTTTCACTATTACACGGTATAGAAGAGACACAGCTCAATCCGCAGGGCACTCTGGTCTTTGCATACTTCTATAAATTGTTTTGAGGGCCAAACTGGCTACACAAGCCTTCTCCCTACAGCTATGTGCAGTGGGTACTGGATGCAGTTCATACATTCACACATTTTAAAGCCAGAAGGCCCCATTACAATCATCTAATCTGACCGCACATAGGCCTGAGAACTTCGTCCAACAATTCCTGCATCACTCCATAACTTCTGCTTGAGCTATCTTTTAGAGATACAGAAAGTCTTGCAAGTGATAAAGGATCTGCTACATCCCTAACTAACTTGTTCCAGTGGATAACTACCTTCACCATTACAAATCTGAGAATTGAGCTCACAATTATTTTCTTTTCTTCTTTACATACAAAGCCAGATTCTCAGCTGGTGTAAATTGATCTGGTTCCATGTGCCAGAATCTGTTCTAATTTACATTTGTGTAAATCTAGAGTAACCTCACTAATGTCAATGAATTTACTTTGGATTTATACCATATGCATTGAGAACAGAACTGAGCCATGAATCTGAGTCACTGTCCAACATGAATGGAGTTGTGCTATTTCCTTGCTAGCTAGTTTCTCAATGAATGCTTGCTAATCCAATATCCTGCAATTAGCCATTGCTCCTGCTATGTATTTGGAGAGGAAAGTAACCAGGTATAAATCTTTGGCTCTATCTCCATCAATACCTCTATCTAGGTCTGTCTGTCTAATTGCTATCGACTGTGGAAAGTAATTTTTGATCGAGGCATGAAGTAAAGTGATATTGATTACAGTAAATGAACTTTTCTGCAGTTTGCGAGTCAATTAGGGATGAGGGAGGGGCAATAGCTGGCATTTTCACATTGTGTATGGTAGGAAAATACAAATCCCACCTGGGCAACCTCTGACCCACTTCTTGGTGGCTGGGCTCAAGATGGTTTGAAGTAACCATGAATTCCTGTCCTTTAATATCAAAACCCAGCTGCCCTGAGTTTGAGTGGAATAAAAATCAGCTTGGCCTCCTTGCTCTTTCAAAATAGAACAGAAGGAAATTAGAACAAAAACAGATTTAACTTTTAATCCCTCAAGTAAGGAGCTTTTGCCATGTAATTTTTTATCACAACAACATATTTCATCCCCAGGGAAATAGTGGTGACAAAGCAAAGTAATCCATATCAACAGCACATTTGATTTATACATCTGTCGGGACCTGGTGCCATGTTCTGTCTTTTCTGATCAGAGATGGGCAACAATGAAAGCACCTCGCTGCGATTCCTTGATAGATTCAAAACAACAGGACACGCAGAAAGCTGCTTCCTGTTTCAATATCCCTAAACTGTGTAATCACCTCCATTACACCTGCACCTGCTCCCCCATTCATGTTAAATTGCAGCCTTTGGACCAAATTCAACTGTAGCTTAACTTTAAGTATGTGCTTAAGTCCCATTGGTGTAGAACTGACTCCTCCTCTCTCCATCCCACATCCTCCTTTAACTACTATAGAAATCATTAAACTACTTGCAGCTATTGCAAGCCATTGCACTCCACACAGGTTTAGTGTCTTCCGTTTCATTCATACAAAATAGTGTCCTCCTTCGTATCCTATATTTGCTCCATTGGTTGCTCATTGCATTACAAAATATATGTGTAGTTTTTTTTGTTTTTTTTTAAAGAACAATTTCATTACAATATCTACTTCCTATACTAATTTACTGTAACACAATAATTAGGGTAATTAGCTTATGCCATATAATTAATCAAATCCTTACATTCCTATTTTCCTATGTCTTATGGCATAGACTGGAGCTCTTAAGAAAGCAGAACATCTGTCAGGACAATATAACTTTATGGAACTATGTATGTGGTTTAGATTCTAAACTCTTCAGTGCTGGCATGCTCTAGGTTTTGTGTCTCCTTCAGCACTTAATAAACACAATAAATAACAATCATAATAATCAGTACTAAAACAAACATCAGGGACTTGGAGAGCCTTTCTGGATAAATTACGAACTGATGTGAACCACTGCCTACATATTCAAACAGAATCCTGCCCCGAACTCATAGGACAGCTTTGCTGGGAAATGACAAAAGGTTTGTCAGAATCAGTCCAATTTGGTAAGAAATTCCAAGCCAGATATTGATCACCACCATTGACCTGATCCAAATTCTGTTGAAATCAATGGGAGTGTTTTCACTGATTTCAATGAGCTTTGGATCAGGACCTCTTTGAGCTGCTACAGCAGTGTAACTGAGACATAGAGCTGCCTGAAGTGGGCTGCTGAATATTTCCCCAGTGTGGAGTAATTCTTGGCTATTGTACAGTTCTACACCATCCCTCCATTCCAAGCTAAGAGGACCCAATGAGACCATGGTTGGAGCACGTTGGGTCTAGTGACACCCATGGACATAATGGTCCTTATGGGGACATTACAAGATGGCCCAGTTTAGAGCACTCTTGAGGCTGTTTGAAGTTGTATGAGGGTGGAAATAATCCTGGGTTCAGGGAGATGAGAGGTTGAGAAATTGAGGAAAACTATCTTTACTCCTCATCTGTCAGGTACATCAAGTATTGTTCTGCTGCAGCTGAGGATCTGTCCGATTAATCATTTTATTTATGTAACAATACACCCAGCATGCATGTTATTCCTCACATACTTGTCATCCCTCTTTTTTTTCACAGTCCCTCCATTTTTATCTTATGTCTTCCTTTGACTGTATTCCTTTTTCTCTCTCCCTTCTGTTCTTTTGCCCTATTTCTCACATTCTTCTTGTTTCTTCCATGAGCTAACTTTTAAAAAATATGTCCAAGGTGTTATATAAGAGTGGACTCTAACACTAGATTGTGTCATTTTCAAGAAGTGGGCAGTCTAGGTTTATGCATTGAAAGGGAAAAAGGAGAGGTGCTTATTGGAATAAATTAATATTATTTCACTTTATTTCACTTTATTTCACTAAACCCCTTTTTGGTTCTTCCTATGCTATTTTCCATGCCTTTGTTATTTTTAATGTTCAGTATTTATTGTTCCATCTTTATAGCTTTCTTAATTTATTGCTTTCCACACTCTTTTTCTATTGTATCATTTATTTTGTATTTTTGGTAGAGAGGATATGATTTTTTTCTATTTTTTTTTAAATGTGAATGCTATTTTTATTTAATTTTCTTATTTTTTCAGATTTTGATTTTTTGACAACTTCATTACAGTAATTGTTCCTTGCTTTTTCTCTTATTCATTCTCTTGTCTTTATTACCCTATAATAATATGTCTTACTGTATAATGCAATTAATTTCCCCTTCTGCGATGAGATAAGGAGTCAGGACTCCTGGTTCTAGTCCTATTTCCATCACTGACTACCTGTGAAACTTCAGACAAGTCTTTGTGACTCTATTTCCCCTCCCACTTTTGTTTCTTTTGTCTGTTTAGAAGATTATGAAGTCTTAGGATACGGAGTGTCTTTCACTATGTATTTGTACGACACGCAGCACAATGAAGCCACAATATAATATTAATATTAATTTATTCCAATAAGCACCTCTCCTTTTTCCCTTTCAATGCATAAACCTAGACTGCCCACTTCTTGAAAATGACACAATCTAGTGTTAGAGTCCACTCTTATCTAACACCTTGGACATCATCTTTAAGCATCTGACACACTTAATCATGCTTCATAGGGTCTGGCTGTCAGGCTTCTGACATCGTTTGGGACTGAGAGAGCCAGTGACCATAAAACAGCAAAGAATATTCCCATACTGAAATGTGTGTGTGTGTGTGTGTGTGTTAATAGTTAAGCCACACAATACAATAGTTAAATAGTTAAGCCACTCAATACAATTTAAGAGAGAAAGAAATCTTTACTAACCATCTTGGCCAGATATACTCATATAGATTGGGACAGTGGGGTATATGATTTCTTTATATATGACTTTCATTTTGCACATGGTATTAGTAGATTCATAGATTTTAAAGCCAGAAGACAGCATGTTGCTCTAGTCTGATTTCCTGCATGACTCAGACTAGAGAACCTCATTCTATAATTTTTGCATCAGCCCATACCTTCTATTTGAGCTAGAGCATAACTTTTTGAGAAACATCCAGTCTTAATTTAAAGACTTCAGATGATGGAGAATCTATCACTTACGTAGGTAACTTGTTCCTGTGGTTAATTTACCCTCACTGTTAAAAATGTGCACCTTACTTATGTAACTAAATGGTAGATGTATCTGCATGAGAAATGCCAG
The DNA here is from genome assembly GCA_007922305.1 of Dermatemys mawii. Lineage (NCBI taxonomy): Eukaryota > Metazoa > Chordata > Testudines > Dermatemydidae > Dermatemys > Dermatemys mawii. Next base: position 3,403,252 of record ML677387.1, read on the forward strand.
ATGGATCTGCTAATATGTAGAGATTTGACTACAAGGGGTTACAAAGTCAGAAGTAAGGCACATATGTTATCTAACAGCATGGACCACGAAGATCTATGTCATTAGGCCTCACGTCACAACAGCCTGGATCTTTCTCTCTCACTAATACCTGGTTCATATAAAAGATTAGTCTACCTCTGCTTCCAGTTTCAGGACTTGGATAGGACTTGTGCTTGTGTTTGACACTCTCCTAACGAATATAAGCACATGCTCAAGTGAGTTATTGAATCAAGTCCATTAGTGCTTTAGCTGAAACAGTTTAAGCTTTTAGCACTAACGATCAATGGGCTCAAACCCCACTTAAGATACAAAAGAGGCTGGTTACATACCCCTGATTGAGAGAGAACACAGAGATAGAAGGAAAATAATACCTAGCTAGAGCTCATACAGCACCCTTCCTTAGTAGATCTCAAAGCCTTTTACAAAGGAGGAGGTAACTTTATCCCCATTTTACAGATGAGGAAACTGACACACACAGAGGTAAAGTAACTGCCCAAACACACCCAAAAGCAGAGATGGGAATAAAACCTAGCCCCAATCCCAACCCAGGTTTCAGACCAGTGCTCTAAATACTAAACCATATTAAAAGGGAAAGTAGGGATTCAGATTTGTATACTGTATATTCAGATTTGTATACTGTGCCCATCACCATGGTATCTGGCCTCTTCAAGTGACACATTCAAGAGATCAAATCTAAATATTGCAAATATACTTTATATAATACAGTAACACTCCCCACCCCAGGTGCTTTCAGTTTATTTCCCATAGTGATTTAGGCAATATGTATTCCAGATATAGATATTCACCACATTGCTCACTACCAAGCAAAAATCTCCAAACCCCCTTTCTTGCTCATTTCATAACGTGAATGAGGAGGAAATATCAGTGAAGTTTCAAGCAGGGATTTTTTAAAAGGGTGTTAATCATCCTGATTTTAGAAACAACCCTGGCTGGTGGAAAACAGTCTCTTGGTGTTTCGAATCTCAGTTAGCCAGAATCAAAGGTGCTCCTTTAAAAACAAAAACAAAGCAGTCCTCCATATATTATAATCCTCCTTGATCAGTCTCCTGTACTTACATCCAATTCTCTTTCCAGGGGCTTTATGGAGATTTTTTTATGGAAATACCAATGTTTCCATCTCTCTCCAGACTCATTTAGTCTGTTTACAAAATACCATAAAATGTTGGCATCTCCTCTTTGATTTATTCCCTGACATTTTATTATTGTTCTTTAAATCACTTATCTGAGGAAAAGAAAAAGTGCAATGAGATTTTTAAAAATATTGGTAATAATTATTTTCCATTTAGTCTTAATGAAGCCCCTTGGTGTAATAAAAGAAACCGAAGAGACAACTGGAAATATGTCTCTTAAATTTTAGCTGTGGCAAGAGGCATAGAGGATTTATAAAGTGTCTTAGAAATATATTTAAATAGTAAATAATAATGTCTTACATTATTTAGTGTTCTTCTTGCCAGTGAATCTCAGAGCACTTTAAAGTTCCTGGGTGTGGTTCTCCACTTCCACGCTTCTTCTGTAATCACTTAGGGCTTCTCTACGCTACCGCTTAAGTTGATGTAACTTATGTTGGTCTGGGATACGAAAAAGCCACCCAACTGAGCGATACACATTACATCGACTTATTGCTGTGTCTACATCATAGAATCACAGAATCATAGAATATTAGGGTTGGAGGAGACCTCAGAAGGCCATCTAGTCCAATTCCCTGATCACGCTATGTCCCATTGGCAGACAACGTCTTCACCTGGTATGCTACAGAAGCATGGCTGCATCAATGCAGCTGTGCCAATTTAGCACAGTCGTATAGACTAACCTTTATGTGCCACGTGGGAGTAATACACTTTCACCCGTCTAAGCTATTCCTATTCAGCATAGCGCTTCAACTAAAGTTGAGTATGAGCTTAGGCATCTTCCTGGATCAGGACCCAAACTAATGGAGAATTATGTTTCATTAGTACCTTTGCCCTTGCTTTGAACAGGGTGGAAATGTCAGACACAAACAGACTGTGCATAAACAAATGATTCACCACTCAAAAACAGCCACCAATAGTGTGGACTGGAACTGTTTTTCGTGTGGCTGATACTACACAATGATTTTGAGGAAGGGAAGGGAAGAATAACCTCTTTGGTTGAAAATGAAGGAACAATTTTACATTACTGGGGCTAACTCCCCTAACTCATGGGAAACTGGGGATGGGATTTTTCAATGAAGAAAAAGAAATGTTATCATTTAAGGTGAAATTCACCCCTTTACAGAAACTCAGAACTCAATTAGTCTCAAGTATTATAATAATAATTAATTGTACACTGTACTAATTAATTGTACAGTGCATTGGTTTTTATTTCAGTTTACTAAAGACCCACCTAGGGCAGTTTTCTGTAGATTTTTTTTAAAACACAGGGATCATAAAATTAAGCAGAGGTCAAAATGTCATGCTGACATGGTTGCAATTATTTTTGCTGCTGAGAAATTTAGTCATAAGGATGGATAAGGAAATCTCTGTGTCATTTTTATTTCTGACCTTGAGGGACTGGAGAGTAGCCATCAAAAGCTGGAAAGTTTGCCCACCCTCTTTGCAGTGTCAAGCTTTTAGACTGCTGTATGACAAAACAGCAGGTCCACTGGAGCAGGGAATAGTGCAGCAGGAGGTTATTTGAGTGGTTTGATTTCCTTTGGAAAATAAACCCCGCGGATAAAGTGTTGTAGGTTTATTCTTCCCCTGTCCTTTCTGCATTCATCCAAAGCTGTAGACAAAGTATAAAGAACCCACCCTTCGGGGCATAATTATACCGAGAAATTCAAACATTAGAGAAATATATTTGACTATCATTAAATGAAGTGAGAGTGAAAGATGTAAATAACTTCACTAATTTATAATCGTTATGAAAATTCAGTGCTGGAAGGAAGATTCCTCTGAGAGTTGGCTTGGGGATAATATCAAATTATGTTTTGTGTCCAATATTAAGGTTTTCAATTATTGCTGGAAGGGTAGAGAGATGAGATAGCTAATAAATATCTAAACCATAGACATCCCATCAAAATAACCACATACAGCTGTAGGGATAAAACCCATCCCCACATAACATGGCTTGGATACTCAAGATGCAAGTGAACTTCAATTACTGCTCATAAGTTGCTTTCAATATTTCATTTATAATGGTGTATCACTAGTGCTTTGTGCTCGGCTATCTACCTCTCATTTGAGATCTTCAAGTGCTTTTCAGACATTAATTAATTAAGCCTCAAACCACCTCTGGGAATCAGGGAAGTATTATTATAGCCATTTCACAGAGAGGTTAAAAGGTTTGCACAAAGTCACACGGAATCAGTCTGTGGCTAAACTGCGAACACCAGTCCCACACTCTGCTCCTTAAGTACATGGAATGCAAAGGCTGAAATAAATAGCATACTGAAGCAGGCAGGAAAGGCCAAGATCCCTTCAGTACACACCATGCAATAAACTGATCAAGTGGGATACAAATAGAACACTCATTTAAAATAGATACACAAGGAAAACTGATTAACGTTTGCCACAAAGTACAGTTTTCATGATACCAAGAGAAATACACTCTGGAAAGCACTATGAGAATTTGCTGCTAACACTGCTTATGCAGACATTTTTTCAATCGATGATAAGAGAAAGGATGGTTCACTGGTTAGGTCACTAGTCTCTGTGTTAAGAGAGACTCAAGTTCAATTTCGTGCTCTGCTGCAGCTTTCTTGTCTGATCTTGGACAAGTCATTTAATCTTTTTGTGTTTCAGTTTCTCATCTGTAAAATGGGGATAGTAATGCTTCCTATTCTGGTGTGTCGAGAAGATACATTAAAGACTGTGAGGTGTTCAGATATTCCAGTTCTTAGGGATGTAAGTATCTTTGATAAACAGAGGGTATATGTTTCAATAAAGCTAGAATTTCAAGTTGCTTAGGCTACTTGCCACACCAAGGGGCTGAGAGAGTGCAAATATTATGACCTTCTCCTACCCCAATATGTGTCACCAGCAGGGTATAAGCCTACCATACACCTCTTGAGTTAAGGGAGTAACTTCATTATCCAACAGCGGTGATAGACTGTTACCCATTAGGGAATCACTCACAAGTGCAGGAGATAGCACACATTTATACTTCCTCTATAAGAGGAAGCTTGCCCTGTTTGTCAGAGGCCTGCTGAAGTTCAAGTACACTGTTTTGGCTCCACTTTTACAACATAACTCCCTGTGTGCATTATGAGCAGGGCTGGAACATGGGACATTGCGCTGGGATAGTTGCTCTGCAATAGTTTCTCATCTGGTAACATGGCCCGTCAACCAGGTCAGCATTTACTCCACCATTTCTGGGGTTATGAAGTCCAGCAGGATCACTACCAAATGCCATCTCCAGCTGGTGCTCGACCTCAGATCAGGCTCTGTAACAACACTGTATCAGTGACTGACTGGGGAATCCCACTCCCTGTTGCTGTTTCCCTGTGCTCCTTCCTACCCAGCCTGTCTATCTTACCTTTTTCTGGGTTTGCCACTGGAACTTATTTTACTCATAGATGTTACTTCATCCCTTCTAGCTTCTTGCAAGACTCTTTTCTCCAGAGCAGGATTCCAGGGCTTGCTCTACCCCCATACTTCCTCCCTAGCAATCCTCCTCCTCCGAGGGTGTTACTGTAAACTTATTCTGCTGCAGCCCCTTTCTGTTCTCAGTTTCTTTCCTTTATAGTACTGGTCTAGCCCTACCACAGCTAGGCTTCACTCTCAGTCCCCTGACTCTCCTTTACTCAAGATATCAGTGTCCTAACTGGCCTGTCACGCCTTTGTTAACCCCATGTGTGCAGGTGTACACACACCACAGCCTCTCTCTGGTTTTTCATGAAAAAATGTGATAGGTCTTGATATCATCCTATAGCAAAAACAGGCAAAAATCTCTAAAACCTCAACTTTTTGTGTGGAACAGCAAACTCTTTTCCCACTCAGCTCCACCACTAATTTCAACAGGATTGCGCAAAACATTAAATCCTACACCCACTAGAAAGTGTTTGTAACATCAGTCCTGATGTGTTACTCATTATGGATTGTGCCATTTACTAAGCCATTCAATCAGCTTTCTGAATAAATTCTCCAACCTCTCTTATTATTTACCCCAAAGAGGAAGAACCCTACATCCCTTTTTCCATGTCTCCCTCATCACATAGGCCAGTGGGGATACCATTCTTGTTGTTAATGGGAATTCAGTTACACTTGTTTAAAATCTCGTATTCAGGGCTTAATTGACTGTTTTCTGTGTCTCATTCTGGCTGCTAAGCTCATTTTCCACGGAATAAATTGTGTGTCCCCACTGAGGCTTTGCAAATGGCCCAGCCTTTAACACTTCCCTCACATCAGCAAGGCTATAGGCCTCATTCCCTTCAGTCCTAAGCCATGGGTAAACTCTAGAGTACAGGAGATCAGAACATCATTGAAGAACAGAGATTTCCCTCTCCCTCCCATATTAAAAATACAAATCCAAAACTTGTTCATAAATTCTTAATATTATGCCAGGAGCTTTAGCTGCCTGGAAAGCATGAACTAAATCAGCAGTCATCGAATGGGGCTGCATACAGAGCACATGGTCACAATGGGGATAATGTTGCTTCAAACCACCGTGTGTTAAAGAGACAGTGGGCTCATGTAGTTTAAACCCAAAATAAAGGTATCATTAAAACAAAATTGTCGGAGTGAGATTGTTTTACCAAACCAGATATACACAGAATATATTTTTCATTGTCTGTTTCTTCTTAAATCTAGTTAAACACATAATTTTTACTCTAAACTCTAGTTGGCTAATGTATTCAGAACCAGATGAGGAAAATTGCCTAGATACTTCCATCTTCTAAGATCAGGGAGCTGTAAAATGTAAGTCAAATGCTGCCAAAGCAAGAAGGGTCCTATCTGCACATACTTACATGGCTCCCATCACCGTCATCTGTGAGAACCTCACAACACCCTGTGTGGTTGTGAAGTGTCATTTACCCCATTTTATAGATGGGAAACTGAGGCACAGAGAGTTTATGTAACTTGCCCAAGGTTACTCAAGAGTTCTGTCACAGAGCAGTGAACCAAACCCAGATCTTCCACGTTCTTGACTAGTGCACTAAACACTACATACAAGCCTTCCACTACTTGTTTCATAGTTAGGCTTTCTCCATGGCTTTGCAGTACACTCCAATTTTAGTTCTGAAATAGCCTGAATCTGATAGTGACTGCCAGGGAATGTTGGAAAGCTTATTGTTATCTCCCCGTGATTTGGAAATGGCTGAGAATTAAGAACATAAAAATGGCCAAATTGTGTCAGACCAAAGATCCATCTAGCCCAGTATCCTATCTTCTGACAGTGGCCAATGCCAGGTGCCCCAGAGTGAATGAACTAAATCACCAAGTCATCCATTCCCTGTCACCCATTCCCACCTTCTGGCAAACAGAGGCTATGGATACCATCCCTGCCATTCCTGGCTAATAGCCACCATCCTCCATGAACTTATCTGGTTCTTTTCTGAACCTTGTTGTAGTCTTGGCCTTCACAACATCCTCAGGCAACGAGTACCACAAGCTGACTGTGTGTTGTGTGAAGAAAATTGTTAGAGTGGGGAAATACTGGCAGGGAAGGTTTTTAGATGCTTAGCCTGTTGGTTCTGTATTATATTAAATTATATCTCTGCATATAGGATATGATTTACAATGGATTTTTAAATGATGTCAAGGGCAATTACTGTGTTAGCTGACCTGATAAATGGTCAAAAACAGCATGAGGAGAGTTGGGAGGGAAGACAATGTAAATTTTGTTGAATTTTTTTCTCACAATATTTAAAATTCAAATTTTCAATCCAACGTTTTTATCTAAATTATGGCCGTTGATGAATTTCAACCAGCCCTCATTAAATTATGTTTTTAAGAACAAGACAAAACTTGAATGGTAGAGGGTGCACAGACCCTCTGTATAAGGATGCATTTTACCTTCAAGAACTATTAACTTCAATTACTTCATTTGAGTAAAAACTGCAGGACTGGGTCATTAGAGTGAAATGCATCCCAGTGCAAAAGACACATATAAGGCCCTTCGGTCTTCTTTTACCTCATGTTAAGGGCATAGGTGGACCTTATGTAGAACATGAGTCTTTTTGCAGATCTGTGAGAATTTCAGTCTCTATTATTGTTTGCAGTGCCATTGTAGCTGTGTTGGTCCCAGGATGTGAGGGAGACAAGATGGGTGAACTAATATCTTTTTATGGAACTAACTTCTGTTGGTGAAAGAGAACAACAGAAGTTGGTCCAATAAAAGATATCACCTCACCTTGTCTCTCTACTCTTTATTGTTATTATTCATTATTATTCATTGTGGTATCACCTAGGAGCCCTCATTAGAGGCCCAGACCCCACTGTCTCTGTGCTGCATAAACACAAACAAACAGATGGCCCCTGCCCTAAGGAGCTTACAATCTAAATATAAGACTGGGCAACTGATGGATACTGACAGAGTGCGGAGTATACAGAAACAATGAGACAATAATGGTTAGCATGACAAACAGTGGTGTCGGCACAACAGCAGTCAGAGTGCATGCAGTGCCTTTGTGGGCTGCAAGGACTGATTCTGAGCCCTGAACGCCCATCAGAAAATTAAGGGTCTGCAGCATTAGCACCTATTTACCACTGAAGTCAAACCGTTAATTGATCTGGGGGCAAGTCCAATTCACCATACTCACAGGAGTAGACCCATAGACAAACAACTATTTCCTCAAATTAATATTTTATTAACTCTTATATAGTTTTGCCCTGGGTAGTCACTGGGCACAACTGCAAACATAACTATGAAATGGGGTTTTAATATCCTCAGCTGGTTTCAGTTTTGAAAACAGTTTCATCAGCAGAAAGAATGTTTTTGGGGATAAGTGGAGTTGTTTCTTCTAGGCATTCTATAGGTTAACGGGTGTCAAGAGGTGAACATTAGAAGGTCAAGAATTTAAGTGTAGAGTCTGGATGCTAATAATGATAATAAAACAATATGTTTCAATGTTAGCAAGCCTTTTCTCTGAGGAATTTATGTGTTTTTATGTATCCTGAGGCTCAAATTTCCAAAATTGGCTTTCCTTTTTGGAAAAAAAATACTACTGCTTATATTTCTCTTCCTCCCACATGGAAGGTCCTTAGGCCAGATTTTCCAGACAACTCAGAGCTACATTTCCAAGTGCTCAGCACCCACAACTAGGAGAGATTTTCTAAAGACCATAGCTCATATTTAGGCACCTAAATAGGGACAAAATTCTCACAAGTGCTCAGCACCTCTCATTGTGAAAATTTATGGCAGGTTTTTCAAAACAACACAGCACCTAGAGTACTGAATATCTATGTTATAGATCTGCCTTTGTTTTTTAAGCTGCTGCCCATCACCATAGTATCTGAGAGCCTTCCTTGAAAATCAATATCACTAGCAAAATAGATTTCATGGAGTTTCTAGCACTTCTCTCTTCAGGGTCAAAACCCTGCTTGAAATAGGAGTATTGGTTGTGGGAGGTAGTTGGAGATAAAAGAAGTGTTCCAGTTGTGAGAGTCATATCTGGTGGAAAGGTTTTCTCACAGAGAAAGGCCTTACAACATTCTCTAAAGACTCTGGAGCATGTTTTACTCTGGAAGACTGTCCCATAGCCAGATTCCCTTAACATAGAGTGCTCTCTCCCCAGCTCTCACATACTTCATCTTGGCTTTGAGATTTGCATTGTCCCAGAGGAGTGCAGCTGTTGCAGTGGTTCACAGATGGAAATTAAATGTTTGATGTAGGTAGGGCATGATCCATTAATTGCTTTGTTTAATTAATCTGGCCCCTAAGGTCCGATTTTCAGAAGTGGTGAGCACCTGCCGCTCCAGCTGAGGTCAATTGGACTAAACAGCTGACCCCACAAGTGTGTCCAAATTGGTTGGAACAGTGGCATTAGGTGCTGTACGTGAATTTTTTTAAGTATTAAGCATGAATCTTCTCTCTCCGCTTTGGACTTTGTATACTGGGCTTAGACTCTGTTGCTTTGAGCTTCTCTTTGACTATGTTGCCTTTAGATCTAATTTTGTTTGCTTAGTTGCCTCTTCCTTCTTTTTTATATCAGACACTTTATGGAGTTAACTTCAAAAACATTCTTTCTTTCAGACATTCTTGTTTCTACAGTGTGTCCTTTCAGCTGCCAAACCTATCTACCCATTGGCACCTCTGTCCACTTTGCAATTTGATTCAGCAGAGAATGACAATTTCATTTGATTTACCCCGACTTGTTTATGTCCTTGTCTCTCTCCAAATGACCTCAACCATTAACAGGCTAACCGGGACAAAGGCAATAGTTACCTAACTGAAAAATAAACCACAAAAGCAAGCTTAATGGAAAGACTCAAAGGATAGCCGGGGGTAGGGGGAGGGAGGATATCCCTGGAGGGGAGTAGGTGGGAAAGTAACCCCATTGTGATGTTTTCCAAACAATATCAAACCAGTGAATATAGTCTGAGAACAGAGAGAAGTGAATTATCTTAAGTAGCCAGTGTCTTACTTCTTCAATATACGCAAATACAGAGTATTGTTTTGTCTTATTTTAGTGAACTTCACAAAGCAAAGGAGTTAGACAGTGGCAATATAATAATGACTGTGGACCTAATCCCAAGTCCACTGAAGTCAACGGAAAGACAATCTTTTAATCAAACCCTATGTAAGCAAAGCCCCATTCTGCACTCACTGATAAGAGAAGAGGTCACCAGAGCTTCTCCCCCTATACTCATTGGCAAAATGCTCTTACAATTTGGAGCAGGGTTGCTTATAACTGAAGCATTATTTAAATGGAGGATTTTCCAAGGCAGAGATGAGATTTAGGCACCCAGGTTGGCTAACTGCCCTATGTACCTTCAAAAATCTTCATCTTATACATCGTACATCATAGTAAGAAATTAAAGCAATTTCAAATATTTGTGAGTACAGTGTGAACCTCACTTCAATCTCTCTCTCTCTCTAAATATCCTTGTCTGTAAAATAAGGGTAAAACTACCACTCAGGTATAGTGTGACTCTTTACAAAACCTAAGGGCAAAAATTTCAAAAGCATCCCATGACTTTAGGTATAAAGTCATACAACTGGAAACTTGTATGACTTTAGGTATAAAGTCATACAACTTGAAACACCCTTTTAGAGCCTGATTTGGGGAGGGTCTGAGAACTAATAATTCCAAATGACTGTGGACAACTAATGATCAGGCTCCATGTGATTGTCTCAAGTATCCAACTATCAAAATATTTCTCAGATAAATTAAGTTCACATGTTGAGATCCATAGAGACCTTAATAGAGTTTTCTTCTCTTCTCCAAGGTTATAGGATGGTTTGCTTGGGTTTTCTATGTATGTCTGGTTATATATAGTTATGCTATTGATTCTGTGAAACTTTGACTTGCTAAAAAAATAATCATCTAGGCGAGGCTATGACTGAGATAGGTAAAATTCCATTTGCCAAATCTGAGCAGAGATAAGTGTCATCTTCTACAAGTTAGCAAGTCCTCTCTTTGGAATTTTGCAACATGGCTTCAAAAACTAACCATTTCCAAGTCATCTGTTGTAACCAGTGCAACTTGTTGTACATGCAAATCTAGTTTTCAAAGGTTTAGTCTCATTTTAATCAACGGTACTAAAAGGACATAGTGTTTGCCTTTCATCTGGCAGCAAATTAATTATAAAAGCTATATGTTAATATTAATATTGTCTCACTGTAGATGAATGGTTTTTAATATCTTTGATTCTAATATTACCCCTTTGATGACAAAAGCTAGCTGTATAAATCCAGAAATTGAGGCTGGTAAATTCAGGTAAAGATTTAAATGGAAATGTTTTATCTTTTAATCTATTGACCCAGTTTAAAGTTCAGAACTGTTATCTATATAAGACGAGCAACTGTTCACTTTTATGGAAATAATTTAAAAGAGTCCAAAATAGATGTTCATTTTCTTTTCTCTCTTTCAGCAAAGCTGGCTGCAGAGGCAAGGTGAAGGGCAGGCAATATAGCCAGAAACCCTTCATAGCTTTCAGTCTGATTTCTTCATATTTTTTCTCATTCCCACTTGGCACAGGTAAAGGGTGGATTCTTGCACTGTCTTTAGTCCTCCTTCTAGGAATCAGCAAACAACTTCTAATTAAAATATTAGGGAAATATTTACTGTATTTAGCTGTTTTGTTCTTTTTGCTGTTTATTTACTCTCTCTTTCTGCAAAGCACTTAAGCACATGCTTAACTTGAAGCCTGTGCCTATACCACTGACTTTCATGCATCATTGCTTGGGTGGGAGTTAACCACTCACTGAAGGCCCTAATTCAGGAAGATAACTAAGCACCTAACTTTAAACATGAGTAGCCTCACTGATTTCAGTGGGATTCCTCCCATACTTAAAGCTAGCATGTGCTGATTAAGTACGTTCCTGATTAAGGGACTAAGCACTTTTCTGATTTGTGGCCTTAATCGCCCCTTCTCACTGATTGTCTTTGTCCCTCTTCTCCCCGGCCACTGATTCCCTTCTCCTCCATGCCCTTGGAAGTATTTCCCTTCCCCTTCTCGCTTTGCAGTGGCTCCTAGTGGATGCAACTGTCTGACTCCTCTTCTTTTTTACAGCTTGTCCTACAGGCATCTATCCAGACCACGTTTTACAGAAAAGATCATAGGTGGAAACAAGAACAAGTCATCATCCTGTGACCTACCAGTTTGTCATGGTCCACCCAGCAGGAGCTCCACTGCCCCGAGTGAAAAGATGCTCCTCTGGGAGGAGGTTTAGGCCTGTGCTAAGGAACTACACTGGAAACTAGGAGACCCAGGCTGAGTGCCCAGCTTTTCCAGAGACTCTCTGTGTGACCTTAAGCAAGTCCCTTAATCTCTCTGTGCCTCTGCTCCACATCTGTAACTTGAGGGTAATACTATTTCTGTACCACGTGGGGGCAATTCATTAAGAATGACAGTGACGGAGGGCCATCTTAGTAGACAGATATCTAGTGTGAGAACCCCAGAACTATGCAATGGGCTTTCTTCTTGCCATGCTACTCCACAATCTGTTATATCTCATTTTTGCATGTTTTCCTCACAATAAAGCATGCTAATTTTGGTTTGTTCTTAATTTCTTTTTTCGTATGCCAGAGAGCGAAAGGGAAGATAATGAAAAGCTCTATTGTCGCCTTTTTTTTTCGTGAGGCAGCCATAATGAGATAATGTCACATGGCAGCAGAACAACAAAGCCAAACTTTAGACTTTGCAGCTCCTGATCTCACTGTGGGATCTGCTGGCTTTGATCTGACTGTTAAAACACCTTGATTTGGTGGCAATACTTCACATTAAGGCTCTGTAGTACTTTTCCTCCTTCTTTGTCTCATGAACGTTAGTCATATTGCAGTGATAAAAGCAAGCCACCATATTTAGGTCACTCTAATTAATCATTTGTATGCAGGAAGTGGCCTTGTAAATCATTTTTTTTCCCTCTTTTTTCTTCTTTTAATTATGTATTTGTTCATAAGAAGGTGGAGATTAAATTGAACGCTCCAGATCAAGGCACAGAAGATGACAGTTTTAATGTGCCTTGAGCCATGGCTTTAGCAAAGCACATTGTGGGAGTGTTTTATCTTCTCTAGTGAGTGAAATAAGCTGAGCATTAAATTGTTTTGTTTGTTTATGCAGGTTTATGTCCATTTTGTGGGCACTGGTTCGCTTTCTTTACGGTCACATTTTAAATAGCAAGAGAACTTGAAGGATGCAAGTATTTTTAAAAATCATGAAAATTCCACCACACTTCCTCCATCTCTGATCGACCTAAACTCCACCCATTAATCTCAGCCCTTCCTTCCGACCCCAGATCCCACTACTACATTCCCATCTTCTCTCTCTGTCCTGATCTCCACCCACTCATTCTTTCCTGATGCCATTATTGTCAATAATGTATTTATTTGCTTTGCAGTCATGTCTAGAAGTTCCAGTGAAGTACTGGGGCTCTATTCTGCTAGATACTGTACAGACAGAACATGAAAGGATGGCCCTCACCTGAAGAGCTTGTAGACTACATATAAGAGACAGGAGGTAGATACAACAATCAGGTGTGGGGAGCACAAGGAGACAGTCGTGCTGATCATAATAAGGAGTGGTCACAGCACACCAGCTGCCTAGCTAGTGTTGTGAGTATTTTAAAGGCATCACACCAGAGGGACTTTTAAGGAGGGATCTAAAAGAGAGAATGTAGTGGGTTTGCAGACCAGATTTTTATGAGGTGCTCCTCTCGTGCATAAGAGGTGACTTGGCAGAAAGCAGGAAGATGCTTATTGGAAAAATTGACTCATGGACAAAAATGGCTGGCTTTGTAGATAGGTGTTGCAGGCTCAATAGCATATAAGACATGCTACATACAGATTATATCCATTCAGTCTTGTCCTTCGATACTGGTCTTCTGCCTAATCCTCTACACCTAACTCAACTTTGGCCATTACTCTTCCAGTTGTTCTGCTGCTTCTTCCCTCTTTCTGAATCTCCTTACTTCATCCTTCCTTTAAAAACCTTCCTTTTCCTTTTGACTCTTTCTATTAAAGCACTTGCAATTCTGGAATCTGAAGATATCATTGCATTGTTAAAGGGGGCTAATTTAACTACTTGACCTACCTAAGATGATAGAATAGTCCACCTGTTCAGAATTTAGACTGAAATTTTACATTGTTCACACTAGAACTTCTCAGGTGGATGCTGGATGGATAAGGTTCTTTAGTTGAACATATATCCAAAACAGTGTGATACTCCTACGGACTTCATTATCCTTTAGCCTAAAAAATATGGTGTTATACCTGATCATATTAGGAGGACCCTGTATTCTCTGGTAACCCTTTACTCCTGGAAACAATTCAATTATTGAAAATACTTGCTGCACATGAACTTTTTCAGAGCTGGAAATATGTCAAATAAGTTGGATGACTTCCTATTTTTCATTAAGTAATGACTGGGGTTGGAAGTAATTTTCAATGGCTCATCTAGACCATTTCACTATTCCTAATACCATCTCGCATAGATGATTGTCTAATCTTTGAAAAACCCTACTAGGGTCTATACAAACTCTCTGGGCCAGGAACTGTCTACCTATAAGTGCTTAGCACTCTGACACCTTGATTCTTGATTGGGGCCACTGCAGAACAAATACTGCTGCTGACAACAACAACATGGTAGCTTGTCTCTGCTCAGATTCCGCAAAAGAATGCCCAGACACCATGGTGAGGGGTGCAATAGAAATTAGACACTGTTGTTAATCTATTTTCTCTGACATTAAGAATGACTATTTTTTCCTACTACTGCAAGCTGTGGTTTCATAAAGTGTCTTTTGATTTGTACATACGCAGCACAGCTGCATCTCTTGATAGTCAGTTTTCTGGAATATGTTTTGCACACTATTCTAAGTTCATCTAAAGGTTAACAGAAATGCTTTCAAAATAAATTCAAATGGATGCTTTAGATGCTAAATAAAAAAAGATGCATGTGAGTATTAACAATTACAAATAAATATGGTTTGAAGGTGAATTAAAAGGCTTTCTTTTACTTAGCAAGACCTGAGTTCAGGGCTTTGTTCTTTAGAAAGCTGTTGACAACACTAACACTTAAAACAAGGCAGCAAGATGTTTTCTTTACTCTGCTTTAGATGATAGGAAGGTCACCAACTGTTGCTAGCGAACCATAAAGCAACCTTGAACTCAAGTCTTTCTATTCAGAGGCGGAGATAATTTAATGAGGTAATTATCTTCACTGAGGTTACATGAAAACTCAGATTCTATTATAGCTGAGATGTAATACAGCACTTTGTAATGACTCACCTTTTATTTTTTTTGAAAAAGTAAAATATTCCTTTTAAATATAATAGGAAAATCAATTATATCTGACTTTTGGCCTGTCCTACAATGTATTACTTTATTTCTTTCATTTGTAATAGATTGCTTTATTCTCTAACCACCAGTTAGTTAAGTATAAATGATAGAACACACACACTGACTTAAACAGCTGTTCCTCTGCTGTGTAATGGACCGAGAAGGAGATTCTAGCTATCTGTGACAAGTAAAGGAACACAGTGCCCACTGGATTTCAATAGGATTTAGGTGCCTAAAGCACAAACCAAAATTTAGAACTAGAGCTGCTCGAATGGACAATGTGGGGATATTTTTGGGTTGAAACTAGGGGGAAAACGGGAACAAAATTTTGCAAAATTATTCTTCAGCTCCATTTAGAACATTAACATCTACCCACTTGACCTGAGGACAAATCCAAACTCCCATTTTCACTCAGGCTTTGCTAAGGCAAAATTCCTGTGCAAGTCAATGGGAGGTTCTGAATGCCTAAAAAAACATAATTCATAGAGAGCACCTCAGAATTAGCCCTCTTGGGTGTAATGAAATTAATATGGGGGGGTTGGTTTTTACAAAGGAACATTTAGTTTAAATTAAATATGAGCCAGGAGCTGGAGTAAAATGCTATGAAGTGCGCACCTTTGGCAAACAGCTGTTATCTGCATTTCAGATGGTTATGAACGTTACAGCCAATTAATTCAAAGATTTGTTCCTGGTAAGTGCTCAGAATGCTCAGGAGCTTGGGGCTCTGCATTGAAAGAAGTTCATTTTATTAACTCGTCTTTGGGGTTTTTTTATTATTTTATATTTTGAAATTAAGGGAAAATTAAACCCTTAAAGTTCATTCCTCTCTCCTTCACACTGTGATGGGACAGGCCAATTCCCCACTGCATCAGAGCTTACCAGTGGATCCTATCACCCTCATATGCTATCAATACTTTCACTCCTCTCTCTGGACTGCCTATGATGCCAGCCTTCATTGCTCTCTTATTACATTTTGAAATAAGAACCTGTATGATCTCCTTCATGCTTGGGAGGAGCTCCCATAAACATCCACAGAGCCACCTTGGCTTCCTTCAAATCCCTCCTTAAAACTGTCCTCCGCCTTCGACGCCTACAAAAATCTTGACCGCAGTTAGGCAGCTGGTGCACTGAGAATACTTCCCATTATGCTGACCAGCACTGTCTCATTGTCATCTCTTGTCTTAGACTGAAAGCTTTTTGGGGTAAGGACTGTCCTTTGTTCTGTGTTTGTACAGTGTCTAACACAGGGATTGGCAACCTTGGCATGCGGCCTCCCAGGGTAAGCACCCTTGGCGGGCCCAGCCGGTTTGTTTATCTGCCGCGTCCGCAGGTTCGACTGACTGCGGCTCCCACTGGCCGTGGTTTGCCGCTCCGGTCCAATGGGGACTGTGGGAGGTAGCTCAGTGCTGGCTGCCACTTCCTGCAGCCCCCATTGGACTGGAGCGGCGAACTGTGGCCAGTTGGAGCCACGATCGGCCGAACCTGCGGACACGCTGGGTAAACAAACCGGCTGGACCCGCCAAGGGCGCTTACCCTGGGAGGCCACGTGCCAAGGTTGCAAGGAAGAAAAAAGGGTGCATGCGCACTCACACTTGTGAAAATCAGCCCCCAAACACCAATAAGTAAATTTCTGCTTTGACAGGAGACGCTGTTTGGTAGGAGTGACCTGGCCAATATCCCAGTACATTCCTTTTCAGTGATTATGTGATCGTTGTACAACTTGCATATGTAACCCTTCTGCCAGGTGCAGCCAGCAGCAACAAGGGCCAGGTTCAAAATACTGGGGTTCCTTTTCAACAGTACAAGGCAAAACCAGTTCAAGCCCCACCCAGTGACCTGGGACAATTACACATTAACCTCTGGGCGTCTCTAAGAGGCAATTCTTCCTCTCTCACAAGCACAGAATCTGAGTATAGCAAAAACTTTTAATAAAAGGAGGGAAGTAATTCAGCACTGATTTGGAAAACACTGCAACTAGGGTTCATAAACCTAAACCATGAGCAAAAGATCCACCCCCAAGTAATCTGGGCAGTGTCCTTTTCCCCTCAGGTTCTTAAGTCCAGCAACCCAACAGTCTGACCCCCAGGTACATGCAAATAATTATTAATATTTGATTCAAGGTTTCCAATTATATCAAATCAGATGCAAACTTAAACAGCAGAAAGTTTTGTAATTAACCTTAAATATAACATTTGTTACCAACAACCTTTGAAAGAAAGAGCATGCTTTTTTTGGTAATTGGATAAAGCACAAGGCCTTGTGATTTAGCTACTAAGCCCATGCAAATGGTGGACTGAGTTCAAAAGGATATTATTTCTTTTTTTTATATTGGGATGCTTGAAGCCACAACAAGATGACTTACTTCCATCTCCAGTACCTCCCTGGAGACTTATTTGCACAAATTGCTGGAAGTGTGCTAGCCCAACATAGTAGGTACCTGCAGAATGTACACGTGTAATGGTTGTGAGAATAGTGCTTGGTACATCTCTGGAAGGCATTCAGATTATACGGTGATAAGAACACGGATATGATAGAATAGAATACAGAGGCATAGTCAAGTGAATCACTATGGAGTGACTGCATGATTGAGTAGGGACTGTTCTTCTAACCATAATCTATTTTATTAAAAATAAAACACAATTCAAGAAGAGAAGCATACTGGAAGTCTCATCCAGACACATCTCCCTCTAATTGCCTCTTCCTCCTTCTTTCAAAGGTTGTTGGTGACGAATGTTATATTTTAAGGTTAATTACAAAACTTCCTGCTGTTTAAGTTTTCATCTGATTGATATAATTGGAAACCTTGACTCAAAGATTAATAATTATTTGCAATACAGACTTGAAAGGATGTGTGTGAGAGACTGTGAAATTTTGGTTATGTGTTTGCGTGCATGTGGGAATGTATTCTTTTCTCTGCACATCTAGTGAGCATACGCCTGGGTGTCCTGTAGGTATAAGGAAAGTTATCGCAACAATTTTGAACTTTTACAAACACTCTCAGGAAGCTGCATAAGGAAACTCAGAGGCATCATTTCACAGGGATTCATATGAGTATTTCCTTCAGTTTCAGCCTATGGAAATTCACTGCCCCTGTGTCTTAGAATACCAAAGTGGAAATCACTCAAAGCCACCCAGCTGGCAAACGTGTGAATGTCACATGGTTTTGCTGTAAACAGTAATTAACCGTAGGTTTACTTAATAAACATGTGAACTCTTTGAAAAATCCTGGGTTGATTTTTGTTTCAGGAACAAAACTCAAAACCAGGTGCAGCTGATCTGGCTATGGGCTTCATTGCAAACATTTCAAAGAACTCCATCTGAGAAGAAGAGCTGGCCTGTGGTTAAGACTGAGGATTATAAATCAGGTTAGCTAGGTTCTGGTACCAACACTACCAATGAGTTTATGAGTGACCCTGGACATGTCTGTTTTCCCCATATATAAAACTAGCTACATAATATTCACCTGCCTCACAAGTGTGCTGTGTCTACACTATGAGCTAGAGATGTGATTGCCAGCTTGCACAGATGTACTAGAGCTAAAAGTAGTTATGTAGCTACAGTAGCATAGGCTAGCTGTCCTGACTACAGACCCACCTGAATTCCATGGGTATGTGCTCAGGGTGGGAAGCCTTTGCTACTCAACTACTTGATGTAGCCTTAACTCGTGTTCATAAGCTATACTGAGATCCACAGGATTGGTATAGACCCATCCTGCAAGGTATTAAAACCTTGGCAATCCCATTGACCTCTGCTGGAGTTGAGGATGCTCGGCAGCATACAGAATCAAACCCCAAATGTGCACATGATGTTATCGGCTATGGCTCCACTTTAGGTTTGGGTTGCAGGGTTCTAATTTTATAGGAAGGATCCCTGATCCTATTTGCTTTTTCTTGTTGCACGTGTGTTCAGGGGGGATCTAGAACATACTGGTATGTCTATGGAATCTACATGTCACTGTACCGCCCTTCTTTCCTAATGGAGAATATTCAGAGGAAATTGCTCTCTCTCTCTTTTGGGAAATATCATATTTGCTTCACATCTCTCTCCTTCTGTGTCTGTTTACAGCACAGAAAACACATGAATACAAAGTCTGACAATATTAGTCCAGCCAAATCATGTCATTTCCCTGATACAACAACTACAACACTGCCGAGCTGTGGCAGGGGACATGAAAACCTACAGTTCGCGCTTTCATTCTAATAGGATTCTTTATTCCTTGGGCCGGAAATCTCACTGACTTACCAGTAACATCTTGCTCATTTCTCAAAAACCGTCAGGCAAGTCTTAAAGAACTTGGCTGAGGAGGCACAGAGCAATATATCTATTTCCCTTTCAACCAGAGGATTTCTGTGTAAACCCACAGAGGGATTTCTTGCAACATACTTTTGCCTCTTGGGGAGATCATTTATATAGGAAAATATTCAGAGAGATTAAGTAAACTGCTCAGAATGTACTAGGCTTAGGAAGCTGAGCAATACATCTGTACTGAATAAGTCAAGGAAAACCAAATATGATCAAGGAGTCATTAAAATAAATAAATAAATAAATGTGTAGTTGGTAAGATGACAATTAAAAGCAAAACATATTTTAATTTGTTATGTCTTCAGATCCTTCCTTGCCCCTGAGGTGGCCGAGTGTTATTCCTGATTTATTTTTATATACGTGTTGTTGGATTATGATCTTGGTGAAGAAACTGCTAAATCTTCTCTAACTTCCTCTCTGGTTTGGTTCTTCTGATTTGTATAAATAGTCATAAACCCAACAACAAAGCACTAATTTGAAATGTGCCTGTTGGTTCTCTCTCTATCTCCTTTGATAATAATTAATAACAATACTTTGCAATTATATTGCTCTTTTAATCAGGGGATATTAAAGTATTTTACAAACATTTAACTGTAGTCTCAGAATGCCCTGAGAGATACTGGGTAAAATTTTCAAAAGACCTCAAGTGACTTAGGAACCTGAACCCCATTGAAATTCAGTGAGACTTAGGCCAACCCTTTCTAATGTGACTAGTGATTTTTGGTACCCAATTTGAGACACCTTAAAAAGACACAATTTTCAAGGGGGACAGGCTCAGGATTTTCTGTAAATCAGGCTTCTTTAAAGTGTCTCCTAAAAATGAAGACACTTGAAATCACAAGTCATTTTTGAAAATCTCTCTCTGGGGCTCCCAAATCACTAGCACCTTAGATAGTGTTACCCATTACTTCCAATTTTACATAGTATGGAAACTGAGGCAGAGAGCCAAAGTGATTCACCTTCCATTCACAGACCCACACAGTGCCAGAACTGGGGACAGAACTCAGGAATCCCAGTGCCCAACTCTCTTCTGTAACAATTATATTTTTCAGACAGCCTAAGTGTTCGCATTCCACATTGCTGGATTTTTTTTTATTGATATACCAGTATATTCCCTGTTTTGTCACCTGAATGATTTTATTTTAGCCCAATGAGGATATGCCCATTTCTGATGTGTCTGGTTCCATTCATATTTCCTTTCATTCCCCTTTCATCTGACGGATGTTTCTGATGGTCTCATCACATCTGCTCTAACTGTTCTTCTAATGCCTGAAGTATTATTATTTTGTGTTTTTACCTTAATCTTTATTTGTATCTGTCACTGATTTTCAACACCTTCCATGTGAGCTTTGCTAGAACCCCATCCCACCCTTCTCAACCACCACTGTGCTGAGACTGACATCCTTTGACATTAGAGAAGTGCTGTAATTCTGCTTCTTTTTAATGTCTTACTGTCATTTTTTCTAAAAGACACATTTAATCGCCATTATATGCTTTCTACCTAGTTTTAGTGGTGGTGCCAGCATGAAAGCCCTGGGCCCATAAGCAGAAAGCACCTAGATCCTATCTACTATTTTATAATATGCCTGGCACCAGATATTTATCCATCTATCTAGGCCCACAGAGGTGCTGTATAGATCTAGAACAAAATGACAGTCCCTGCCCCATTGATCATACAAAGCAAGTAATTTTAAAATAAATTACATTTCTAGCCTTCATTCTCATCGAGAAAAGCTTGAAAAATGTGATTCAAGTGTGACCCTAAAGGCTCAGAAACTTGAAGAAAAAAAGAACACAAAATGTATTTTAAAAACACTCATAATTTTTTATGACAGTCATGTGAGTTTTTGAGTCCTGAATGGTGACTTTTTTAAAATGCTGGCAGTTGGAAATGCTGCAACCCTCTGATGTAGATTCAGTAATGGCTCTGAGAGAAGGGTGGCTTCTCTCAACAGATGGGCATTTTCAAAGAAGTGTCCCGCCTATCCACAGATTGACCTGCTGATTTAGATCAAAAAACAAAAAAATCTGCCAGTCTTTCCAAATAACGAAATCAGCACTTATCCCATCTGGACCTGGTATGAGTGGAGACACAGAAAATATTCCCTTACATAACTCACTCTGCCTCCATTCTTCATCATATCTCCTTTCTCCTATACTTCAGTGTAAAAATCAGACATGAGCAGCACAACTCTGCTAAGCCCTCACAAAGGGGGGGACAAGAATACAATTTCCTTTCCTTTTTTTTGTATGTGGTGCCTTGTGATACAACAACAATCAACAGTCATTCCTTTGTTGCACAATTACAATAAGCTACTGTGCTGGGGCATTTAGTCAATTCCAGCAGCCATTTATTGCCTCCTCTGCAACAAAGCCACAGAGATTTCCACTTAAAACACACATACCTCTTGCCTATTGACCTCCATTTTCAGAATGGAGAGGGATAACTAGTGGTGTTCCCCAAGGGTCAGTCCTAGGACCAATCCTATTCAACTTATTAATAAATGATTTGGAGGAAGGGGTAAACAGTGAGGTGGCAAAGTTTGCAGATGATACTAAACTGCTCAAAATAGTTAAGACCCAAGCAGACTGTGAAGAACTTCAAAAAGATCTCATGAAACAAAAAGATTGGGCAACAAAATGGCAAATGAAATTTAATGTGATAAATGTAAAGTAATGCACATTGGAAAAATAACCCCAATTATACACACAATACGATGGGGGCTAATTTAGCTACAGCTAGTCAGGAAAAAGATCTTGGAGTCATCGTGGATAGTTCTCTGAAGATGTCCATGCAGTGTGCAGCGGCAGTCAAGAAAACAAACAGGATGTTAGGAATCATTAAAAAGGGATAGAGAATAAGACAGAGAATATCTTATTGCCCTTATACAAATCCATGGTGCGCCCACATCTTGAATACTGTGTACAAATGTGGTCTCCTCATCTCAAAAAGGATAGACTGGCATTAGAAAAGGTTCAGAGAAGGGCAACTAAAATGATTAGGGGATTGGAACGGATCCCATATGAGGAGAGATTAAAGAGGCCTAGGACTTTTCAGCTTGGAAAAGAGGAGACTAAGGGGGGATATGATAGAGGTATATAAAATTATGAGTGGCGTGGAGAAAGTGAATAAGGAAAAGTTATTTACTTGTTCCCATAATAGAAGAACTAGGGGCCACCCATTGAAATTAGTGGGCAACGGGTTTAAAACAAATAAAAGGAAGTTCTTCTTCATACAGCGCACAGTCAACCTGTGGAACTCCTTGCCTGAAGGGGTTGTGAAGGCTAGAACTATAACAGGGTTTAAAAGAGAACTGGATAAATTCATGGAGGTTAAGTCCATTAATGGCTATTAGCCAGGCTGGGTAAGGAATGGTGTCCCTAGCCTCTGTTTGTCAGAGGGAGGTGATGGATGGCAGGAGAGAGATCACTTGATCATTACCTGTTAGGTTTCACTCACTCCGGGGCACTTGGCATTGGCCATTGTCGGTAGACAGGATACTGGGCTAGATGGGCCTTTGGTCTGACCCAGTACGGCCTTTCTTATGTTCTTATGTTATATTATACTCTCATACATAAGGCAAATATTATAGCTGCATAATGACGACTGATCGATAAGTAAGTATGTTCGTGTAGATAAATTATAGACAGTAGACATGCATTATAATGATGCTGACAAATGTTAGTTTCTTTCGAATGAGCCACCAAAACAGATTAACAATATAATGGAATCACACTCAGCATGGAAAGGAAAATAAGGCATGGGAAATAAGCTATATGAGTTTTCTATAAAGTGAATGAATCACTCAGTTGTTCCTCTATATAGCTACCTAGCCAGCTAGTAAAGTACACATTCCTATAAGATCTAGATACTCATTATTTAATGAAACCAAATATAAAAATAATGGGTTTGATTCTTCTCTCATTTATACAATACAAATTAGGAGGAATCCCAGTGAAGACAATGGAATCATACCAGTATACAACTGGTATAAAAAATAAGAGAATAATGGCAGTATTTTATAGTGCCTTTCATCTTAATTTGCCAAGCCAAACCTATTTGGAAAGAAATGCTAATCCATTGCTTACGTGTAGCCATCTCTGGGGTAGAACATTTTTGCTGTTTAGCCGCATGCAGCAACACTGCACTATAGGTCTAGACAAGAACTGAATGAGGGTTGTCCATCTTAATGTAGCACAACATGGAATACCGAGCTGGGAGGGGTTGCAAGAATGTTGGAGGACAGGAGTAGAAGTCAAAAGGACCTTGACAAATTGGATCACTGGTCTGAAATCAACACAATGAAATTCAATAAAGACCAGTGCAAAGTACTACACTTAGTAAGGAAATATTAAATGCACAACTACAAAATGGGAAAAACTGGATGGATGGTAGTACTGCTGCAAAGGATATGAGAGTTACAGTGGATCACACTTGACCGAGAGTCAGCAATGTGATGCAGTTGTGAAAAAAGGTGAATATTCTGGGGTGTATTAACAAGACTGTTGTATGTAAGACATTGGTGGTAATTGTCCCACTCTACCCACCACTGTGTGGACTCAGCAACACTGAGCACATCAAACCTGTCCACTGTCTAACCACAGAATATCAAATTCAATTCAATTTCTCAGGTCTTCAGTTCAAGGTGCTGAGTGACCTGGGCTCATTTTTGAGGAGATCTCAAAAAACCAAATGCTCCAGGATGACGACTACAGTCGACAATTCCATTCCCCAATCACAATAAAGCTTTCTGCCGCAAAGATAAAGCTCGTATATGCAGGAGACTGAGATTTCTCAGTGGCCAGTCTGAGGCTGTGGAATGTACTCCCTCAGGAACAAAAGCCAATCCCAAGCTTCACTACCTTCTACTCCAAGTACAACATGAACTTCTCCACTGTGTCCTCTATCAAATGCACTTAAAAAACAAACCCAGACTAAAATCCCTACCAGAACAAAATACACCACTGCACACACAAGTCTCCTGCTGAGAGAAGAGGAGAGAAGCAGCGATCCACATGTGACAGAGGTCATTCATGTCACTTATGGAACTACTGAAATGTGCTCAGACACCATAGTGAGGAACGTGGTATAAGAACTTACATAGAATAGAAAAATACATGGGCAAAATTGCATGTGTGTTAGCAAAATGAGAACCAGGCCCCAGATCTTTCCAGGTTTTTTGTTCTGCTGCTTTGAGTTGTCTGTTCATTATGGGGCTTTTCCTGTATATTGAAGCCCTTCATACCCTGTGTGTTTTGCTGAAAAAGGAGCAAAGGAGGAATTGCCCCTCCTGTGGTGACAAATTACTCAGCTACAGTTTTGTTTTGGGTTTCTCCTTTTTTTTTTCCCTCGCCAGAAATGTTAAAGTGAGGGGGGAAGGGACAAGGAGAAAGGAATATGGAATGTACCAGATACAAGGACAGAGAAAAGGATGGCCACCTTGGATACTCAACAGGAATTTAAGGGATTTGGGTTCTGCTCGGACACAAACTTTCTGTATGACACTGGGCAACTCAATCTCCCTGAGCCATATTTTCAGTGAGGTTTCAAAAGTACCTACGTAGGTTAGGCACTAACTCCGTAATCTGCTTAGATGTTTTGGGAAAAACCTCACTAGGCATCTATCTCATTTTTAAGCATCTTTGAAAAAGTGGCCTTCTGTGCCTTGTTCCCTGGTTAGAAAATGGAGATGATGATACTTTCTTAACTCACAGAGATGTTGGGAGGATAAATACTTGGGAAGTGCTCAGATACAACCACCATAGGAGTGACACCAGTACTGAGGAAACTAGCACATAAAAACCTATCTGCAATTAAAATATGCAGATAATGACTTATAGCTGAATATATTATATTGTCAGGTAATTATAACCCTCCTGCCCCTCCCTCAAAAATCAGACCATATGCCATTACATGTATCATCTCTATATAGCATTAATAAAACCAAAACTATAGGTACATTGCTTGAGAATCCCTTCTGTTGTGAATGAACATTACTGTCCAAGCCTGCCTTAAGCCTTCAAGCTTGTCAGGCAGTACAAGTATGAGCTAAGTTCTTTCGGTGAATTCAGAGGGGACACGTGTTTCACTGATATATCCCAGCCTGTCCCACAGCTGTTCCACAGCTGATGTACAGTTCTCATAGATTTTATTTCTTTACAGTGATGATAAATCACATGCACCCACAATGGGAAAAGCTGGTTACTACCAACACAAAAAGGGCAATAAATCTACAAATTTATTATGTGATTTTTCCTAGTTACAACAACATACAACTATGACAATCAAGACTGTTTTCTCCAAACAAATTTATTACCGCTGTTAGCTCTTCTATTGCTTTCAATAAGAAATGCCAAAATAAGTATGATTTAAACATGCTATCAGCTGATTTGAATACTCAATAGATTCAGTGCATTATAATAAAATCCACCTCTAAGTGTTGTACTTACAAAAAAAAAAAAAGGAACTTGTATGGACCTAAATCCTTTGCTTGATGCTCCACATTTATGCCTTAAGTATTTACTGCAACCCATAGGAAGACAGTCTTTGGATTATAATTTGCATATTTATAAGGCTGTCATACAACTTGAAAGGAATTTTTTACTTTGTTATAGCACTTTATATATTAGGACTTTTTTATGAACAGTTTATGCAAATCCTAGCTTCAGCACACCACTTCCTTGATGTTGAGGTTATAATTCCATGGCAGGCTGGCCCATTAATTTAGGGGTAGAGGTGCCTTGTGTGAAATCACTGTACTGGAAAAGGCTATTGCAACAGAAGAGTCAGGGGTGTTAGCACTCAAGGAGGATGAAAATAAGATCATAAAAGCCAGACAAACAGGAGCAGGAGCTCCTCCATGGCAGGAGCTCTAAACTTCCTCACTCAGCAGTTGCTTCCCAACTAATATAATCCAAGCAGCGGTAACAGCCTCTTTGGGGCTTCTCCACACCCTTCTTACTGGAGGAGAGCAGGTACGGGGTTGGGAAAGGCAGGATTTAACTGGTGTGAGTACAGCAGAAGATTTGCATTTGTTCTGTGCCCCTTCAGCAGTGGAGTAGATATGACTGTCTGGAGTCATAGCAAAGCCAAGTGGAAGGAGATGAATGGGAAACCACCGAACAGATCTGGATAATATCATATTATCAGCCCACTACCAGTCTGGGATACCAGACACCGGCCCCCTGCCAGTCCAGATCCTGGCTGGCAGGGGGCCGGTGTCTGGTATCCCAGAGTGGCAGTGTGGTACCGGCAGCCAGCCAGGGGCTCTTCTCCTGGCCTCAGCCCAGTGCTCTTCAGCCGCCCCGTGCTGTGGCCCACACTGGAAAACTCAGCAACTAAAAGCAAGGGCAAGGATCACTCTAAACTGATAAGATTTGCATTTTAATTTTGTTTTAAATGAAGCTTCTTAAATATTTTAAAAACTTTATTTACTTTAAATACAACAATTGCTTATTTATGTAATATAGATTCATAGAGAGAGACCTTCTAAAAACGCTCAGATGTATTACTGGCACGCAAAACCTTAAATTACAGTGAACTTGGCACACCACTTCTGAAAGGTTGCTGACCCCTGGCCTAGGCAATTTGAGCACATGGTTTGATGGTGTTCCAAGTCTGCTGGATAACAGAGATGACAGCTGGCCAAGATTAATGTGATGAGCCTGCAGTGCTCTATTTGGGACCTTCTGCACTAATATTATGGGCCTCTGCCACTTGAGCTAAAGCAATAACTCCATTAACTGGTTGCAGTAGGAGGTTGTTGTCCTCACTACTAATATGACCCTCATCACCAAAACATCTGAGCACTGCACATTCATTAATATATTTTATTCTCAACACACCCTTTTGAGGCAAGATAGTATTATCCCCATTTTACAGATGGGGAACTGAGGCACAGTGTAGACGGTCACATTGTACAAGGTCATACAGGTACTCTGTGGCAGAGCTAGGAACTGGCCCCAGGTCCTCTGATCCCTAGTTCAGTTCTACATCCACTATACTATCTTCCCTAGACAGCGTCTTCACTGGAGCAGGACCTGGCAAATCCTAAGCTACTGTGTGTTACACTAACCGAGGCCCTGTCCAGTACAGCACCATATGCCCTGTAGAAATACAGCTCAGAAAAGACTATTGGGCAGCATTGGATTCCACAGCCAGGGCAATGCATGATTTGGATGTGAATGAAATGTAACTATCTAATGAGATTTATGTCACTGTCCAGATGTCTTCCTTCCCTACTGCACAGGAACACTGAGATAGCCAGACATCTGGATCATACACCGTAACATCTCCCATTTTCCAGGGTACATTCAAGAACATGAGACAAACAATGGCTTTCCTCCAGTGCAATGGGAAACCAGATGGCTTCAAAAGACCCTAGTTTGCCTCCAAGGCAGCATATGGAATATTAATTAATAATAGATTAATAGACCTTTCCCCACTTAAAAATTTAATCTGTTTGTTAGCAGAACTGTTTGTGCCAGGAAAGCGCTGCAAAACGATGGCTGCATTCAAATGGTCATGTCAGCTCCTCTGAGATGCTCTTCACAGGTCCTTGAGGAAGTTACATCAGATGAGGCCTGGAAGCACAAGGCGAATCACAAAGGCTTTTATTTATCTTTTATTTGTTAAATTAGCTGGAGCTGTTTGGAAACTTTGGAGGAGTGGAGTGGAGTGGAGGGGGGTAGGAGGAAAATGATTATAAAATGGGGAAAGCTGTGAGCCTTCAATTTACCTGTGAAATACAAGGTGCAGAAAGGGAGAATAATTTGCTGAGGAGTATACAGTTAAGGTTCATTTCAGGCCAGCATGCATTTCAAGTCTAGAGTTAATCTGCTACCATGTCAGGTGAAAAGCAGTAGCTGACAAAATCTTTGCTAGTGCCAAGCTGGTGGAAGATGCCTTTGGGTTGCCAGTTATTTTCTTTGTAAGCTTGGGCTGGCAAAAAGGAGCAGAAGGGTGGGCAGTTGATTAACTTGGATTTCACAAGGCTTATGAAATGATTTTTCCCTCCATAAAGATTTATTTAATTACTATGTGTCAGTGCAAGTATTTGTGAGTCTGTGTATATCTGTCTCCTGTGTAGGATTCCACTTCCATATGATAAGCAGGGATAAACAGTTTTAATTCAGTGTCAGCCCAGTTTACTGAATTAAACAGGACCAAGAAAAATCCTATTACTTTTCCCTTGCTGCGAGTGGAGGTGAATAAATGTGTATCTTGACTGATCATGTATTAGACCCTGGTATCCACTTACAGCCTGAAAGGAAATGTCTGTTCAGTTGCGTAGCAATATCGTTATACACGAGTCTTAGAATTTTGAAAAAAAAAGGGTCAGTTGCTAAATAAGTACCCGGAATCTCATTTTCATGCTTTTTTTTTTGCAAGCTTTATATTTGCTAAACATGATACAAATAACCAGCAAATATGAGATTAGAAAACTAGACAATACCGAGAGCTCATACTTTATATGCTGATGCCTCAGTCAAGACTCAGAGCTCACACCAGAGAATGCAGCCATTATGCAGAGCAGAAATAAAAAAGGAAATAGGAATGGTTGTCAAGACAAAGGGTTTTTCTTTTAAGCCTATGGATGGGTGATCAGACAGGGGCCAGATTCTCAGTTGGTGTCAATCAGAATAGTTTTCATGACTTCAGCAGAGGAGTTGACTAATTGAGGAGTTGACCCATGAAGTCTGGAGGTCTGCAGTCTATCCCTGGCTTTGCCATACACTTTCTCTGTGACCTGGGGCAAGTCACAGAACTGCAATTGGCCCTCATTGACATGCCAATCCTTCCTCTCGAAAGAGGCAAGAAGATAGATGTAGATAGGCATTCCTTGCTACTTGTTTGTAAAACATTTAAAAATGTTTCCTTTTGAAACTCCCCCGAGTATGTTGCTAAATGTCAATGTTTTTTGCTAACAGCTGGAAAGAGGAAGCCACAGAAATTCTTGTTTGTCATCCTGCAGCCTCCCAGCCTGCATGGGATGTAATTTGGTTCATCCATGAGACTCAGGATATTAGTCACACTTTCAGATTACGTTAGCCCATGTTGTTTAGCAAATCTGGCAGGAAAGACATAGGATTTATTCACCTTGGTTTCTCCAGGAGCATGAACTTGTTGTGCATAGCTCTACCCTGGAGACCTTCTGAGGCGGTCACACCAGATACAAACACCATCACCACAACACTCACAATGTCAACAGCTCTCTTCTCCCTGCATCTCTTTAATAAAAAGAAACAAAACAAACAACTGAAGCAGGGCTTTTGATAAGCCAAACAGGCTTAAGAGCCAGCAATGCCTTGAAATCTTGTAGTGTTTTTTCTATCTCCAATCTAATTACAATGCAAGATGTTCAGATAATTTGATGAGCAGCCCAAAATGACAGATAGATGTGAGAGAGATGTAGGAAGCAATGAGGTTATATGTTATTTCTTCTATAGTACATAGCCTCATTGTCTCTCACACCAACAAGTTGTTGACTGCTAATTTTGTTCCCCCTTTTTGATTGTGTGATGTCTGATCATGGAATAAATCCATAAAACATTCCAGAAAAGCTGGTGTTCTAAAACTTACAAAGTTTTATCAGTTCCTAAAGCATGGAATGTTGAAAACTACAGGAGAATTCAAAGAAGAGCTACAAAAATGATTTGAGGTCTGGAAAAATGAGAGATTTCAGATGTTCAATATATTTAGCTTATTAGAAAGAGTTTCGAGGCTTCTTGATATGGTCTGTAAGTACCTACTTGGGGAGAAGATACCTGACATTAGGGAGTCTTTTACTCTCATCGTCAAAGGCATAACAAAAATCTAATGGCTGGAAAGTTGAGGTTAGACAAAATCATCTTAGAAATGACATTCAACTTTTTAACAGTGAGAATAATTAACAATTGGAACAGCTGGTACATTCATCATCACTGGAGTCTTACAATAGAAATTGGATGTCTTTTTGAAGTGTTATGCTCTAGTTCAGACGTAAACTCTTGGGCTCAATAGTTTTAATTTACATAGCAGGAAAGCATAATTCCCTTCACCGCAGGAATAACTGGGTGAAATTCTATGGCCTCTGTTTTGCAGGATATCAGACGAGGTGATTATAATGAATCTTTCTGGTGTTAAAGTCTATCAATCACTTCTAGGCTCTCCCATCTCTAAGTGATTCTGTAATGCAGTTTCTCTCTGCAGTGAGAGCAGAGATTCAAAGAAGAAACGTAAAGCAATCACATATTCTTTCAAACTTTCTGATTAGTCAAAGAGATTATATGGATTTTGTAAAGTTTTGCCATTTTCTACAGAAGTAAATACTTGTATCAGCCCTGTCAATATTTTTGACAGGCAAAGTAATTGCAATACTTTGAAGATCTTGATTTCTAATCATTTTTATTGCAGTAAAAAAACACTCTCATTCTATCTTTGTTTAATTTCTAGGTAGTACCTTGCGATACAGCTTTTTGGCAACTGAATTTTCCAAATTATTAATATATTACAGCTTATACCAAAAATCCTCAGTCAACAATCACAGACCCATTGTGCGAGGTGCTGTACATATAAGTAGCAAAGGAGAGAACTCTTGCTTCAATGAGCTTGCAGTCTAAACACAGAGAGTAGCATAATCCCTCTTTAACAGATGGGAAACTGAGGCAAAGAAAGATTAAGTGATTCACCCAAGGAGTCTGTGGCAGAGCTAGGAATTATACCTAGATCTCCTATGTCCTAGCGCTAGTGCCTTAACCACAAGAACAAACCTTCCTCTATCAGTTCCTTTTGCTTGGATGAATAGAGCTGTCTGATTCCTTTAAATAGGTATCCAGAGTGACTGATGCTAATAGTAACTTTGGGTAAGGCACACTGACAATTCTAAGCACTCATACTATTCATAAAGTATCAGTGATGTCAAGGAGCTTGGAATAGCTATGATATGACCCGAGCTTCATAATGATCAAATTTGTTTCATTTTGCCTGAGAAGTCGCAGGAAAAAAAAACCTGTCAGCTTAATGCTGTAGATTTAAGACTTGGATTTTCCACCACATGGATTCTAGGTCCCAGGCAACAATCTGCTGATTGGCCCGCAATAAAAATGCTTTACTATATGAAATAAAAATGGAGAACAAATGTTAAATCCTGCCATTTAGATTATTTGTCTCTTATGCCCTGAGATAATCAGGCAAAAGGCCTGGCTGGAGGTTTAAAGTTCTGTATTACCCAGAGACTTTCATCAATGGCATGACCTCAGTTCTTTTCAGATGATCAATTATTCATGGAAGAAGGGGAGGCGGAAATCAGGGATTTGTTCTAAAAAGTGAAAGGATTATATAATCTCACAGCTTTATTCTACAGTGAATAAAGCACACTTAATCCCAATGCAAATTCAAGGGGATATTAATGTTCTGGGGCTAGCTTTTTTGTTTGTTTGTTTACTCTAGTTTTTTTGCAGGTTTCAGACTGCAAGTGACAGGTCTCAATGCTGAACTATTGCAAGTTGCTAATATGCACTTTTCACCGGTTGAGATGACATAAATTGTATTTTTCCCACCTCTCTCTCTCAGCCCCAGCATGCAACTTGCAAAGTATTGTAGCAAAAGACCATCATCTTCTATTTCCAGCTGAGGAATTCAGCCTCCATCTTCCTTTCATTATTATTTAGAATTATTTATGTTATGATAGTGTTTCATATAGACAAATATCAGTACACAGTTTTACGTGTATTATGGTAAGGCTTAGAGCAGCAATAAAGATTGGGACCTCGTTGAGTTAAGGACCATATATACACATATTAAGGGACAGTCCCTGCCCCAAAAAACTTACAGTTTAAATAGGGAAGGCAAATAAATAGTGGGAGAAAGTAGTATCATCATTTTACAGATGGGGAAATGAGGCACAAAACTCCCCCCTCTTGCAGCTCTTCAGGCTAGATTAATCTCCCCTCTAGCCACATTCCTCCAATGGTTTTGCATTCGTAGAATGACATTCAGCCATGTGTAGACAGCTGGCACAAAGCTCAGCAGGTGTAAGTAGGATTTAAGTCTTGCACAGCATTGTGCTGGCTCACAGCATAGGCTGAATTTCACCATTAAAGGGCAATGGCCTGGAATGCCAGACTTGTTCCAGTGGAGTGGAATTTTTTGAATGGCATATTGGACATTAACATTATTGGGGTTGCTTCTAAAAATTTTAAAAGAAGACAAATGAAATCCTCCAGCCCTTGGAAGTGCAGCTAATGTATGTAGTACAGCAAGAACATTCCATTAATGTATTATGAATTCCATAAATATAATATGAAAGGTGCATTTGGAGTGAGAATCCATAGCACAGTTTGAATCTATCATGCCATATTAGCAGAATTTGCCAACAAAAGCCCTTCAGTCACCAAAATATGACTTTTAATTTTTAAAAAGTGACTAATGATTTTGAACAGGAAACAGAAATCTCATTACATTGCAAACACCACAAAACAGATTTTACAAGCTCCGTTCTTTGGCCACAACATGCAATATTACATTAACCACTGAACAGCTGGACTAAAATAGTGGCAAGCCCCTTCAGATGAGCTGGATGAAGAGTACTGAATCTCCAACAGCTCATATTTCCTTACTGAATTTAGCCAAAACCTTCCGCACTAGTGGAGTGACACTGAAGAAAGACTGGAATTGATACGTTGAAGATTAGCAGCCGTATTAGTCTGTATCCATAAAGAAAATGAGGAATACTTGTGGCACCTTAGAGACTAACCAGTTTATCAGTTAAACAAAATAAACTGGTTAGTCTCTAAAGTGCCACAAGTATTCCTTGTTTTCTTTATGGAATTGATACGTCACTCGCTCAGTGCTGCTGCAGTGATAGGTGAAAGGAACAACAATCTCTTTTGCCAGTGCCTTCCATGCTTGTTAAGTTTTTGCTATTTCTTAACCCCCTGATAATGTCTCATATCTATCACCTTCATTACCCCAACCTCTATGGAAAAAGCGCAGGAAAGTTAGCACAGCCTTACATAGCAGTAACTTTTCATAGACTCATAGAAGATTAGGGTTGGAAGAAGTCATCTAATCCAACCCCCTGCTCAAAGCAGGACCAACCCCAGCTAAATCATCCCAGCCAGGGCTTTGTGAAGCCGGGCTTTAAAAACCTCTAAACATGGAGATTCCACCACCTTCCTAGGTAACCCATTCCATTGCTTCACCATCCTCCTAGTGAAACAGTTTTTCCTAATATCCAACCTAGACCTCTCCCACTGCAACTTGAGACCATTACTCCTTGTTCTGTAATCTGCCACCACTGAGAAAAGCCGAGCTCCATCCTCTCTGCAACCCCCCTTCAGATAGTTGAAGGTTATTATCAAATCCCCCCTCACTCTTCTCTTCTGCAAACTAAATAAGCACAGTTCCTTCATCCTCTCCTCATAAGTCATGTGCCCTAGTCCCCTAATCATTTTCTTAACCCTCCACTGGACTCTCTCCAATTTGTTCACATCCTTTCTGTAACGGGGAGCCCAAAACTGAATGCAATACTCTAGAAGTAACCCCATCAGTGCCGAATAGAGGGGAATAATCACTTCCCTCGATCTGCGAGCAACGCTCCTACTAATGCAGCCATTAGCCTTCTTGGCAACAAGGGC
The DNA here is from genome assembly GCA_007922305.1 of Dermatemys mawii. Classification (NCBI taxonomy): domain Eukaryota; kingdom Metazoa; phylum Chordata; order Testudines; family Dermatemydidae; genus Dermatemys; species Dermatemys mawii. Next base: position 3,437,132 of record ML677387.1, read on the forward strand.
ACTCTGCTGATTCATAACCAGTGTCTTGTCCACTGTAATCCCCAGGTCCAATTCTGGGGGACCTGGGGATTACAGTGGACTGTAAACTTTCCCACAGCCCCTCAGCATGTTGGGGATCCCTTGCTTCCTGAGGATACCAAAGGACAATATTATGGCAGCAGTGTGGCCAGAAAGTTAGATAAGGTAGGAGAAGAACCCAGATCAATATGGATACACACACGCACACACACACACACACGCACACGCACATGCACACAAGTGTATGTGTATGCATAGGGCAATGAGGTCACTGATACAGAGTGATTGGAATCATGTGTTAAGCTGGACACAAGCAAATAATATTCATTTTAATATGGTCAAATGTAAAGTCATACATCTAGGAAGAAACAATGTAGGCCACGCTTACAAGACGGAGTGGGGGGGGGGTTTCTATCCTGGGAAACAGTGACTGAAAAAAGACAAGGTGGATCATCAGGTGAACATGAGATCCCATGAGATCAGGTGAACATGAGATCCTTCAGTATAAACAGGGGAAAGTTGAATGGAAGTAGGGGAGCTTATATTACCTCTGTATCTGGCACCTTTAGTGTGATGGCTACTGAAATACTGTGCCCTGTTTTGGTGTCCACAGTTCAAGAAGGATGTTGATAAACTGGAAAGGGCTCAGAGAAGAGCCATGAGAATGATTTAAAAACATGATCTGCAGTGATATAACTCAAGACCTCAAACTGTTAACCTTAACTAAGAGAAGACTAATGGGTAATTTGATCACAGTCTATGAGTACCTATGTAACACAAACAGATCCCAGTCGGCGGCAGGCGGGATCGAACCTGGGATCTCTGGAGCTTAGTGCATGAGGTTGTACAGCAGCCATATCCAATACGTTCACCACTAGCGGCTAATAGGCTATTGAACTGTTGCTAATGCATGTGGCTTTTTTATAATGTGGCTAATAAGAAAAATTCAAAACCACAAGTGTGACTAGCAGTGTGGCTAGCATCGAATTTCTATTGGACAACACTGCTCTACAGCATGAGCTAAAAGCCAACAGGCTGTTAGCGAAGGCTGTAGAGCAGACTCATTTTATCCCTCTCTCTAAGTGGTCTCGGTGCCACTAGATAGGACAGAACACCACACCCAGGAGGTGTGTGGGTTACACCTACATGGGGAACAGAGCTTTGATAATGGGCTCTTTACTCTACTGGAGAAAGGTATAGAAAGAACTACTGGTTCTGTCACAGGGTCCACTCACCAGAGTGTCACCTCCTGCTGCTTGTCTCAGGGATTAGCTCTCTCAGCCAGCATGCTCTCTCCTGATGGTGCCTCTCCTATGCCTTCTCCACCCACAGACCCACGTCAGCTGGGACCACAACATCCTTTTCATCACTCAGCCTTCCAGCTGTACCACCATCCGTGTTTTCCTGCTTCTGTGGGGTGGGGTTAAGAATCTCCCAGTTCTATAGCCCAGCCACTTCCCCAATGGCAAGTGAGGGGTAGAGGGACCCAGGCCCACTCTCTACTCCAGGTCCCAGTCCAGGGATCTGGTAGATAGCAGTTTCCTGATGCCTCTCCTTAACTTCTCTGCCAATACTGCTTCAATTCCCTGGGCCACTTCCTTGTGACCCCAGCACCATCCTTGCCCTCTTCTCAGTGTTTCAAGCCTGTAAGTTTTAGCAGCCCATCAATAACTGCCTCTTGCTCTGCTAGTTCTTGCCAGAAACTGCCCTATCCAAGGGGCTACCTTCTTGTAACCTGCTAGGAACACAGTCCTCTCTCCTTGCTCTCTGGACCTGTAGCTCTCTTTTATGTGAGCCTCTGGGCCCTGACTGGCTGCTTTGTGCAGCCTCTCTCCAATTGGCTGCTCTCTCAGCAGCTTCCCTAGGTTACTTTTAACCCTTTCATTTCCGGTGTGCGGTGAACTCCCCAACACAGACTATAAATTGAATCTAGGCAAATTCAGACTGGAAATAAGGTGCCCATTTTTAATTGGGAGTGTAATTAACCACTGGAACAATTTACAAATGGCTGTGGTGGATTTTCCTTCACTGGCAAGCTAAAAATCAGTGTTTTTTCCCCACCTAAAATATCTGCTCTGTTCAAAGAGGAATTAATTCAGGAAAGTCCTATGGCCTCTGTTATGTAAGAGGTCACATTTGATGATCACAGTGGTCCCTATTAGTCTATTCCCAGTTCTGCCACTGACTCACTGTGTGTCTTCCCTTCTCTGTGCCTTAGTTGACAGTCTTTACAATGGGGATGCTATTGGAGTCAATGGAAAAATTCCCATTGACCACACCTTCTAGTGTCTTGGTTGTCAATCTGTACAATGGGAGCAATAGAATATGAGTTAATGGAAAGACTCCCTTTGACTTCTTTTCTCCATGCCTTAACTGCCAGCTCATACAACAGGGATAATAATACTAACCTAGGATCAAATCCAAAGCACCTTGCCATCAGTGGAAAAACTCCCATTCCCCTCAATGGCTGTTAACAACAAGGTCCAATTCATTAACATGAAATCAGAGAAATGAAGGACTGGAAAGGATCTCAAGAGATGATATAGCCCAGCCCCCTGCACTGAGGCAGAATCAAGTAAACCTATCTCATCCCTAACAAGTGTTTGTCCTACTAGTTCTTAAGCACCTCCAATGATGGGGATTCCACAACCTCCCCTGGAACTTTATTCCAAGACTTAATTGCCCTTATAATTAGAACATTTTTCCTAATAGCTAATATAATTCTCCCCTTGCTATAGATTAAGCCTACTGCTTCTTGTCCTACCTTCGGTGGACATGGAGCACAACTGATCACCGTCCCCTTTATAACAGCCCTTAATATATTTAAAAACAGTTATCAGGTTCCCCCCTCAATCTTCTTTTCTTAAGACTAAATGTCCATTTTTTAACTCTTATTCATGGGCAAGTTTTATAAACCCTTTATCATCTTTGCTGCTCTCCTTTGGGCTCTTTCCAATTCATCCATATCTTTCCTAAAGTGTTTGCACCAAGACTGACCACATTACTCCAGCTGAGGCCTCACCACTGCTAAACGGAGTGGGACAATTATCTCGCTTGTCTTACATACGACACTCCAGTTAATACATCCCAGAATGACATTGGCTTTTCTCTCAGCTGTGTTGCATTGTTGACTCATATTCAATTTGTGATCCATTGTAACCCCCAGGTCCTTTTCAGGAGTACTACCACCTAGCCAGTTATTCTCCATTTTGTAGTTGCGCATTTATGTTTTCTTTCTTAAGTGTGGGACTTTGCACTTGTCTTTATTGAATTTCATTGTGATGATTTCAGACCAATTCTCTAATTTGCCATGGTCATTTTGAATTTTAATCCTGTCCTCCAAAGTGCTAGCAATGTCTCCAGGCTTGGTATCATCCTCAGACTTTACAAGCATACTCTCCACTCCATTAACCAAACCACTAATGAAAATATTGAATAATACCAGACCCATGGCTGCTCCCTGTGGGGTCCCACTAGAAATGCCCTCCCAGTTGGACAGGAAACCATTGATAACCTCTACCTCATAGTAATTTTATCTAGACCACATTTCCCCAGTTTGTTTTTGAGCAATTATATGCAAAATGCTATCAGATTCTTGGACGGTGGGTGCTGCAGAAGGGGAAAAAGTAGTATTATTACTAATTACAAACTCTGTCTCTCTCTTAGCCTCGCCACTCTCCACAATGGAAATTCAAAAGAGAGTCATTGTCAGGCATGTTCCAAGTACCTATATTTTAATTAGCTTTTCTCTCTCATTTTAAAATGGGCTCAAAAGAGAAGAGCAACATCCATCAGATGATGTCATCCCAGCAGGAAGCCCAGTTAGCTGAAAATAAAATCTCAAATGCTACTTAAAGTGACTCTGGCAATTGGCCTCCTACAAACACTGTAATAGAACTACACTATTAGTATGATTCTATGTGATCTTTTCCATCCCAATATGTTATTTGCCTTAGTGCACAAACCCATGGGGAAAAAATTCCCAGAGTAAAATGTGGGTTTTTTTCCATCTCCTATTCCTTTAATCGCTATTGCTTACAGTTACCTGGGCAGAAAACATCTGCTTTTGTCCCACTAAGGAGCAATGATTACTAGGTTTTAGTTAAACTTGGCATTATATAGATATTAACTGGGACTTTGGAAAAAAAAAGAAGTTGGAACCTAATTACACAGCAGATGCCGAGAGTGGTATTTATTCACCAAAACCGCACAGGTCATTCATTAAAATCTCAGTTTTAATTAGCAAACACCTGTTTTGTGTTTGATTTTACACTGATATGTACTGTCTGCAATTTGCTTTCTTCAGTACAAGCAATTAGATAGCCCTGACAGTAACAGTTAATCTAATTAGAACAGGGGTGCCCTGGGAGCCAGACACTGACTTCAAGAAATTACACAAACATGGATCACAGCTCTATTCCATTATCAGTTGAGGCGGTTGTTATGGATTTTCGCCCTTCTTTTATGCTTGTGCAAAGCTGTTTCTGTTGTTCCCAGGTGTTTTGTTTGTTTTTTGTTTGAAAGGAGTGTCTCTTGGTGGAAAATAAATATGATTTTATCCTAGAGGAGGACACATGAGGGCTGAAGAAGTAGTTGATGTTTTCAGACTTGATCTCTTCTTAGTCCTGACTTCCAGAGCAAGGATGGAATATCACAACTGACCTGTCAGCAGAACTGGTCACTCTAAACATTCCCCTTGCTGTCATCTAATGGATCTTCATCAGTTTAAGTTTCTTCTCTATCTCTAGTTTCCATATACTTGGTGGAGAAACAAGAGACAGCCCTACCTCCCTGTCATCTCCTCTAGCGATGAGTGGAGCTCAAAAGGTTTTGGATAAAATTCTGAAAGGTCTCCTTTAGACAAGTATAAAATTCAGTGCAGTAACTCTAGATGGACTTTAATGGAGCTATTCTAGATTTATCCCAGCTCAGAAGTCTGATCCTTGTAGTTCAGGTTCAGTTTGGAGAACCATGTAAATGCTTGATTGCCTGATCCAAAGTCCAACGAAGTCAATGGAAAAAACTCCAGCATCAGTGCACTTTGCCACAGGCATTGAATGCTTATCTGAACTATCAGCATATTTGTGGCCAAATTAACTGCAGTCAGTGGGCTTGTATGGAGCACAAGTCAGGTTAGAGTTCAGCCTTGAAAGGTCTGCAGAACTGTGTTGGAGACCTCATAAAAGCCAGATCGGCTGTGTCAAATGTTTGGAAGATGACAGTGGGAGTCTGGACTCCTGGGTTGTACTCCAAGCCCTACCACTGATTAGGTGTGTGTTCTCAGATAAGATCATTTACCTAAGCCAGACCGAAAAGGACTATCGGAATACAAAGTGAACATAAAGTTGCATTTCATATATAATTATTCACGCATCTCTAGCATTATAGTCATTATGGCCTAGCCATATTTTATCTGTGATAGTTTCTGTATCCCTAAATTATCCTTGTAATTTCAATTGGATAAAGCATTGTTTGCTTCCTTTCCTAAAATATTGTGCCATATGACTGCATACTGTTAGACAGCTGCTAAACTTTACCTCAGAGTTGGTGCATCACCGTAATGGGTAAAGTAATTCCTTATTGTACATATCTCACATGAAAGCTACTTAGCAAAGACAGAGCTTTGTTTTTTTATTTAATCGCTGAGGGCTAGATATGGTTCTGAAGACAGCCTAGTCCAGAGTTATTCTGGGCAGGTTTTAGAGACAAATTTGGGTTGAAAACATATAAATCCAATCCTTTGCCTGTGCCTAGTTTCCCATAAAGTCTAGCCCAGAAGAAAATAAAAAAGCCTGCAACTGAGATATGGTACAAATTACATGTTAACATGAACTGAGGGGAAGAACATATACTACCTAAGTAAACTTACAGGGAATCTTATTTTTGCTTAGTGCTCAACTAAATGCAGCGTCTGATAGCCTTGTTTTGTAGAACCAGAGCATGTGTTACAAAAAATGTATTTTTAACTGCAGTGCCAAGTTGATGTGCGTGGGTATGGAAGAGAGAGCATTATGAGTTTTTGCTTGAAATATATATGTATTTGATTACTGTATTCTAAGAACTATTATCATAAGTTGCACATTGCAATGTCTCTCGGGTCTTGTCCTCTTGTGTCACAAGATACACTTGTAAATTGCTGTCATAACGACTATGTCTTAAAATATCCAGCCAAGGCTGTTTTAGGTGGGTGCAGCTTGTTTTTCCTCTATATCAGATGTCAAGTTTCAATGGGTTGGCTTTAGCTGCTGTCCCAAATAATAAGTGCAGGAAGCTATTTATGGCTGTTGATTCATGCTCTGAGTCTAAAACCCTTATGACTCCATGTAAGGGAGTATTGAATCCCATTGGAATTACACTGAGGAAGGTCAATGTAAGATTATCTCAGGGACTGAGTGTTAGATGGGGTTCTTTTTTGTCTCCTTTATCCTGTCCCTTTTCTGGCTTGGAGATGCTACTCAAGTACTATTAGATGGGGAAAGAAGAAGTGGAGCTTCTATTGCTCTTGTAAATAATATAATAACCAGGTTATCTAGAACTATGGGAAGAATTCAGTCTCTCTAGCTCTAAGGCCTCGTCCAGATAAGGATAATGAGTGGTGTTAACTAACAGGAGTTAACAAACGTCTGCAAAATCTAGTGTAGACAAAGCAGTTTATATTTTATTATGTGCTAAGATGGTTGAGTTAAAATGTCGCCTTTTATGGGGCAGTTTAACATATGCTAAAGGCACTGAGATTTATGTGCACTAGACTTTTCAAGCATGCTAGTTAGAATTGTCTGCTAGCAACAGTCTAAAAACACACCCCTTTTATTCTCATCTAGACAAGGCCTGAGTGAAGGGTGGTGATGGGAAAGGCCAGAATGATCCTACAACTTTTCCTCATGCTGAAAAAAGTGATGCATCAGGAAAGAGAAGGATGATCTTGTGGTTAAAATCCTGGACAAGAAATTTGGAAACTTCAGTTCAGTTACTGACTGTGCTACAGACTTCGTGTGTGACCTTGGGAAAAATCATAAGGGGACAGATATTCAGATGCTCAGCATTTACAACTGGGACCTAATTAAGTGCAGATTTTCAAAATCACAATGATTGGGAGATGACTATGTACCATGATGATGGGGGTCGTATAAGAAGATAGATACAAGTGATATATGAGATCACAAATATATTAAACCTAGGGTATTTTTTTAGATACCTTCTGAAAATATTCCATTCCTTCCATTTACTCTGTTTTTATTTTATTTTATTTTATTTTATTTTATTTTATTTTATTTTATTTTTTTAAGTGAGTGAAGTGGTTTGGCTTCCCTATCGATCTTAAAATATCCAATGCAAAGAAATTTCCCTGGGGTGGGTAAGGAGGTTTTAGAATAAAGGAATAAGATAATTAAGTTTAACTGTGTCAGCCTGGGTAGGCTGAATACCATAATTAATTAATCCAGCCCCCTGATTGTCCTGGAGAGAAATGATGTTCCTGGATGCACAGGGTGAAATCTGTTTAAGAAGATATGGGGCAGTTCCAGCTCTCTCTGACTGAAGGGAGATGCAAGTCTCTCAGCAGGGGAGTGTGTAGGGACACTGAGATCTCATTAATATCTGAGAGTATGGCATGTTGCTGAAAAGCTAGGGGAAGACAGGGAGGTGTGTGGGGGTTACTCCACGAATCATGCAAATATGTCACTGCAGAAAGTGAGTCCTGTGAGTTAATAAAAACAGATCTCTACATTTTGTTGAAATGCAAATCTCAGATGTAATGCACAATGTGCATTTTAAATCACTATTCCCCCAATGCTTTACTCCAGTTAAAGGATCTGGCCTGTTAAGATTCAGCTGTAAAGTTGTGCCATGAAAAATGGCACATAGCAATATACTTGGGTAGGTGAGACATCCCTGGATGCAAACAACTTCATTCCAGAGATTTCTCTCTGGTTATTGTTGATAGTTTGGAGCCAAATTCATCCCCAGTGCAAATCCTTTGAGATTGATGGATGAACTTGGTCTATTAAAACTAATCACCATGAAGTAAGACTGTCTTCCAGTTATGACTGAGTGAAGTTAAATGTCATTGTGCCCACTTTGCAGAGGGGATGCAAAGAAAACTTGGCTGAGAACACATGCAAGTCAGAAGTTCTGACTACAAGAACTAGACCCTGACACCTGCTATCGCTCCTTGGCAACACTGTGAAGGGTCAAAAAGGGCCAAAAAATTGGCTTAAGCTATCAGCCACACTCCTTCTCAGTTTACAGAAGAAGGGGTGGGGCTGGATCATGCCATGCTCCAGAGATGCCAGGGGTAGAATGGCCTCTTCCAGGCTTTTGCATCTGGGCATAATCTAGAGCAGCCCTAAGGCAGCTCTGGTGTTATTCTGGAGGCTGTCCCATCCCCTATCAGCTTCAGGAATTGGAGGAGCACAAAGGTGGTTTAAATCCAACTTCATACAACCTCTTCAGCTTCACGTAACCTAGATCTGGCACAGCTGAGGACCTGGGCCCAAGTCTCTTACTCTTAACTTCTATTCTTACACAAAAGCTTGTTAAGAGTCTCCAGCTTTCAGTATCAGTCTAAAATCTAAACATTGTAATGCAGGGCACCATATACCCCTTTTTGGTTGTGGGGAAGTGTAGTTTGTGCTGCTGCAAACTTACACATCTTTCTAAGAGTGGAAATCTTCCTTGAACATTGGGGTGTAATGAGATGCATATGGTACATTGTACCAGTCAGGAGATGTCGGATTTAATTGTGTCACACAGCATGATACAACCTGAAGAGATGTGACACCTGCCACTCTTCATCATGCTGTCAGTGACTGTTTCTCTCTATTTATAGAAGACACCTTTTTTATAGAATGGGCATTTTGGTTTTGCCTCCTTGCAGTGATGTGTAGATGAAATTTTCAAAAAGAGCTCCTAATAATCACCCTGTTCTTAACCTGCCATAAACCCCATTTTCGTACAATCACAGGGATCAAGGGGTAGGGACTAGAATGTGTATTCACCTACAGAACAATTATCTCTTGCAACATCAAATGGCAAACAGAATGCAAAGATTATAAAATAGTGTTCAACTTCTGTGATTGAAAGTGTATGTGTACACAACTTGTAAGAGTGTGTGTTTGTGTGCGGGAGGAGGTCTTTTGTTTTAAATGCAATTTACTGCATTTGAAAGGCAAAGTACAAGAAGGATGGTCTTGACCATAGACTGGGATGCAGGAGACTTGATTTTAATTTCTGGCTCTGCTACAAACTTCCTGCATAACCTTGTGCAAGTCACTCAATCTCTGTGTGCCTCAGTTCCCCATCTATAAAAGAAGGATAATAAAATTATCCTTTCTTTGTCTGTCTTGTCTTTTGATATGATAAATTCTTCAGGACAGGGACTATTCTCTTATGATGGACAGCACGTAGCACAACGGGGTCCTGATCTCAGTTGGGGACTCAATGTGCTATAGATAACAATAATTATAGCTATTTGCTGTTCAGCAGGTCATTTTATGAGCCTGTCTCTGGCAGATAAACAGGACATAAGAAGTGAAAGACTCGCACACTTTCCCCAGCTTCTCCAAAGCTCCATGAGTCACAGATATGGAGGTTGGAAGGGAAGGGAGCATTTGCAAGCTCTTCTTATGCTAATAATCATTCATTTTCATTTGCCGTAAAGCCACAGCTAACTGGGGCACAACCAATGACAATAGCATTCATGACCAGTAATTTGTGACTGAATAAAAATCATATAATGATTCATTTGTGAATTGTGCTTTTTTTCCCCTGGATGTCTCCCTGAGCTCTCCTGAAGAGGAAAGATTCATTTCTGTGGAATTTCTCTCAGTGAAATATTTAAATAGATGACAAGGCCATTCTTTAGCATGCTCAGTACCAGCAGAAAAAAACCAAGACCCTCGGAATTTATGTGCTTAATTACTCTTAGGTTAACAAGTGCAGAAATGCCATGGAAACATACCCCTAGAGTTTCATTGTGGGTTAATGGGCAATCATTCTGAATTTTTTTGCTTTAGATTATTACAATAATAAACACCAGGCAGGCAGCTCAATCGGTTAGACATTACTTCAGGATTACCAGTCAAGCGGACTGGCAATTGATAGGACTTGCTGAATTCCCCAAAGCAGAGTATCTACATCTGCAGTGGTTTCCATCTTACATGTTTCCAGGCCTGCACGCCCTGGAATCTGAGAAGAGATGTTATTAGTGTCTTTCATTTGAGAAGGCCTACCTTGAAATTTTTAACCTGTCACTGCGACAGGTGAAAAGCATTAGCTAGGGAATTGTGACAGGTCTAAGAGTGCCGTCAACAGAAGTGTTTTGTCTGGGGTTGTTATAGTTTCTGAGATTGACAGGAGCGGCTAGATGTTGCATGTTATTCATGTTGTCCTCTTCTTGGAATACTCATTAGCCAGGAGATCCGGTAGACAGTTCTATAAACTGTGTTCTTCCAGAGAGGGAAATGTCACAATAACTTCTATTCACCTCCTCAATATAGGCTGACAAGGGGGCCTATTGGGAGCTGTTCATGTGGTTGAGTGTGGAAGGTCCAACTGCAGACCTCGTTGATGTGGATTTTTACTAGAAAGCCAAAGTCAACTGCAAACTCAGATTCCCCATAGTCAGTATCTGTGGTCTGAAAATGTAAACCAGCCTACTGCTCTACAAATGTGCCACCATTCTAACTTGTAGTTTGCCAGCTATTCCAGTTCTTGGGTACTCACATAGTTCTATCAATGCATCTCAGTCAATTCTAGCCTGCAAGTCCATTACAAATCAAATCGTGGCAGACCATACAACTCCACCGGCGCACTTGAATTCTGACATTCAGCACCCATGCTGTACCATTTCTTACCTCCCACCCCGCCCGCCTCGCCAGCTTTGCCAATGTCCCTTATCTAGGTTTACAGCCCCCCGATATCTCAGTCCTTACATCAGTTTTTTAACCCCACTGTCTAAAACATTAGAAAGCATCATCGTACAACAGCTGCAAGGCTTGTTAGTGGGAATAGGTTTTATTGGCTCTAAAAAAGCTCTAATCAGTCATATTAGACTTCAGAATCAAAAAGGACTTGCAATAATGTCACAAGAATTCCTTTTCTGGCTGCTGTTGCTCAGCATGGGACTTTTACATCAAAAGTACCACTTGCACTGCAACATCTGCACCTGGAATCCTGGAATGAAGTTTTCGCTTTATTATGCAAGGAGTTTATTTGATGCTATCTGGGATTCAAAGTGACTAGAATTCCTTTTGTGGCTCTAGACTTCTTAGTCCTGCACGCTGAGGCTAGAATTTATGGAGGTGCCAGGGGACTTTGCCATTGGCTCAGAACTTTCGATCAAATTCTGATCTCCGTAGTAACCGTGCAAATCTAGACTGAATTCACTTATTTATATGGCGTCGAGCTGGATTTATGTCAGTGTGACCCAAATTGAAATCCAATCCTTTATCTACTTTGGATAGCTGGTGTCTGGCAACCAGATAAAAGTTTGGTATTTTTAATTCCCTAGTTTTCTAACATACACCAGACGCTCGCTAGAATGCAGGGTTCCGGATCCATGCTTGATACCGCATTAACCTGGGGACAGCGTTACCATGGATCCTAATTAAGGAATTAATTTAAGGAAATTACATTTGGGATCCATGACTGTGACCACGCTATATGCAAATCCATGCTATAGCGATGTGGGTTATAGAAAGGGCCTGGTGTATTAATGAAAATATTTGCATTTCAATATTTGTATTACTAGTCAGATTGTGGCCCCATCTATGTGGCTGTGCAGGGTTAAGAGGAAAAGAGTTCAAGACAACCCCTCACCTTGCATATTCCTGCACGTCTCCCATGCACCTCCACTAAATCATAGAGTTTAAAACCAGCAGGGACCATCAGCTTATCGAGTCTGACCTCTGGTGTAGCACAGGCCATGAGCACCAGCCAGAACCCACACACTAAACCAGACACCCCAAATTAAATGAAAATAATACAGCCCACAGGAGATTAGGCTATGATGGGCCACAGGCAGAGACTAGGAGGGAACCGAGGTGGACTTGCCTGAGGACACAGCAATGGCAGGGAAATGGTGATGTGAGGTTACCCAGATAATCCTCGCAAGTGACCTGCACCCACACACTGCAGAGGAAGTGAAAAATCTGCTAAAGTCACTGTCAATATGAGCAGGGGGCAAATTCCTTCCTGACCCCACCTATGATCAGTTGGACTCTGAGCATGTGAGCAAGAACCAGCCAGCCAAGCACCTGAGAGACAGAATGCTTGGTGCTACTGCAGATTTTTGGGCCTCCCCATCCCATATCCCATCCCCATCCACGGCCATCCTTGATGCTACCAAGGAAAGATTTTTTTAAAAAGAATACACCAGGGGAAATCCCTTCCTGACCCTGCCAGTGGCCAGCTGAAACCCTGAAGCATGACATTTTAGAAACATAAGAGATAAAACTGAAGTGAGCCCTCGACTGCTGAGCCCTGCTCCCTACCATCACAACTTTACACTTGTACTTGTTGATTTATCCACTGCAGACATGGAATGGAAAGTATAGTCTAAACATCCCGTTCTTACCCACACTCTACGAAGCTGGATGGGAAGTGGGCAGAGTGAGGTCAAACTGGGTGGAGCAAGGAAGACCCCAAATGTGCTTGCCAGCACAGTCAATCAACTTCAGGGATTTAGGGAGTAATAAACTGCTGCTTGTATGGGCCAGAAACAGATAATGACTTGCTAAGAGTACGAAATGATCAGGGAAGTAACTGCATTCCTCTGAGGAATTGTACCTTGTGCAGGGTTATCAATGGAGGGGCAATCTAACCCTGCAAAAATAGCAATTCTCCTTTTGGAGGATGGGAATATTTCTGGCTCTTTATCTGGACTATTTTTCCCCCTTTCTGTAGCATATATTCCACATTCCATAGCACAGGGGTCAGCAACCCTTCAGAACTGGTGTGCCGAGTCTTCATTTATTCACTCCAATTTCAGGTTTCACGTGCCAGTAATACATTTTAACATTTTTAGAAGGTCTCTTTCTATAAGTCTTTCACATATAACTAAACTATGTATGTATGTATTGTGACGGAGTCAGACCAGAAGGATATAGGAGAGTGCTGGAAGGCAGGTATATTAGTCTCAGGATGTGCAGGTCCTTGTTCCCTGGATAGCCAAACAAAGGCTACTCCAGGCCAATCAAGACACCTGGGGCCAATTAAGAACCTTCTGGAAAGGAGTAGAAGCAGCTAGCCTAATTGGGACACCTGAAGCCAATCAGGGACTGGCTGAAACCAGATAAAAACCTCCCAGTTAGTCAGGTGGGCTGTGGGTGTCAGGAGCTGTGGAAGGAAGTTATGCTGTTGGTGAGACTGAGTGTTGGACAACATATCATACTGAAGGAAGGAGGCCCTGAGGTAAGGGTGAAGTGGAGTTTGAAGAAGCAGGGACTGCTGTGGGGAAGTAGCCCAGGGAATTGAATTGTGTTTTGTGCCTACAAGGTCAGCCATCTTAGCTGATACTCTTAGGGTCCCTGGGCTGGAGTCCGGAGTAGAGGGCGGGCCCGGGCTTCCCCCTTTTCCATCTTCCATACTGGCCTGTGATGAAGGTAACTCACTAGGTGGTGACTCTTGCCAATTCTACTGAGAAAGAGAGGTCACTCTGGGGCCTAGATGAGTTTCTGAGGCCCCTAAATCTGCCAGGAAGCACAGGACCCACAAGTACAGACTTGGAGCTTTGTCACAACTGGTGTCAGGAGTGGGATTTTCTGACTTACTGTTCACTGCGCGGCAGAAGAAAGGGAGAGGTTTAAAAACAAACAAACAAACAAACAAACAAACAAAAAAGTGCACCAGGTTTGGGGTGTTCTCACCACAATAGAGGACATAATAAAAGCACTGTTGCAAGCCACTGTAGCCCAGCAGGAGGCCACCCGAGCCCAGGCTATGGCACAACAGGAGTCCCTGCGGGTACAACAAGAGACTAACCAATTATTGATGGAGCAGGCCTCTCAGGATCGAGCCCTCTTGCGGGACGTGGTAGAACAACTGAAAGTCCTCACCACCAAAAACCAAGGATCTGAGGGGTCGCGAGTATGGAGGGCTGCTGGTTGTCTGCCAAAGATGACAGCTAATGATGACATAGAGGCTTATCTCCTCTCCTTTGAAAGGGCTGCCTTGCGAGAGGCCTGGCCCCAGGATCAGTGGGCTAGCATCCTCGCTCCCTTCTTATGCGGAGAAGCACAAAAAGCTTATCAGGACATGCCCGCTGAAGCTGACATGGACTACCCTCAGCTGAAAGCAGAGATCCTGGCACGATTAGGGGTAACAACAGCAGTACAGGCACAGAGATACCATGAGTGGAAGTACAAGGAGGGTAAGCCTCCGAGGTCCCAATTATTCGACCTTATCCACCTCGCACGGAAGTGGTTACGACCTGAGGTCTGCAGCCCAGAGGAAATGTTGGAAACTTTGGTCATAGACCACTATATGAGGGGATTGCCTCCATATCTTCGTGCATGGGTGGGCCAGAATGACCCTGCCACCTATGACGGGGTGATCACATTGGTAGAGAGGTGGATTGCGACCCGAGAGCTGTCCCAACTACCCAGAGAAGCCCTCTCCCAAAAGAAGTATCTGGGCCTGACCCAGGAAGGCCAGATAACCAAGCATCCGGGGAGCCCCAGGTGGAAGAAGGTAGTGGCCACAGAACAGCCGGGAACCCAGAAGTGGGGGAACCATGGGGTAAAGACCCCTAACCCAAGAGACAAAGGAGCAACTAAAGCCTCTTATAGATGTTATGCATGTGGAGAACGGGGACACCTAGCGGCACAATGTCCCAACACTGAGGAGCCCATGCAGTGTAACCTTGGGGATTGGGCAGACCCATGCACCCTAATCAATCTAGTCGGGGTTGCAGTCACCCCACACCAATATACAAAACCAGTGAAACTGAATGGGGTAGAAACTATGGCACTCATTGATTCAGGTAGTGCTGTCACCCTGATTTCAGGAAAACTAGTGAAACGCAGCCAGTTATTACAGGCTAAGCGTACGGGAGTAACCTGTGTACATGGGACTGTTAGCTACTATCCTGTCATCCCAGTAAGGATTGAAATCCAGGGAACTACCACTGGAGTAAAAGCAGGGGTGGTCCCAAAACTCCCATACCCAGTGCTCATTGGAAGGGATTTCCCAGGATTTGGAAATTTGCTCCCACCAGAGGGGCAAGACAGAGGAGAAGACTCCAAAGTTAAGGAGTCATCCCTAACAGAAAGTCACCCTCCCTTCTTTGCTGAAATATCTCCCGAATTGTTCCTCGCCCCTGGGAAGGGCAGAAAAACCAAGAAAGAAAGAAGGGCAGCAAAGGCTTTAGGCACTCGGATTCTGCTTCAGGGCCAGAACATGGTCTGTATAGGCAGACGAACACAGGCAACTGAAGGGGAGAGCCCTGAGATGGAAGAGGGGTCAGAAACTGGTTCCAACCCCAACCTCTCAGAGCCAGGCGAGAGGGCAGAGCTAGGTCCCTCAGAATTTAGGCTGATAAGTCCCGAGAGAAAGACTTTTGGACGAGACCAAATGGAAGATCTAAGGTACGAGAACGCCAGGAAGGAGGTGGCCGAAATAGATGGAGTACCTATAGAGGGAAAGGCCCGGGGGCCAGGGCCTTATTTTGTGATAAAAAGGAATCTCCTATACCGGGTCACACAAATGCAGGAGCAAGAGGTACACCAACTCCTTGTGCCCCGGAAACACCAGAAGGCAATATTAAGCCTTGCTCACAGTCACCTTTTTGGAGGACACCTGGGAGTGGAGAAAACCCAGGCACGAATCTTACGCAGGTTCTTCTGGCCGGGGGTACATGAAGATGTCCGGCGGTACTGTGCCTCCTGCCCTGAATGTCAACTGCACAGCCCTCGTCCACATCTAAGAGCTCCTTTGGTTCCCCTGCCAGTCATTGAAGTTCCGTTTGAGCGGATCGCTATGGACCTTGTGGGACCACTAGAGAAAACAACCCGAGGCCATCAGTATGTGCTTGTCATCCTAGACTATGCAACCAGATATCCAGAAGCTGTCCCCTTACTAAACACAGCCTCCAAGAACATTGCCAAAGAGTTGTTGGCAATCTTCGCCCGCGTAGGGCTGCCAAAAGAAATCCTCACAGACCAAGGAACACCATTCATGTCCAAGTTAATGAAGGACCTGTGTTCCCTGCTCCATGTCCAGACCCTGCGGACCTCAGTTTACCATCCACAAACTGATGGTCTGGTGGAAAGATTCAACCGGACCCTCAAGGCCATGATAAGAAAAGTGGTAAGCAAGGATGGGAAAGACTGGGACAACCTACTACCGTACCTCATGTTTGCCATCCGTGAGGTCCCCCAAGCTTCCACTGGATTCTCCCCCTCTGAGCTACTGTATGGACGCAACCCCCGAGGCATCTTGGACATAGCCAAGGAAATTTGGGAGGAGGAACCAAGTGAGGGGAAGAATGTTATAGAACATGTGCTACAAATGAGGGACCGGATAGCCCGGGTCACTCCCATAGTGAGGGAGCACCTAGAAAAGGCCCAAGAGGCCCAGAGAACTTACTACAACCGTCAAGCCAAGGTTCGTCAGTTCCAACCCGGTGACCGAGTAATGGTACTGGTACCCACGGACGAAAGTAAGTTGTTGGCCCATTGGCAAGGGCCCTATGAAGTAGTCGAACCTGTTGGGGAAGTGAATTACAAGGTGAGACAACCAGGACGTCGAAAACTAGAGCAGATATATCACATCAACCTTCTAAAACCCTGGCATACCCAAGAAGCATGTGTAGTTGCTCACAAGGACCCATTGCAGGAGAACTAGAACCCTGAGCAGGTGAAGATATCTCCTGATTTAACACCAGCCCAAAGAGAGGAGGTGGTTGAGATGATCAACAGGAACCAAGATGTATTCTCATCTCAGCCAGGACGAACAACTGAGACATATCACCACATCATTACAGACCCTGGGGCCAAGGTGACGATGAGACCTTACCGAGTTCCAGCGGCCAAAAGAGAAGAAATCAGAGCAGAAGTAAAGAAAATGTTGGAGTTAGGGGTAATTGAAGAGTCCCACAGTCAGTGGTCTAGCCCAATCGTGCTAGTACCCAAACCAGATGGCTCCACAAGGTTTTGCAATGACTTCCGTCGGCTGAATGAAGTGTCTCAGTTCGATGCATATCCTATACCCCGGATAGACGAGTTAGTGGACCGACTGGGAAATGCCCGCTTCCTGACCACTCTAGACTTAACTAAAGGGTACTGGCAGATCCCCCTTGCTGAAGACGCAAAGGAGAAGACCGCTTTCTCCACCCCAGATGGACTGTTTCAATATACAGTCCTTCCATTCGGTCTACATGGGGCCCCAGCTACTTTTCAGCGCCTTATGGATAAGCTATTGCGCCCCCATGCTAGTTATGCAGCTGCCTACCTGGATGATGTGGTTATTCATACCGCAGACTGGGAAACCCACCTGGAAAAGGTTGAAGCTGTCCTAGATACCCTAAGGCGTGCTGGCCTTACCGCAAACCCCGCAAAGTGTGCCATAGGATTAACGGAGGCGAAGTATCTGGGCTACATTGTGGGACGAGGTGTAGTGAAACCCCAACTAAATAAACTAGAGGCCATCCAAAACTGGCCCCGACCGGTTCGCAAGAAACAAGTCCAGGCATTTTTTGGGGTAGTGGGGTACTATCGACGCTTTATTCCCCATTTTGCCACCAGGGCAAGTGCCCTGACTGATCTCATAAAAGCTCGGGGACCTGAGATGGTGCGATGGACAGACACAGCAGAGAGGGCATTTACAGATCTAAGGACAGCCCTTTGCAGTGACCCTGTACTTATAGCTCCAGACTTCACTAAGGAGTTCATCTTGCAGACAGACGCATCTGAAGTTGGACTAGGGGCTGTCCTATCCCAGATGGTCGGGGAAGAAGAACATCCAATCCTCTATCTTAGTAGAAAACTTCTCCCAAGGGAACAGAAGTATGCTGTGGTCGAGAGGGAATGCCTTGCCGTTAAGTGGGCCATGGAAACACTGCGATACTACCTGCTAGGTAGACAGTTTACCCTCGTGACTGACCATGCCCCTCTTCAGTGGATGCAGCGGAACAAGGAGAAAAATGCAAGAGTGACTAGATGGTTCTTATCCCTCCAACCCTTTCAGTTCCGCATACAGCACAGAGCTGGAAATCGCCACGGCAACGCAGATGGCTTTTCAAGAGTGCATTGTATGTCGACCCAAGTTGCCCAACCCCTTGGTGTTGAGCAGGGGGGGAGGGATATGTGACGGAGTCAGACCAGAAGGATATAGGAGAGTGCTGGAAGGCAGGTATATTAGTCTGAGGATGTGCAGGTCCCTGTTCCCTGGATAGCCAAACAAAGGCTACTCCAGGCCAATCAAGACACCTGGGGCCAATTAAGAACCTTCTGGAAAGGAGTAGAAGCAGCTAGCCTAATTGGGACACCTGGAGCCAATCAGGGACTGGCTGAAACCAGATAAAAACCTCCCAGTTAGTCAGGTGGGTGTGGGTGTCAGGAGCTGTGGAAGGAAGTTATGCTGTTGGTGAGACTGAGTGTAGGACAACATATCATACAGAAGGAAGGAGGCCCTGAGGTAAGGGTGAAGTGGAGTTTGAAGAAGTGGGGACTGCTGTGGGGAAGTAGCCGAGGGAATTGTATTGTGTTTTGTGGATAAAAGGTCAGCCATCTTAGCTGATACTGTTAGGGTCCCTGGGCTGGAGTCCGGAGTAGAGGGCGGGCCCGGGCTCCCCCCTTTTCCATCTTCCACACTGGCCTGTGATGAAGGTAACTCACTAGGTGGTGACTCTTGCCAATTCTACTGAGAAAGAGAGGTCACTCTGGGGCCTAGATGAGTTTCTGAGGCCCCTAAATCTGCCAGGAAGCGCAGGACCCACAAGTACAGACTTGGAGCTTTGTCACAGTATGTAAAGTAAATAAGGTTTTTAAAATGTTTGAAAAGATTCATTTAAAATTAAATTAAAATGAAGAGCCCCTCAGACCGGTGGCCAGAACCCGGGCAGTGTGAGTGCCACTGAAAATCAGTTCGTGTCCCACCTTTGGCACACGTGCCATAGGTTGCCTACCCCTGCCAGAGCATGTGTGGGGTTTTTTTTATGTGGAACACCAAAAGCAACCAGTTTTGTCTAGTCCACACACTATACAGGAGACTCTCAGAGTTATGAACACAAGAGTTACGAACTCACCAGTCAATGCCACACCTCATTTGGAACCGGAAGTAGCAGAGACCAAAAAAAGTAAACGTTGTACACTACTGTGTTAAACACAAACTACTAAAAAAATAAAGGGAGAGCCACATTTGTCTTCTGCATAGTAAAGTTTCAAAGCTGTATTAAGTCAATGTTCAGCTGTAAACTTTTGAAGGAATAACCATAACGTTTTGCTTGTATTGTGTGAGATGGCTCCATAACGCCACTTAACACAAGACGGCCTATTATGGGCACTGGTAGGTTTGTAACTAAAAGGCAGGATCCCTATGCAGCGACCAGTTGAATACTAAACCTATGCAGCTAAACAGTAGCTACAAAAGAATGTGTCTGTAGTTCTGTTTGCTGTGGCTTAAAGGCTAGGGATATTTAGACTATGATGGAAAACAAAGCCTCATTGTGTCTATTGTACAGTGATAAAATTGTCACATCCAAACTTTGAAAAAGAATATTTCCCAAAGCAATACAATGGGTGAAGTAATTACTTTTTGAAATTATTTCTCACTATCTGGGAAAAATTGGCTGCAAGAGCTATTGTTCTATATTTCTTATAATTTCATTGCTCTTCTGCTCATTGCTCTAATGAAAATTTTTCAATAAGTAGCAAGTTATTAAAAAAAAACACTGTAGAAGGGAAAACTGTCAGAGGCCAACTTCATGCCATGAAAAAGCAAAACACTCGCAAAATTCTACATTTATTTTGATAGTTTTTACCCCAAAAATGTTAATATAGTTTTACCTCTTGAGGAAAGAAACCTGGATTTAGTGAGGAAGAACAGTCCTGTAAATAACAGAATGGAGCCAAAGTCATTGGTTTAGGTTTGGTTCCTGGCTCTCTCACAGAGTCTCTATGTGACCCTCACCTCTCTGGGTCTTACTTCTCCATCTGTAAAATGAAGATAGTAATTCTTCCATTCTCCCATGCTTTCTCTGTCTTTGTCTATTCAGACAGTAACCTCTTTGGGACAAGGACCATCTCTTATTTATGTCTGCACAGTGTAAGCACGCTGTACATGCCCCAAATATTGGTGGAGGGTGTCAGCCTGATGCTGGTGTAGAAATAATAACAACGGCTGAAAATGCAGGATATTTTCAATGACATTTTCAGTGTGAATATAACCTGAAAGGAAGAGTGAACTAAGGTGCTATTTAACATTTTTGAGAAATTTTTAACATTTTTAGGACCCCTTAAATAATTTTTTTATCAGGAGATCAACTCTCGTAACTTTTATACCCATCCACAGTTTGATAAAGAGAGTCCTATCCACAAGATAAGTACGTAAAGCAAGCACAACACAAGTCTGAATTAGGAGTGGGCAAAAATATGACAGAAGAAACTACAGAAGGGGAATCAATCACCTATTTTCATTCCCATGTCCTGGAAAAAACTTCAAAATTTCCTGGGCACAGATTCCATGTGAAAAAAAAATCTATGCAGAATTTTTTTTCTTCCACAAAGATAGAGCCCAAACCAGAATTTAAAGGAAGCAGTGTCACACAACCTTAACTCTGCGGTCACTTCTGTGACTTCCTAATCCACAGCATAGTAAAGTAAGTCTTTTCCTCTTCTACTGAACCTCCCAGGTCTGGCCTAGGTGCTGAATTTTGATGGCCCTTCACAGATGTGACCTCAGGCAGTGTTTATCAGAAGACATATTCAAATACAGCACAGTCAGAGACAATTTCTGTTCTCACCAATGACACTGTTGTAAATATGAGTAGAATTTGGGTAGGCTAATCCAGTGGCTCCCAACCTTTCCAGACGACTGTACCCTTTTCAAGAGTCTGGTTTGTCTTGTGTACCCACAAGTTTCACCTCACTTAAAAATTACTCGCTTACAAAATCGGACATAAAAATACAAAGATGTCACAGTTCATTATTACTGAAAAATTGCTTTCTCATTTTTACCATATAATTATAAAATAAATCAACTGGAATATTAATATTGTACTTACATTTCAGTGTATGCTATATAGAGCAGTATAAACAAGTTATTGTCTGAATGAAATTTTAGTTTGTACTGATTTTGCTAGGGATTTTTATGTCACCTGTTGTAAAACTAGGCAAAGTTTTACATGAGCTGATGTACCCCCAGAAGATTTCTGTATATCCCCAACGGTACACGTACCCCTGGTTGAGAACCACTGGACTAACACATGTTTAAATGCTTTCCTGAGTCAGGGCTAAAGTGCCCACAGTTAGCCAACTATTTCTACTATTTCAGTTCCCTTCCATTTCTAGTTATGATGACTAGAATATTCCCTAGTCAAAACATAGGCAGCATATTTGCCTTTCAAGAAGCTGGTATCAAGATACGGTGGATCGCTGTGTTTTTCCTCAGATGAACATGACACAATTCTGATATGAGAAATATACCTGAGGTGCAACCTAAGATTTCCCTCATACTCCAATATCATATCTAGTTATTTACGGAGGGAAGTGCATTCAAATTATAAATGTAATGCGCAGTAGCTCTGTATTCAGCTTAAAGTAAACTAAAATACAATATGTGCATTGATTCTGCTCAGCCTCAACAGAGCTGAACACCACACTAAGTGACCAAAGCATATTATGCTTATCCTTTACCCTCTTGATATTCTTTTCACTTCTAATGGACCTTCCAATAAAAGCAGCTTGGATACAGACATATATTATCTGTCCAGGTACTTATATGGCTTCCACTTTTGAAGTAAAGTACTGCATCTCCCACTCTTTAACATATTTATCCTAATACCTGTGACCTAGGGCAGTGCCTTTGTCCCCATTATAGACAAGAATTGAAACACACAGAGACAAAGGCCAGGTCTATACTACTCACTGGATCGGCAGGTAGTGGTCGATCCCCGAGTGCTCTCCCCTCGACACCGGTACTTTACCACCACAAGAGGCACAGGTAGAGTCAACAGGGGAGTGGCAGCAGTTGACTCACACCGTGAAAACACCGTGGTAAGTAGACCTAAATACGTCGACTTCAGCTACGGTATTCCCGTAGCTGAAGTTGCGTATCTTGGGTTGATCCCCCCACCCCTCCCCCAGTGTAAACCTGGGCTAAGTGACTTGCTCAAACTCCCTTATGAAGCCTATGGCAGAACAGGAAATTGAACCAAGGTTTCCCAAATCACAGGCTAGTGATCTAACCACTGGACATTACTTCCTCTCTTTTTGTCAGTAAGTGAAGGGGTTAGAAAGGGATGGTGGAAAGGTTTGGACACTCCATATTACTATCAAAAAAGCTGTGGAGAGAAATGAAAAAAACTGACTATAGGAGTTCAGGGTTTCCATTTAGAATACGCTATTGGGGAAAGAGATATACTAGCTTTTTCTAGTTTTAAGAAACCTTTGATCTCTTTTCGAAAGAAGCTTTGTCAATGTAAACTGAGCTGGAATTGTAACTGTTTAGTGACATCTTCACTTTTATACTGAGTGCTTGTGGCTTTATAATGCTTATATTGTAATGAGATACGCTGCAGTAATGCTGATACCCTCCAAGAAATAATGGGCTAGATCTAATGGCACTATGCCAATTTACGCCAGCTAAGGATCTGGCCTGACATATGTTTTATAATGAAAGTATCCCTGTAAGCAAGGTGGCTCATTCCATCTTTAGGCACAGCCTTATATCTCAAGGGAAAGCAACCTCATCCTTGAAAACCTAACATATCAGGAAATGAGCTGACCTCTAATTATTGGGTCTTAGGAAGAAACTTTCTCTGCGGCAAGGTTATCCCATAATTACTCACTGCAGGGTTTCTTGCAGCTTCCTATGGCGCATCTGCTACTGAAGAGAGGATACTGGAGTAGATGGAGCCCAGTCTGAGCCATTATGGCAATTCCCATGTTGCTGTTCATTATCCAAGACAGCAAAATTGTACCTTGCGGCAGATTCACTTGTTCTCAATGAAGAAATAGTGCCTGGTTTTCTTAGAGAAATTGGGACAGAACAAAAGGACTCTCTAGAGAATCACAAAGGGCGTGTGTTACTTTTTAATAATCCTTGCCCCTATTGCCTCAAAGTGTTCATGTGGCCAAAACAAAAACGACAAAAAAACCCCACACAACTGTTTAACTTTTTAACTTGTTTTTTGGCAGCTTGTATCCAAGATAAATTGAAGAACTTGCACACAAAAAACTCCCTATATAGATAGGTGTTCAATACCTATGTCAGTTTAAAGTATTATTTGGGTTACTAGGGTTTTTTCTCCCCATCCACCAAGAATAAGATGGATTCTTATAAAAGACAGGGAGGCAAATTATATATAAATATATATGTATATATATAAAGCCCCGAAGAGACAGCTCTCCTTTTAATAAGAGTTAATATCAGCTGCACCTTCTACACTTAGGCCAGAAATGACAGTTTTATTATCCTCTCTTTTGTAACTGATAAATTGGTTCAAGCTAAGAGAAGCCTTTTCAGCTGCCACCAAAAAAAAAAAGGAAGTATAAAGAAAGTGACTAGCACTGTAGTTATTTAAAGCTCTATAGAAAATTCAAATAGACAGGAGATATCATATTGCATTCACCTTGGCTCTGCTGAGCCATGGAGGTTTTAAAATGCAAAAGTGCTTTTTAAACTCTCTGTATGTCTGTGCATCTGTCTGCTACTTTGGCGGCTTTGCCCGTTCGATATCTCCCTATATAAAGGAACAGTTTATAGGACATATCTTCAACTAAAGTGACCAGACAGCAAGTATGAAAAATCGGGATGGGAAGACGGGGGTGTGGAGGGGTGGGGTGGTAATAGGAGCCCAAGTAAGAAAAAGACACCAAAATCAGGACTGTCCCTATAAAATCGGGACATCTGGTCACCCTGTCTTCAGCTGGTGAACTCACCAAAGCTCTGAAGTGCCAGTTTTCACCAGCTGGGAATCTGGCCTTATAGTCTTAAATCTTCCATTAAGAGCAGAAATCTTAGGCTCCAGAACTTCCCCCACCTGCTTTAGACTCGGTTTTCGTTTGGATGATTAAATGGATGCATGTCCTTAGCAATAATTTATACATCCTGTGATTAAGTAAAAAAGGAATCAGGGCTAATGAAACTTTGAATGCTAACAAAAGAGAAAGATTAAAAACTGGATAAGCAAATAAAGACTCACTGTGGGGATGGCTGTAAACAGGGCTTAGGAAAGGGAAAGCGATCAGACAAGAGAAAAGAGAAATTTAGGTGAACAGTAAAGAAGGTTAGTTATCCTCCATATTGGCCATACGACCTGATCCCGATTTACTTCCCTGGGCTTTGGATCAGGCTTTTAGAGTATACTTCTGTAATATGGGAGGCCTCTGCAGCTGAGAAAAACTCGTAAGGGTGAAATTCTGTTGTTGGTTAGAACGTTGTAAATCAGGAATAATTCATGAAGTTGCTCCATATTTGTGCTAGTTATACAGGTGCTAAAGGGGGACTGGGGCTCAGTGGGTTAACATCTGGTAGAGGAATCTCAGAGAGAATGGAAAATAGTCAAGGGATGGAAACTGATTTCCTTTGATTAGCTCTTCACCACAGCACCTTATAAATTACCCACCCATTCTCTGGCACAGGGGAACATAGTTAATGAAAGTAATAATAATAATTAACAATTTTGCATTTTTCTGGCAGCATAAAGGAACATTTATTACAGGCAGACTATACTTAGGGAGAGGAAGGTACCATACTGACTCAACAGCACTGCTTCCTTTCAGTACCTTGAATGGCTGTAATCCAGACAATGACCCCACCTAACACTGCTCTGTTTATGAGACAGTTTGGGTCATGTTAATATTGCAGTATTACTGTGTGGCAGACACCCACGTTTAGTGTCTACCTTTTGGCAGATACTGCAAAATCACTGGCCTCTTTGAAGAAAGAGTCTGATTCTTGTTATATTGGTTTGGATGAAGCAAATGCATCAGAGGTGAGGCTCATCGGAGGAGCTAGAGAGGAGGAGAAATCTTCAAACCAAGAGAGTAAATATTTGCCTCTGCTGAGCCCCATAATCATCATCCTTTAATACCATGGGTGAGCAATCAGAAAACAACTGCTCTGGTAAACCAACATGCTTCAGCCCTCAGGAAACAGGAAACACAATTCTACACAAACTTGATAGAACTGAATAAAGTCTATGGACATAACCCTAATTAATTTAGTGTATTTGGATTCCTATCCTCCAGTCTCTAATGTGTAAACTGCAGCAGCTGCAGCTGTATTGCAATGAGGATCAAATCGTGCCAAATATTATGTGTATTTCAGTTTGCAAATATTTGAGGCTGCAGCCCAGGAAGGTTGACATAGCATTGCAATCAATTAAACAAACAAGCTACAAGGGTGCTATTGACTGGGAGCATAATGCTTCAACAAATCTGGCCATTGGAATGAATACATAAGAAAAAAACCTCCACTCACCATTGTGAAAACCATCATTCTGTTCACTTTCAGCACATAAAATCTAAGGGCTCAATTTATTGCTGGCAAAATTCAGGCTGCAGGCCCAATGGTGAAAGGCCAGGAGGGCATAGTGACCTAGAGCTTGCTGCTACATCCCTGGCATTGAGTGAGGCAAGCTGGAGACAGGGTGAAGCCAGATTATATCAATACTCATAGTGAAGTTCACCTCTGTGCAGAGAATCAGGTCTGGTACAGATGTGAGCTTCGCTACATAGCTTATGTGCCCAGTGAGTCTCACTCGAGTTCTCAAAATAGAGTTTAAGTGGCAAATTTGGCTTGTGCTGCAACGGGAATGAATTTTACCCCCATTCACTAATGAAAAATATGATCAGCACATGCTTCCAACCAGATCATTCTTCATTATTATTATTTAGTCTTTGTAGTGTGGTAGCAGCTAGGGGCCCAATAATGGATCCGACCCCACTGTGGTAGGTGCTGTACAAACTCAGAACAAAAAGGCCATCACTGGCCGCGAAGAACTTCCAGCATTACGTTCCAGATTTATTTTGGATATCTGACCTGTTTGCGCATACACACCCACACCCATATGCACACATCTGGGTTTACACTTCTTCTAACACTTGTAGATCTCTTCACATGACTCCCCAATAAACCCGCTATGGGAGAAGGGAGAAGAAATAGATTTTTGACTGAGTAGAACCAGCAGCTGTTCATTTGTTAGGTGGACTAAACTTTGGAAAAAGCCTGGGTCTTTAAAATGGAAGAGACTCCTCTGGGCCATACTCTCATTGATTTCAAGGGGCATTTGCCTGAGTAAGGACTGACTGAAAACTGGACAAGGTCCATAGGATGCAGCCAATGCACATAGCCTAGTAGTGAAGCTCATGCATCAGCTGATCCAACCTTGCCCATGACATCTGTCATTCTTTCTGACATTTGTCAGACTGATGTAGGAACCCTATGGAGCGGACAAGCTCTTCTGAGTAGTATAAATAGGACTGGTTCGATGTGTTTAAAAATAGTAGATCAGCTTCCACCTGCCCTCTTTTATTGTTCTTGTCACAAGCAGAATGCACTGCTAAGAAACTGAGCGGGGGCAGGCTACTGACTGGGCTGTCGCTGCTCCACTGTCCATCTGTATTATACACTGGGCAATGAGTAGATGAGCCGCTGCTACATCTAATATTCCTCAACTACTTGGCACAGCAGTCAGATGGGCACCTTGGTGGAAAACAGATGCACAGTTCATCACTTCGCTTTCAGGTCTGCAGAAGGCACCGGGCCGGCTGTATATTTTAGGCCTGTAAATGTTCCCCTGTTGACACTTGAGTACGCCGTGGCTTTGGAATGTTGACAGGTTCCGCTCCCAGCTCTTCTTAAAGCTTGCGTAGATATTGGGAAGAGCAGAGGAGAAGCCAGGAGAGGGGAGGATCAGAAATTCAGACAAGCACAAGGATTTCAAAAAGTGCTGGTGAAAGGTGCTGTATTGAGAGATAAGAAACTGAACCTAGCCACAGAATAGGAACAGCCCGGGCTGCAAAAGGCAACAGTGGGCATGGATTGAACTGAGTTAGGCCACTTCTCTGGTGTCAGTGGGAAGGGACTGAGGTGGTAATTAGTGGGAGAGTAGAACCTGTGCCCACAGGAAGGTCTGTGATGTTTGATGGGGAAGGTTTTGTCACTGGAGGTGTGGGACACATAGAGTCATGCCGTGTCTGGGAGAAGCATCCTTGTCTTCAGCATTCTAAGGGTTAAGGTCCAAATCCTGGCATCACTGAAGAAAATGGGAACTGGTACATTGACTACCAGGGAAGAAAATGGGAACTGGTACATTGGCCTAGATGGTTTAAGCTCTTCTTTAATCAACTCTTATGCCTTAGTGTTTGCAGCCACTACTTGGGGAATTTTTCAACAGATTTTTGAGGCTGCAATCTGCAGAGACTCAAGAGAATCATTTCAGTGCATTAGCTCAGCATTGCCTCTACAATTCCCTGGCTTTCAGGCTTTGAATTCCCTCTCTGTAATGTTATTTGATCCTAGTTGTATGTGGTCTGATTTTCGGCAACTGTTGCAATGGATTCTGGAAGAGCTAGTCTGCCTTTTATCTCCGCTCTCTCTGAAGCTGGATGTTCCCAGGGATGACTTGACACTTGAGTTTCACACAATCACTATTATTATCAGTCCATATAAACATTGCTGAAAAACTGAACTAGGTTTGTTACTGGTGAGCTATGCCCACTTGGCAAGATCAGTTCTACTCAGGCAAGCAGGACAGGGACAGTCAATAGCCCACCGTGTTTGTCGGAAAGGCAAGATATGTTGCAGAAACATTCACTAACACTAACATTCCCCACTCCTTGGGGAAAACAAACTTTGTGGCTGTTTCGTATTCAGTAGGCAATGGGAGAGTGACACACTCTGGGCTGGCCCTTTAAGGGAGTGGGTTTATCCCTGAGCTGTGAATAATTAGCTGTCACCAAGGTGATTAGTCTGAGGCCAGAGATCAGCTGATCCATAGATAAAAGACTACCAAACATCTTAACTGAGAGTGAGGCCTGCAGGCGCACTGAGGGGATGGAACCAGAAGGAATGGATGGATAGACTCACTGGCTAGGTTTATAAAGTGTTAAATTTATATTGGCCTCTTTTTGTTGGTGAAATAAACCCATCCTTGAATAAAGGGGTTGCAATTCAGTTATTGGTGGAAGTTTTTATTTGCTGTGCCAAATGGTGAGTGGGCGCCAGAGGCTTACAGAAGAAAATACAAATGATAATAATAAAAAAAAATAGAGGGAATGGTCCTTTTCTCATAACCTGTAATGAAGACTTTTACTCACTTGGGGGGAGGGGAAGGGAACACCCAAACTAGCTATTCTTATACAGTTCTATTTTCTGCAACCATGAAACAGATGAATAACAAAATGAGTATTTTATTTCAGCTGCCAAGAGCAGAAATAAAATAAAAATACACTGTGGCATTTAAATACTTCTATTAATACTGTACAATCCTGGCCTATTCTGTTATAGCATTTGCCAAGGTGTTCAATTACTACATCTAAAAAGGAAGATTAAAGAAAGGACTTTTCAGTGCAAGAGCCTGTGGGAAACATGCAAACTTTATACTAAATATACTTTATACTTTTCTAGATTAAGTGATATTTCTTGCACTAGCACAGGTACAAACTGGAGTAATCTGCACTACTAGAAGCCCTGATTTACACTCCTGAAGGATGTAAATGGGGTATGCATTAGTGTAATTACACAGCTGCCTAAATCCCTAATGTAGACAAGTCTCTGTGTTCTGAACTCCTCATTAATAACACAGTTTTCCCAGCGAGTGGAACATCCTGTATGATTCATCCAAGCTCATGCAAAATGTGATCTCCAGGTGAGACAAGATCCACAAAGCTCCTGCCAACTCGGCTCCTGTCTCACCTGGCAGAACTGCTGCTTATAGACCACGAAAGTCCTGGTTTAATTCTCAGTAGCACTGTCATAAGTGTGAAATAGCCTAGAATTATTGTTTACCTGTAAGGGGTTAAGCTAAAGGTAACCTGAGAGGTGGACAACTGACCTATGAAAAATTCCTCAGGAGACAAAGGATTTTAAATTTCAGTTTCTCTCTGGGTCTCTCTCTGTTCACCTCGGCTATGGGATGAACACAGCTATGTCTTTCACTATAATTATAAGATTCTATTAAGTATTGTAGTCAGTAAGTTTACCTTCTCTTTATCACTTGGAGAGTTCTCAGTGGTGAGTGTTGGCTGGGTGCTTCTTGATGTTGTAAGCTTCAGCAGAGATATCAACTGTGGGAGAAAATTGCCTCGGGGGAGAGGTTTGGGTTCTGAATCCTTTTGTTGATTATGGTAGATGCTGTTCTATTGATGGTTATAAGGGATTTATTCCTTTCTTTTTTCTTTTATTAAAATCTTTCTTTTAAGAAGCTGACTGCTTGTTTTTCATTGTGTAAGATCCTGGCTTTGGATCAGGCACGTCTCGCAGGATCAGGCGAGGTTTGGTTTTTTTTTTCTCTCAAGCTTCCCAGGGAAGGAAGAAGTTTGGGGGGTTAGTGGAAAGGGAAAGAAGGGTCCCAAACTACCCTAGACCTAGTTTGGTGGTGGCAGCGTACCAGGTCCAGATACAGAAGAATTTGTGTTCTGGGGAAAAACATTTTAACCCAAGCTGGTAAAATAAGCTTGTGGGGGTTATTTCTTTTTTCATGCGGGTCCCCACATCTGTACCCTAGAGTTCAGAGTGGAGAGGCAATCCTGACAAGCACTAATTTGCAAAATGTAAACAAAGTGTGATCACTTGGGGAGGGGGCTCTAACTCATGGTGTCCGGCTGTTATCTGGCACACAATCATGGACACAACTACCAGCTCCAGTTCAAGTGCAGCTATTGAACTTAAAGGAGGCGTTAATACAGGAAACGCCTATGATGTGTGTTACACATGAGGTCAGACTTAATGAGCACTATGAGCCCTTCCGGGCCTTAGTTCAGCTTTCTGGGTCCTTGATGGAATGTGGAAGATCCTTTTAACTAAGGTGAGTAGGAAGTAGCAATAATCATATAAAGTGTGTATCCGAAGAAGAGCTTTCTGATAAGCATTCCATAGGAACTATTCCATAAGTATCTATAATATCCTCTGTAAAATGCAGCTATCACTTGTGGGTTTTTTTTAGCTTTACTGGATAGCTTTTACATTATTCCTTTAAAAAAAGTCATTATAGTGACTTAGTTCTCAATTTATAGCATGCAGAGCATCTTCAGCACTGACTACACCTCTCTCAAATAGAAAAGCATAGGATTTCAACCAACTGCTAGCTTTCATTGTGGTTAATGCATTTGGTACAAGAGAAAAATTCACCCCTAGAGGATCACCTCATTTTGTAAAATTAACTCTTGGACAGAGCGTAAACACAAGATATGTGTACCACTTAAGTTATTTTAAGAGGGGACAACCCGACACACACTTTTCATGGTGTTATACCAGCTTTTCTGTGGACAAACCTCAGAGGCTCAGCCTCCATGGCCCGATCTGTTATTGGCCTCTGTTTTGAAACTCTGACCATAAGCAAATTAGCACTAAACGAGATGGTGTTTGAGTGTGAAATGGACACTGGATCAAAACCAATAACTCATTTCACAGAGGCCATCAGACAGCTGTCCAACTTGCAGTGGTAATTATCTGGGCAGAATTCAGCAGCTGCTTGCAAGAGACAGTAAAGCATTTCAGGTCCTGTGAGCAATTTCCATGCCAGTAGCCACGGCAGACATTTCCAAAAGATCCTAAGTGAGTTAGGGGCAGAAGTCAATGAAAGTCAATGGACCTCATGCTCCTAACTCATAAAAACGCTTCTGAATATCTCAATGGCCAAAATGTTCAAAACAGAGTGCATGAGCAGGGGACTGGACTAGATGACCTCCTGAGGACTCTTCCAACCATAATCTTCTATGAAGGTTGGCTCCCACATCCATATTCAGGCACCTAAATATAAGTAGCCTGACTGCAGTGTTGAGCTACCACAACCGCCACTGAAGGCAACAGGAGCAGTGTGCAAGCAGACAGGCCGCTTTTCTCCAGATAGCGAACATCAGGCTCGCAAGTTTGAAAATGGTGATCGGTATGAATATGATTTGTTTGTTAAGAGCAATTAGCAAGATAAGGCCACATACTGTGCCAAACTCTGACAAAAAACCTATACAAGAAGCCAGAGGAAGGAGTAAAATATATTCATCACTGTGTCTTTTTTGTTGTCATTCCTTTTAGTGCTATGTACTGCATTTATGTGATTTGTGCAGCAAAGTATGTTTATATTTGTACTTACATGAATCTCATTAGAGAAATACCTTCCATTCTGACATTGCATTTACCTTTCTAGAGCTTTCAGATTCTTATTCTTTTTCTTCATTTTCTTTTCATCCTACCCGGAAATGTGTCCTACATTCCTGTTTAGAAGATGAGATGTTTGCATTATGCATTCTAAATAGGAGATTTATTTTTTTTTAAAGGCAGGTTGACAGTGTCAACAAAATGTCTTCAGAGTTAGTTTCCTGTCCTGAGAGAGTTATGCTTAAAGAATTTGATTTTAGGGTAAGATTAAAACATGATGCAGTTTATGTGTAAAATGGCCAGTTACTGTATGTTAAATTTTCCAGCTGGAGAATGAAACTGCGAGATCACATTTTGCCATCACACTGTGTATTGTCAGAGCCAGTTTAGGAGATTGAGGGCAGGCTAGAAATAAAGCTGCATCTATTGCATCTATCTATGCGGGGGGAAATTTTCATGGGGGAGGGCCCAGCACTGAATGAATTTCAATCTCTGCTCTAGGTCCTTACACAACCCGCATTGCTATAATTTTTAGTATGGTATCTCACACAGTAATGAATTTTCCCTCATACCATCCTCAAATGAGATAGGGTGGTTGTTGTGTTTTTTGCAGATGGGGAACAGAGAGATGAAGTGTCTCGCCCCAAGTCACACATGAAGGGTGTGGCAGAAGCTGGAACTGAAGCCACATCTCATGAGGCCCCATTCAGTGTTTTACCCGCAAGATCGCCCTTCCTTTGAAATGAATGTGCACATTTTAAGTACTTCCCTGTGAAGTACTATCATCTGGATGATGTTGGCAATATAATCATCATAAAGCACATCCTCTAGGAGGGGACTGTATCTTGGGCTTACATGTGTATTGACTCAGTAATCTCACTGCTGTTTTGTTCCTTCCCCCATCTTTAGAGGAAGCATGGTCTTGCAATTAAAACACTGGAGTGGGACCTCAGGAGATCTGGATTCAATACCCAGCTCTGCTAAAGAATCCATATATTACCTTGGGCAAGTCGTTTCATCTTTCTTTGCATCACTTCTCCATCTGTAAAATGGGGGTAATAGGACTTCCAGCAGTGTCCAATACATTCGCCACTAGCCACATGTGGGTAATAGGCTATTGAATTGTGGCTAATGCATGTGGCTTTTTAATAATGTAGCTTAATGTGGCTTTTTTATAAGGTAGCTAATAAGAAAAATTCAAAACCACAAGTGTGGCTAGCAGTGTAGCACTGAATGTCTATTGGACACTGCTAAATTTTAGACTGTAAGCTCTCTGGTGCAGGGACAGTCTTTACTATGTGTCTGTACAGTGCCTGGCACAATGGCACCCTGATATTGGTTGTGGCCTGTAGGCTGTACTGTAACACAAATAATTAATAATAAATGTCTTACAGTAGACTCTCGATTATCCAGGATGACAGGGAAAAAAATAATCCTGGTAAATAAAATCCTGGATAATCACCATCCATAGGAAATATGGGGCGGAGGGGTTGGTTCACAAGCCACCCTGCACTGGGGGAGGGGGTGTTGGTTCACTGGCTGCCCTATGCCCTGGTGGGTTTTTTTTTGTTGTTTTTTTTTTTTTTTGTGCTTGGGGCGGCAACAAAGCCAGAGCCAGCCCTGCGAGTTATGCGTATTTTATTTTATTTTTTTACATCCTGGTTAATCCACTTTCTGGTTAACCCAATCCTGGATAATCAAGAGTCTACTGTACTTCTTTGATCCTATTCTTCACCCCAATGATGGTAACACTGCTAGAGGCACTTCAGTCCAAAAATCTCAATGGTCTTTAGTCAAGCCTTTCACCATCCCTATGAGATTGGCAGACATTGCATGTCATTTTAAAGATAGGAAATTGAGGCACAAAGAAGTGAAGTGACTTGCCCAAGGCCACAGATTCAGTCAGTGGCACCGGTGGGCATAGAAAACAGAAGTCCTGACTCTCAACCTCTCCACTCTAACCACTAAAGGAAATAAAATAATGGAAAGGTCCCATTCACATAGGTAGACTGGCTCCTATTAATTCCCTAGATCCTATTTTTTGGCTGCTGCTGTTTAAAATTCTGGTATAACTACTGATTTTAATGGCATCTTTATCCTTACAGCAGGGATAAGGATGCTAGCACTCACTTATATATCTCCTCCCCTCCCCTGCCATATTTTTCCTCCATCAGGTACAGCTCTGTTTGGCAGACAGGGTACAGAATTGTTCCAGGCAGCATTCTTGTGACATTTCATTAAGCTGGCCTTTTTAAGGTTATCATTAGACATGCTGGAGTCTTGCTGGAAGAACTTAATTGCATCCTATTTTCCCAGACTGAAGATGTATTTGAAGAGTCAACTTGCATGTTGATTTTCCTCCAGTCTCTGCTGGGTACAGTTTTACATTCAAGCTCATGCTGGGGTCTCCATGCTCTTGTCATTCACATCTGCTACCACTGGATTTTCCTAACTGCTGACATTTCTGCAAACTTCATGAGGAGGACTGATGTCATGCAGAGGAGACCCTGGCACTCTCCAGGGAACATAGAAATTGCCATATTGGATCAGATCAGGGCCCATCTAGTCCACAGTCCTGTCTCACAGTAGCAACAACAGCTGCCTCAAACCAAGGTGCAAGAAACATGGTAGTAGGCCATTATGAAATTCACAGATAAGATAGAATGAGCCATTGTAATCTAGTCTGACTTCCTGTCTAACTCAGGCCATTGGACTTCCCTGAATTAATTCCTGTTTGGACTAGAGCACATTTGGAACAACTGGCCTGCAGGGAATGTTTCCTCCTAATTACCACGAAACATTAAAAACACCAGCTCTTTGAGACACACTTTGTGTGTGTACAGCACCTAGCACAATGAGGCCCTGATTCTGATTGGGTTCCCCAGGCACTAGGATTGGCAACAACATTTAAATTGACTAAATCTTGATGAGAAATGTCATTGTGACTTGTAGAGAAGACTTTTTGCCAAAATTTTGAAGGTCAATGAAAAAAGGAGATTTTTTTTTCAAACACTTTCTCCCATTTTTAAGACTGTTTTGCTAGCCCTTACTGTAGTACAAAGCAAAACTAATGCTAATAGAATGATGGAAGGAGTAACAGCAGCAGAGTAAGGAAAATGGACTTCAAAAGAATAGATTTTAACAAACTCAGAGAACTGGAACGAAGTATTAAACAATCTATTTGTAAACATCTAGAGAATAATAGGAAGAGCCAACATGAATTTATGGAGAACAAATCATGTCAGATATGTATATTGATTTTAGTAAGGCTTTTGACACATTCCTTCAAGACATTCTCACAAGCAAACTAGGGAATGTGGTCTCGGTGAATATACTATAAGGTAGGTTCACAACTGGTTGAAGACCAGAAAAACAGTACTCAAAAAGTTATCAATGGCTCATTGTCAACCTAGGAAGAGGTATCTAGTGGAGTCCTGCAGGAGTCTGTCCTGGGTCTGGTACCATTCAATGTTTTCATTCACTTGGATGATGGTGTGACGTGCTTATAAAATTTGCAGAGGACACCAAGACTGATGGGATAGCTAACACTTTGAAGGACAGGATTACAATTTAAAATGACTAGAAAAATTGGAGAGATGGTTTGAAACCATCAAGGTTATCTTCAATAGAGGTAAGTGCAAAGTACTACACCTAGGAAGGAAAAAATCAACTACGCAAATACAAAATGGAAAATAAATGGCTAGGTAGTAGTACAGAAGAAAAGGATGCGGGGGTTATAACTGATCACAAATTGAATGATAGCCAACAGTGATGCCGTTGCAATAAAAGCTAATATTCTGGATTGCATTAACAGGAGTATTGTATGCAAGACATGGAAGGTAACTGTCCCATTCCACTTGGCCCTGGTGAGGCCACAGCTGGAGTACTGTGTCCAGCTTTGGACACCCCACTTTAGGAAAGATGTGGACAAATTGGAGAGAGCAGCAAATGTGATAAACGTTTAGAAACCTCACCTATGAGGAAAGGTTAAAAAAACAGGTGTGTTTAGTCTTGAGAAAGGAAGACTGAGAGTGGACCTGATAAGTCTTCAAATATGTTAAGGGCTGTTATAAAAAAAGATGGTACTCCATGCCATTGTAGGACAAGTAGTAATGGGCTTAATCTGCAGAAAGGGAGATTTAAGTTAGATATTAGGAAAAATGAATAGTCTATGAATAGTTAAATACTTCAATAGGTTACCAAGGAAGATTGTGGAATCCTCATTAGAGTTTGTAAAGAACCGGACAGACAAATGTGTGGCAGGGATGGTCAAGATTTACTTGGTCCTACTACTTCAGTGCAGCAAGCAGGACTTGATGACCTTTTGAGGGCCCTTCAAGCTCTACATTTCTACGATTCTATACTTTCAAAAGAGCTCTGGGCCCAAATTCAAGGCCAGATTTTCAAAGGTTCAGCTCCCATTTGGGCACAAAAGTATGTGACTAGATTTTCAAAGGAGCTCAGCACACT
Source organism: Dermatemys mawii (assembly GCA_007922305.1). NCBI lineage: Eukaryota > Metazoa > Chordata > Testudines > Dermatemydidae > Dermatemys > Dermatemys mawii. Next base: position 3,473,099 of record ML677387.1, read on the forward strand.
GGATACCCATTGGGTACTAAGCCCTTTTGAAATTCTGTCCCTCATTTCCCAACCTAAATGGGAATGGAGTTCTTTTGAAAAACTGACCCATAATATCTAAAATGCACCTGTAATGAACACCATCCCCATCCTTGCACCCCCAGCTATCCACTGGACTACACATTAGCAGGGAAAACTACCATCTGAGTAGAGAACAGCTCGTGTAGCTGACAAAAACAGTAGGCTGTCACCTGCTGAGTGGAACAGCCACAAAAGGGGGATATGAGAGATAGATTACAAACAAACAAACAAACGTATTGTTGCTGCTATAAAAAACGTACATGGCTCTGAGAGGTTATGAACAGGGAATGCCAAGCCCTGTGTGACAAACAGTGAATTCTCTTCTTTGCTGCAAGCAGGTGATGCTGTTCCTGTCTTTACATTGTCCCAGAGAGATTCAGTGGTCATTCATCAGGAAGTTTGATTATGAAAGTCATAAACCAAGCTTTCGTTTTGACCTTCACCACGCCAGGGTGGCAAAGGTGCAGTGAAATCACTGCCCTCGCCTGGAGCCATGCACAAATGCAGCTGTGCTAAATAATATATTTGTTTGTTTGGGATTTCTCATCTCTGCCTGAGGAGATCAAATAATAAATCGTTAATTGTGGGTAATTGAATTTTGCTCTCTTTGGAAAACAGAGTCCTCCAGGCATGAGTCTCTTGCTTACACTGGTGTAAATCAGGTGCAACACCGCTGAAGTCAATGGAGTGACACTGGTGTAAAACCAGAGCATGTGAGGGGAGAATCAGGCACTTAGCTGTTGCATTTTTTTTTAATAATCTCTGCTCTTTAGAATCCAATTCCCTTATCCTGCCTGCAAACAATAAAATGGTTATTTAAAGGCAAGCCTTTCTAGCTGGGTTCCATGCTTTGACACAAACAATGGCTACTTATTCAGAGATATTAATATATAACACCCACAAAGAGTCATTTGTTAGGACATGCAGTAGAAATCTATCCATGCTGTAACAGTGAGGTCGGTATTTCAATGTAAGTGATATTTTCAAGGGGTTTATGTCTCAGCTATTAAAAAAAATGGCACATGCCAGGAATTTAGCACTTCTAGTTTTCAAATCAGAAGGAATTATGAATATCTGGAGTTCAGGGATGAAGTTTGTTGGTAAACTCAGTGTTTGTGGAAAGAGGGAGTTTAGGCATCATTTCGCCTAGATCAGCGTTTTTCAAACTGGGGTCCACGAGAGTACATGGGCCCTGCTGATCAGCTCCTCCCCCACCCTCCCAGCACCTCCTGCATGCTGGGAAACAACTTTTCAGCAGTGTGCAGGGGGCGCTGGGAGGGAGAGGGAGATGGAGGGGTAGGGATGGGACACGCTTGGGAAAGGGGGAGGAAAGAGGCATGGAAGAGGAGGGGCAGGGGCAGAGCAGTTGCGGGAAAAGGTGGATTGGAGCCTTGGGGGAAAGGATGGAATGGAGGTAGGGGCTGGAGCTGTGCAGAGGGTTTGGGGGTCCACAAAATTTTTTAATCAACATAGGGGTCCTCAGGTTGTTAAAGTTTGAACATCACTGGCCTAGATGCATCTCTCACTCAGGTGTGTGTTAATGAGAAAGTTGCTATTTATTTTGTGCTCATTTACACTGTACGGCCCAGCCCTGAAGTGCTAATGGCATCTCGATCTTGCCCTCCGGAACACACTGCTTTTCCAATTCCATAGCCCCAAGGGCTGTGGCAATCAATCATTGCAACCCTGCCTTTCTAACCCTTCAAATTCCCTGCAGCTCTGCCAATATGCCTCCAGCCACGCTGCACATTCTGCTAGTCCAACCCGAAACCCCTTCTCAGCTCTGTAAATGCATCTCCATCTTGCCCTGAAGCAGCTTCTCCCTCTCTCTCTCAAATGGCTGTAATTTTTTCCCGAAATTGTCTTGAGTTTTTGTAAGTTATTCTTCCAGAAGGTGGACTGGTGCCTGCAGGTATTTTGGAATTAGGAAAAGCAAAAGGGCACACCTAGTTATTTTGTGCAGAATAGCTGCCCATGCTCATCACAGTACAGTGAGAAAAAAATAGGACGTTCAACAGGAATATAAAGCCTGGCATCCTATGACCTGATTCTATTCTCATTAAACCTGGTATACATCAGGAGTAATCCCCACAGAAGTCAATCAAATTACACTGAGTGTAAATGATATCAGAATCAGCCCCTTAGTTATTCATTGTTGCTGGCTGTGTTACAGAACCTCTATTGTTTCTGAATATTCTTAAAAAAACGAGTTAGGTCTCAACAGACTCAGATGAAAAAGACATTTTTAAATGTGGAGTTGCATAAATAATCCCCTACATACAGAAATCCTGAAGCGTCAAAATACATATGGCATAGTCTGGGCTATCTTGTGATTCTAGGATCTGCCCAATGTAAAAGGGATTGCATTGTTGTACTCTTTCTACAGCAGCCCAGATAGGAAACTGGGAGTCAAACACATAGTGGCACAGTATATCCTAGTTGTTTGTACAGGTTGCACTAGCTGTTTCCAGAAGCCTGAGAAGACTCAGACTGAGCTGATTACTGATACTGTCAGCAATGATCATCAAAATAAAAAAGGTGCTGTACCTTCTCTTCAACTAGCCTCACCCTTGAGTACTCACTAAACATTCTAGGCATTCAGATGAGAATAATACACTCAGACCAAGGAGCAGAGTCCCTGCAGAGGTGGGGGAGGTGCTGTCACTCAAGAGATTTAGCACAGATTAGCCTGGGATTGGGGTAATACAAAGTGCAGGGGTCGGAGCCCGATGATGACTCAAATGTCCTTATAGAAGTGTGGAGGGACTGAGTGAGGCTCAGTGAAGCGGACACAGGCTGTGACCCTCTTCTCAATGTGTCTGCAAGGCATCTGACTCCTTTCACAACGTAAAGCATCCCGGGTCATCCAACCATCTAATTTAGACTGCCAATGGTTATTAAAAGGAATCTTGGTACCCAAGCACTGTGGATGCCAGACATGTCTTGAAAACAGCAATTTAAAGGTTTGAGTAGAGGGGGGGAGGAAAAGAAAAGAAAAATTCTAATAAATGCTGCAAATGGGCCAGGAGGAGCAAGGAAGGGAGGAAAAACCATCAGTTAGAAAATTAGTTCCAGGTAAATTTGTTGGGTTTTCTATGGGTGTGAAAAGCAACTGTGTAATTTTGCCGAGTCCAGTCTAGACACAAGATACAATTCTGAGCTTAGTTAAAAATAAAAAAACCTAAAAAAACGCTCTTAAGCCTTAGCTCTGCTAGTTTCTATGCCCAATTTGATGCACAGTAGGTGGAAGCTCCCAGCCCCAAGCCACAGAAAACAGCACTCAGAATGCTACTCAGTGCCATTCCATGTAGCTCAATGTTCACCTTGGGCATATTTTCAGCTTTATATAATTTCAATTAATCCGTTATGATCCGCAGTGAGAGATATGCCAAACAGTGGAATGCCTGCTATCAGTTTCCAGCCACGGCTCTTTGCAGCTAAACAATCTGTCTACTCCTTAAGTACAAAGGAGTCCTATATCCCTTGCTAATATAATACTATCTAATTAAAATTATGCAACACTATGGATATGACTCCTTTAAAAAGAAAGATGTTTCATTGGGCTGGTTCATGTGCTCTACACTGCCTGATAGAAGATTTCCATTGTTTGCTTATGTGAGTCTTGGGCACACTGGGAATGTGGCCAAACACATGAATTTGTCAAGAACAAATCATGTCAAACCAACCTAATATCCTTCTTTGACAGGGTGATATGAAGCAGTAGATGTAATATCTTGACTTCAATAAGATTTTTGCTATTGTCTCACATGACCTTCTCATAAAACAAATTAAGAAAACAGTCTAGATGAACCTGCTATAAGATGAGTGCACAAGTGGTTGGAAAACTGCACTCAAAGTGTAGTTATCAATGGTTCACATTTAAGTGGGAATGGTATAATCAAATGGAGGTACAGCAGGGATCAGTTCTGGGTCTGGCCCGTTCTATTCAGTATCTTCATAAATGATTTGGACTATGGTACAGACAGCACACATAAAGTTTGAGGTTGATACCAAGTTGGGAGGGGTTTCAACCACTTTGGAGGACAGGATTAGAATTCAAAATCACTGTGACAAACTCGAGAAATGGTCTGAAATAAATAGGACAAAATTTGATAAGAATAAATGAAAAGTACTACACTTAGGAAGGAATAATCAATTGAACAAAATGGGTTAAGACTGCCTAGGAAGGAGGACTGCACAAAGGATTCTGGGGGTTATAGTATTTCACAAACTAAATGTGAGTCAACAACGTAATATTGGTGAAAAAAAGTGAACATCATTCTGAGATTATTAGCAGGAGTGTTCTAAGCAAAACACAGGAAGTAATTTTTCCTACTCAGCACTGATAAGGCCTCAACTGGAGTAGTGTGTCCAGTTCTGGGCATCACACTTCAGAGAAGATGTGGATGAATTGAAGAAAGGCCAGAGAAGAACAACAAAGAATAAAAGTAAAGAAAAAATGACCAACTACAAGGAAAGATTTAAATAAATGGAGCTTGTTTATGCTGGATAAAAGAAGACTGAGTGGGGGGACATGATAACAATCTTCAAGTATGTAAACAATTGTTATGAAGAGGAGGATGACATGTTGTCCTGTCTTCAGTGTTTAAGGAGAACAAGCAGCAATGCCCCTTAAATTGCAGCAAGGGAGATTTAGGTCGGACATTAGGAAAAGCTTTGTAATTGTAAGGATAGTTAAACACTGGAATAAATTATCTAGGGAATCTTTATCATTGGAGGTTTTTAAGAACAGGTTAGATAAACACCTGTCAGAGATGGTCTAGCTAATACTTACTCCTGCCATGAGTGCAAGGGACTGGACTAGATGACCTCTTGGGGTTTCCTCCAGTATCACATTTCTATGATACTAACTAATACAACAATAAATAATCTTTATTAAGAAGCAAAGAAAAAGTATAGCCTGAAGGGAATTCTCTATGTGTTGAAACTCATAGTAAGGAATATGCTGTTTGGAAAAGTTCCTTGTGGAACCTGTTTTTCATAGATTTCTGAAGAAAAGTGAAAGAGAGGAATTATTGCTTATTGGAAAGAGGATGTGATTTGAAATAAGGATCTCAAAGCTACATTCCTGCTTCTCCCATGGACTTACACTGTGACCTTGAGAGACTATTAGCCTCTTTGTGGACCACTTTCTCTCTACATAAAATAGGAATAATACCACCAATTTATTCAGCTCAACCCCAGTTCATTATTTTTTTTGCAAAGTTCTTTCAGAGCCTCTGATAAAAAGATAGTAAGTGCTAAGATTGAGGAAGAACCCCCCCCCAAACCAAGATTGTGCACATTATGATCCCAGGTACCGGATCTTCTGCTGGGGAAAATTGGTGTAGCTTCATGGACTTCAACGCAGCTCAGATGTCAACAGAGGAGCCAACTCTCAATTTCTTTATCTATTAGAATTTCAGAGATATTCTGCACCACCCGCTGAGGCAATATGGAGAACAGCTCTTGGGAAGAGATAAGAGAACCAATAAAGCAAAAAAACAGCCATTCTTATTGTAAAGTAAAGGTCAGGGAGAAATGTAATTGACTGCACCTGCATATTCACCTGGGAGAAGAAAAAAAACAGTTTAAAATAAAGACATAGTCCCTTAAAATAAAGGATGGTACGTTGCATCTAAGCAGGACTAATTTGTTGCAACAATGCAAGACTCATGCTCGTATTTATATTATTATGATCTGATTTTAAAGGCACTACAGGTTTTTCTATATTGAGTGAAGCTCGTTCCTGCTCCCACCCCTATTCCTTGCTTACAACCACATGCTAAGAAGCATGAACTACAGCAGTGTAGAGCTACTACAATACATTGACCCTCACTGAACATCAACAAATATAACATTTCATAGACTGTGAATTTAGGCAGACGGATACAGTCAACTAACTGAGTACTTGTATTACCACAACTGTGTATTCACTTTTAAACAACCAAAATTCCAGTACTAACTCAGTATTGCCTGTATGTTGCCAGAATAAATTTAAACAAAGCAATAATCAAGGGACTAATCAGAAATTCTAGTCTGCTTCAAGGCAAACACAGGACTATTCAAAGTTTGATTTCCTGTGTGTGTTTTCCTAGCTTGGCTATGGACTTCATTTATCAATTTTCTTCACCTAAAAACTGAGTGTGGCATTAAAAAGGGTGTTATGGTATTCTCTCTGGACCTAGATCTCGTACTGGTTTCAGGCTCTGTACCAGTTCCATAGTGTGGAAAAGTTCCCTGATGAATTGCTTTGCATATCGGGATACAAGAACTCCTCATTTTTGGTATTTCTCTATTAAATTGAAAATGGGCTCATTGCCATCAGATACTTCACAAGGGCACAGGAGTTTGTTTGGTTTTTTTAATGGGAAATGGCACTATTTTCGGCAAAGCTGGCTTCTCCATGAAAACATCCAGAATTTCATGGAGGCTTTGAAGCAATACATTACATTTTGTCCAAATTTCCCAAAACCAACTCAGGCAGAGGGTGTGTGCAAAATCACCTGAAATGAAGCAATGAATATTTTAATGGAATGCCATAAAATGATTGTTGGAAGATGAGGTAAGACCCTGTCTTTATAGAACTTTTCTCCAATAACAGGGATATAGTATGACCCGACTATGGCTTCTTCTATTCCAACTCCTCATAGAAGCTGCTCAGAATGATGATAACGACTAACACAAGGGCAGGGAAAAGAATACAGGTTCTATTCTGGACATGGAGAAAAATTCATATGCCGTATATGCTGGACTCTTATTGCTGTATATGCAGTCAGCATGCTATGGCAATGAACAATGTGGAGATGAGAAGGAACAGGAACTTCCCATTCAGCTCTCAGATTGCAGGCTTGGCTTTACATTGTGTGGGTGAAAAGTCATGAAGAGTAAAATCCTGGCTCTACTGAAGTCATTGGGGGTTTTGCCACTGGCTTCACCAGGGCCAGGATTTTACCCTAAATCTTTACTCAAGCAAAATCCCGATTGATCTGAAAGACAGAGTTTCCAGATTAAGGACTATGGGCTTTAGCCATATTTGTAAGGCACATGAAGGTTATTAACATGAACCACTGAATTAGCAGCGAGATAATACATTTCTCTACAGCAGCCATATCAGACATTTCCCAGCAGCTAGCCCCACAGTGGGTTGAGATGCAAAAGTGTCTTTAGCTAAGGGATGTACTTACAATGAAGGTCAATTTTCTTCCAGAATTGATGTATTCTGCCTATGCAACATAGAATCTGGCAGGGGTCAGGTGGTCGTGAATTCTGCCTCTGCTGAGGTGCTGCTTTCAATCTCAAGCCACCATGCGAAGAGTTCATGATTTATGAGAGGGAAGCTCTAGCAGATGTTTTTCCTCCTTTGCTTGCAAAAGGTCCAATTAGTTAATTAAGTGAATCAAACACCATGTGAACAGGAAGAGCATTGCTGACTGTATATCCTTCTCTTTCTAAGAAATGTAGGGCAGAATTTGTCACACCAGATCAGACAGCTGATCCATCAAGTCTGTTAGTTTGCCTCTGGCAACAGCCCATACCAGCCTGGCTAAATTCCAACTTGAGCAATTGCACTCTGCCAACTAAGATATTCCCCCTTGCAGTTTTAATTGTATATGTGATTATTCTTCACTTCCTGTCCTAAACTGTTTCCCAAACCTCCATTTGTTTGTCCTGCATTAGAAGATTCCTGAATACAAAGAAAAAAATTTTTCCCCCTGTGGCTGGGTGGTGGCTTTCGGGTCCTGGTTCAGATGAGGTGATAAAGAAAAAAAATGCTGCATTTTTGTTCCCTCTGGAAGCTAAAATCTCATGACTGGATTTCCATCAGTGATCATATGTAACAATTATTTATATAATAAGTAGTGCACAGTTTCAAAGTTTAACCACGAACAGATGCTACAGCCGGTAGTATAGAGAAAACAGAAGGGAATTCCTGATTAATTATAAATTGAGATGCTCTGGTCAGCTACGAGTATCCAGAGAACAACACAGACTGTTTAAATAATCCCCAGCATGCTTCTCAAAATGCTGGTGGCTGCAAGTTCTCAATCAGCCTGAGCCAGGGATTCTTGAAAGGAGACTCCTGCTGCCACTGCAGCTGGATTTACTTCCTCATCTGCAGCTGTAGCAGACAGAACACTTAGACTTTCATCTCAAGGGCTTTTTAATTGGCTTTTGTGGGATGGATTGAGAGAATCTGCCAGCTCCAATTCCCCTTTGGTAGCCTGTGGCTGCAAATGCCTATAATTCCATCACGCAGCATCTCCCCCAACTGCCAATCGAACGTACCGATTGCTCTGATATCGGCCACAAACAGGGCCTGATGCTGGGCCACCCAGAAACAACCTGGCATGTTCGTGGCCTTTTCCCCCGCAAATTCCCAGTTTCTTAGCAGTTCTGGATGAATCATCAACCACAAAGGGACTCTGCTCCCATGTCCCTCCCAGTATTACCAGGGGAAGTTATCTTAGTTGCCTTCAGTTCAGCTGATTTCCCAGTTACATTTGCACCATGATAAGAATGGAACTGATGCCAATACCAGAAATGACAAGATCACAGTGTCAGTTACTGGGGGTTCATCTCCCCAAATAAGCTTTCTAAACTCAGCCTAACTTTAGGGTCACCCAGTGGGGAAGCTGCTTCCCCCCACCTCCACTACACCCCAGATGATACAGTGCATACTGCATATGCTTCACATCTCAACGGTTGTCATGTACTTTCATATTTTAGGCCTTCAGGTTTCTCTCTGGCTGCAGCCCTCCTCTTATCCAGTCCACATACTACCCCAGACTGCTCTCACTCTCCACAATCATTCCCATAGACCCACAGAAGATATTCTGAGCAGGGCACACATCTATTTATCCATCTGTAGACAGCCCCATCCATAGCTCTGTCTAGCCATACTTATTTGTACTACTGAACTGCCCAGAAGCCCTAGTCATGAACCAGGACCCCACCATGCTAGGGGCTGTAAAAACAGAACAAAAAGGCAGTCCCTGCCCCAAAGAGCTGACAAAGTAAGTATAAAAGAGGGGACAAATGATGGATGAAATATATTGGTCAGCATTACAGCCATTTATCTTCCATAACTGAGGCAATATTGGTCAGCATGATGGGAAGTTGTCTCAGCATGTCATTCGCCTAATCAATTTCAATTTTTTTGTAGGCATTTCAGAGAAGAAACTGTTTTAAGGAGGATTTCGAAGGATGATAACGAAGTAGTTTTGCAAATGTTTACAGAGCTCTCCTCCCAAGCATAAAGGGCAACATGAGAAAAGCAAGAAGGTGCTTGTTAGAAAATTTAATAAGCAATAGAGGCTGGAGTCATGGTCCAATTAGAAGCAGAAGTCAGAAGCTCGATGGTGAACGAGAGATGATAGGAAGAGTGAAGATGGGTCTTGAAAATGAAGACAAGTAAATGCACATTTGATGCAGTAGAGAAGGGGGATCCAGTGGAAGGATGCAGGGGAAGGAAGGGGAAGAAACTGTCAACGGGGCCAAGAAAATGACTTTGCAGCAGCATTCTGAAGGGACAGAAGTGGAGCAGTTAATGATAGCATCTGAATTTCATTGCCAGAAAAATTACATTAACTCACAGTACAAGACAGTAGGCTTTTGAGAACATATCACAGGACAGTTTACTGTAACGTAAGGCATCACCGTTAAAAGCAAAATAAAAGGGAGACTGAAAACTAACAACATGTGGGTTTCTGGCAACGGCATATTAGAGTCTATGGCCTAAATTCTGAGAGAAGATGGGGATTAACTCCAGAGCCCCATAGTTTAGCCCATCGAGCATGTAGCTTGGTTTCTCTTTTCTGCGTTTTGCTTTAGTTCACTTATCTGCAGATGTTTCCCATACTCAGAAAGTTTCCTCTCCTTTTATAAAAAAAAATCCTGCTGAGCTGTCCACTTCAGTGAATTTCTTAGATAGTGAACAGCACAGCATAAAACTACTAGGGTTGTGGAAATAAATTCCAACTCACCAGCCTAGCACAACAGGCAGAAGTTATATGGCACCATGTGAAGTTCTATAGCACCTTCACACAAGGTTTAAAATACCCACTTGCCTATGTTGACTTCACCCACCCTTTTTACCACATGGATATGTTTTTTAATATCCCATTACAAATTGAGGATTAACAGCATTAGCTAGAAACAGGTGAGAGTCTGGGCATCTGCCATCATGCAAGCTTCCCCACACAGAGCTCTACTGAAACACCTCAGCCCTGACTTGTAGCCCTCTCTCCTACTCTGGTCCGAGGCTTTCTACACAGCTCTGCTGATGTGACTCAGTCCTGACTGCTACACCACTCCTTGGCTTCCCACATGAGCTATGCCAATGCACCTCACCCCTGACCTGCAGTATCCTCTTCTAGTCTAATCCTGGACCCTCTCAGTTCTTTCAATGCACATTCAATCCTGACTTGCAAAGCATCCCTTGCTATTTCTATGCTGGGCATCTCATAACTCTACAAATTAACGGTGGCTTTTGTACGTCAGTTTCCAGGAATATATTTTTCATAAATGAGGGGTGTGTGTGTGTGTAATAATATATATATATTATTACACACACACAAAACTTAGGATGTACAAGGCTTTGGAAATTATTATTTTCATATATACTATGGATTATTGTAAACTGCAAGGGAAGGTATTGGAACGATTACTGAAAGAGAATCTTATAGCAGCTGTTTATGCAAGGGTTGATCTAGTCCACATAATACAAACAAAATAAATAAAACCTCTGAAAACTCACTTTCACACAATACACTTCACTTGTTCTTGGCACTTGGGGGCTGGGATGTGCCCAGGCATGACTGAATGGTTACAGAGAAACAGAACTAGAGAGCTATTCAGCCTGTCTCATAACACAAGAATACCCAGACACACAATGAAAATGAAAGGCAGAAAACTTTAATATTGAGGAAAATAAATATTTTTTTATTTAATACACAATGTGCAATTAGCCTGTGGAACTCATTCCCACAAGATGCTGAGGCCAGAAGACTAGCAGAATTCCAAGAAAGGGATTTAATATTTATGTTATGGCAAAAATATCCACAGCTCTATAAACAAGAAGCTGGGAAGACCTATAAACCCTCCTTCTTCAGAGCATAAACCACTTTAATTAATGGGCATTAGGAAGAAACTCTTGATGGCAGGTTATTCCATCCCTCTCCTCTAAAACAGCTGGTACTAACCAGGCTTGGAGCCAGGATACTGGGCTAAATGGGATATCATCTCTAATTCAGACAGTCAGTTCCTATGTACCTTATTCTTTCACTAGGCTCACTTTGAAATGCCATAAAATCTCCAAATACGGAAACTGGCACCCACAGTAATAAGAGTGCAAATTTCCACTTAATTTCTTTAGCCTACTGGAGACAGAGCATCCTGGCTTCTTTAAGTGTGTGCTGAGCATTAAAATGCAGCTGGTTGCACTTGAGCACATCTCCAGCTCTAATGATTTCAGGTAATACAGAGGTAGAAGAATATGATTAATGGCAGAGAATCGTTTAGCTACTTCAGAGTCTATTAATCAAGTGTTTGAGACATAGGGGCCCTAACATGGAAAGCCCGGTAACAGGTATTCATCTGCGAGTCTCAAATGGAATATTAACACATGTTAGTGTAAGAAAAAAAAAGATATTGTGGCATAATTGTGAAATGACATTAGAAGGTATCTGAGATTCAGTAGTGTGCCTCCAAGAGGTACAACCCAGGGAGACAAGAGGGTGCCAAGGTGGCTTAAAGTTATCTTTGCACTCATCTGATTTCAGGCTCCTTCAGGAGCCAGAGTGACTCCTGACAGAAAATAAAGCAGTCCCCTGCTCTCCAGGGCTGCCAGTGGGCTGCTTTGCAGTCCTCAACAGCTGTGGATCCATGTAGCAGCCTGCACCACATTATGCTGAGAATGGCAATAGGGCCTGTATAGGGCAGTCTATGGCTGTCTTCCCCCAGCACAGGCACTGCATGATTCAACCCTGGCCACGTAGGGGTTTTTTATGGCCCCTGTGTGACACAAGTGCTGCGTACAGGGATCACAGCGGGATGAAGAATTCCCCCCTCATTAAGAAGAGCTTCCAGTGGATTATTACATTTCCTATAAAAATTAGATTGCAGGACTAATTTTAAAAGTTCAGTAAGAGTTGTGTAAGATCCATTGGTATCAGAAGCAACAATAATTACAGTATAAAGGAGTTGGCCGGGGGAGGTGGGGCGGGGGAGATTTAGTGCACAAAGCACTGAAATTTGAAAAATGTGCACTGACTTTTACAGGAATATGTTCATCAGTAAAAATCAACTGACCAGTGAAAGATGAAACAGGCCCCTTAACTTAACAAGGTCTCCGCCTGGCAGCCCTTTAATGCCCCATTACGTGTAGTGATTTTTAAAATGGTATCTAGGCCTGAATGAGAGATGCTGTGCACTTCACAGCAGCTCTCTGCACCTTGCAGAATTGAGCCCCACATGCAGGTTTCTTTCTTTAAATGCTATCCCCGATTCCCAGCACAGTTTCCCCCTCATGCTAATATTAGCGAAGGGGTCCAGGCTGTGTTTGTGAGAAAAACAGTAAGTCTCTCCACGTGGTACAACATCAGACATTCTGAAGGTTCTTGTACTGTAAGCACAGAGGGCGTGGAGGAAAAAGGATACCAACAAAGCCCAATATTTCAAAAGTTGCAGAAGGTTCTGAGGAACCTTTTGATCCACAGCTTTGTCTCGCAAGCCCAGCCTTTAAAAATACAAATACACAAGGAATGGGAAGGGGAAAAAGAGGATATGGGAAGCAGCAGCAGTCTGACAACAACCAGGGGTATCTTGCCAGCCTCTGAAATACAGGAGAAAGACACAAAGATGCAGAGGGGCATTTGTCATAATTCTTAAAGTGTTTTATAAACCATGTAGGGGGGAAAAAAGCAATCAAACAACAGCCTGGGAATGAAATCTGTTTCCTTACCAAAGGCCTGAACCTGTACCTATGAAGTCAGTCTGAGTTTTGCCACGTGTTTGTTTCAATGGCTGGGGGAATTTATTCCATCAACCCTACAGTAACAAAACAGTGTATTTCATCACTGAAAGAGATGGGGGGAGAGGAGTTTAACCCTGCAAAGACCAAAATTTGGCACCTTTTCCTGATCAGCTCTGCTAAAGACTGCCTTGAATTTTGCACTGCAAAGAGATGTAGGATCTGAATCTGATCTGGTGCAGATCAGGAGTAACAGCAGTGAAGTCAGTGGGGTTACTTTGGAGCAAAGCCAGCGTAACTAAAATCAGAGAGTCAGGGCTATAAGCTCCCCATTATTTTTATGTCTGAAGCTTTGTTGTCCACATGGTTCTGAATTCAGGCTATGCACCATTGATTATATGCTTTCTGCTGCATGACCTGCATTGAGTAAACAAAGCTACAATGTCCTGTGTTTGTTATTCCTTGTGCTGACAGGAATGAGCTACTTTTCTCCTAGCTTGGAGAGTCCATGACACAGCAGAGAAGCAAAAGGGCATTTTTCCTTCTCTGATGATTCCATTTCAGCAAGCTCCATCTTGATGGGCAGATACCGGCTCGAGAGGCAAAACACACAGTCTGTAAGGGAGGTGCTTGAAGTGGGTGTGCTTGTGTGAGTTGGTGGGTAGGACTATTGGTAGGAATAAGTGCTACTCAGTCTAAGGAAGCATGGAAGAATCAGATCTTTACTGAGATCTAGGTTGTGATTTGCCCCATAGCAATCTAGGTTGTGATTTGTTCCCTTACACAAAGGAATAAGAACCTTGTGTCCTAACATGAGCTACCTGGATGATGGGTCTAGGAGTATAGACATAAACAGGGGTACTACCCGCTTATCTCCCTGTACTACAAGAGGATGGGGAACCTAATGTCCACACCCTTTTACTCTCTGGCCAGCATGGGGTGGGGTAATAATGTGGAGGGGGAGACTAATTTTTATTGTTAGTTTAGAACAGCTATAATTTGCAGCACTCCTATCCCCAAGAGTAAGGAGGAAGCAGAGGGCAAACTAACTCAGACAGGTACTAGGCTTACAGTGACTCTCAAAGCAACCTGGAGAGGTGCAGCTCCCGTATAATCTGTTCTGCAGGGCTTTGCCTAAAGGGAAAGTCTAGCCCTAAATCAGCATGATTCCTATAGGAGCGTTAGTGAATAATAACAAACACCCTCCTCCCAGCAATGCCTCTAGACAACTTCACAAATGGACTCCAGGGATTTATGTGCTTGCATGCGATGCTCCTCTTTTACCCCAATTACGGGAGTTCTCTTACTCCCCTGGGTGCATAGAGTTGCATGAGGCTGAGGAAAGGCTTTTTCTTCTCTTTTCTTTGAGGACCTAACACTATAAGTGTCACTTGAATCTCATGACTCAGGCTCCTTCAGGAGGTGATAAAAGGGATCGCGTTCCATATCTCTCAGCATTTCCCGGCCTGATATTAGCACCATTGTTGAAGCCACTTGCAGAAGTGAATGTTATTGAAAAGGCCAACTGAGAGGTTTGTCTCCGTGGAGGACAGCTGCTCTGAGGCGGTGTTTGAGCCGCTAGGAGACATGGATCCTCTTGTCCACATCTATTCTGCATCTTTTGTGATGGGCTGGAAGGGGACGGGGTTGCTATTTCAACTCCTAGACAGATCACTGTACAAGACTCAGCCAGTGATGCTGCACTGGGAATGAGCAACAACTACCTAGTTCTACCCAGGGGTTGGCTGCAGTATGGTATACTCTTGCTCTCATCCGTGTATAGAGCTGCACAGTCAAGAGAACCCCTTCACTACTCTTTCAGAAGCAACTCATGCCACCTCTGTCTGACCACCCATGATTCCCTGAAGAACAGACACAATCTCCCCTTTGTTATTTCTTCCTGAAAAGAGAATAAAAGGAGATTGCGCTGCTGGGGCCAATCCAATCTTCACTGACAAGATGAAGTATTTTGCCCCTAGCACATAGTTTCAAGGCACTTTCCTTCAACACCACCCCAATCCTCAGAAGGTATTCGGAGGCCCCTGGAGGAAACACAGGTAAGGTTACAAGCAGAATTATGACGGAGAGAGAATGCGACCGGCTCGTATGCTGGATCTTGCAATATGTACAGAGCTGTTTAATGAAATGACAACACTTATTTTGAAAAGAAACTAATGGCCTTGACAAGAATCATGGTTTCATACAAGGGCTCTAGCAGCCGAAGTAATGAGTCTGTAAACTCACTCACCAGGACTGTCATATTCTCCAAATGCATTTGTTAGAGGCTGCATTGGGCCAAATGCGTAATAAATTCAATAATTTCCCCACTAAATGCATTAGTGCTGCCCAGCTAGGACCTTGATAGATCACGATAGTTGTCCTTAAGCAATTAGTACTTGGACAGTTGCTCAAACTGAGCAGGAACTAAGTACTGGCACGTGGTAATTGGCTTACTCTAATGAAGGGAAGAATTTGAGAGGAAGATGGAAGCAATAAAAGCTGAAACAATGCTATTTACAATGGATTGTACAGAGCAGACAACATTAAGATGTGGTACATCTCCCCCTAGGAACTGAACATGATTCCCTGCACTGAAATTTGAATTGGAATTTGGGGTAGCTACAGATGGAATAGAACCCATGATGTGAACCATATGTAAGGATTAGTAAGACAGTCTTTGGTCTAGAAATTTCCAGCACTGCTTGTTTTTTCTTGTACTATTAGGAACAGCCTTTCTAATGACAATTTGCCATTTCCATTACCATTGTGGAGATGGGAACAGAAGTTTGTAGTTTTACAGTACTGCATACGTCACCCTTCTGCAATCAGGGCCCCACTGTGCTAAGTGCTGTACACACATATAATGAAAGACAGTTCCCTGCACCAAACAGACAAGGCAAAGGGTGGGAGGAAGGAAATATCATCCCTATTTGAAGGATGGAAATCTGAGGAACAGAGAAATTAAGTGACTTACCTAAACTCATGGAGGGAGTCTGTAGCACAGCCAGGGACTGAACCCAAATCTCAGAAATCCCAGTCATGCTTTTCTATACCCAACTATTGAGAAGTGGCAAAGTTGTGAAAGTAGTCAGAAATCAGCCCACAGAGGACTTTACAAATTAATATCACACTTTATAAATTGCACTCAGGAGCCAGTAGGAAGTCAGTGTACCTTAGAGCAGTGGTGTCCAAAACATTCACCACTAGCCATGTGTGGCTAATAGGCTATTGAATTGTGGCTAATGCATGTGGCTTTTTAATAATGTGGCTAATAAGAAAAATTCATAACCATAAGTGTGGCTAGCAGTGCAGCTAGCATCAAATTTCTTTTGGGCTCCACTGCCATAGATAATTTAGGTGCAATCTGATCAACATGGCTGTCACACTGCTAAGCAAGCAGCATGCTATATCCCACACTAGAAGCTTCGTGATGGTTTACAAAGAATGCCCCTGGTAGGTGGTAATACAATAATCCAGTCTAAAAATACTGGAGAGATGGGTGGCCATGCAAATTCAGCACCAACAGAAAAGCTCACTATTAATCATAGATGCAAAAAAAATAAAGAACTATCTCCTGTGATTGAAAACACTGGGACCAATTCTCCCCTGAAGTTGCAGTCATTTTCACCTGTGACAACTGGGTGTAAAATACTAGCATCTCGGAATTCTCTGCTCACACTAACGGAAGTGCTGTGCACCCATTTTGCACTAGTGAGTGCAATATCCAAGGCTGTAGAGAATCAGTTGCCTAGTCTGCCTGCCCTCCTGTAGAGTGCCCATCACCAGGGTATGTAGTTGCTCAACCCTGGAATTTAGATTCACAGATTTGCCTATAGCGGATACTGCTCTAATAGTTTTTGCTTCTAACACATCAGACTTCAGTCTGCTCCCATACAGATACCAATGGAAGTTTGCACCAGTATAAGTGAGGGCATAATTTCATCTTTATAGTCTGTTAATAACGAAGTATTGCTGGACTGCAGCAAAGAGGGAAGGCTGTTCCTGTGTACACAAATGCCTGTGCTTCTGCCCAACATGTATAATTGGATTACATATCTGATTAAATCAGAAAATGGAAAAATCTTTGGATGTGCAAAAACCCAGTGCTGACTACCTGAACCTGAGTTCAGTACTCACCTCACTGCCAGCTGTAATATGGCAATTAGTTCCGGCAAAACTATATTTGCTTATAGACCTAATTAGAGATCAAGAGAGTAGCTCACTTTTGATAATTACATGGTTGTGTCCCATCTATCAGCAACCGTTAAATTGTTGTTATATTAATGTAAAGTTTATAATCACAGCTGTTGTAAATTGAATAAATGTTCTCGCCAATTCTCCAATGCAATTAATTTACATAAAAGCCTCTGGAAAAAAATTAAAATGATATACATCTTTGCAAAGATTTCATTTAAAACAAAGGTAAGGAAGAAAGAAATCATACATTTTCCCCCTCCCCTTGCATTTTTATGTTTACTGGAGCTAATGGCCAAACAATCATTAAAATGTGCTTAAAACTGACTAAGAATAGTTATACCCAGACCTCATTTGCCATGTGC
Organism: Dermatemys mawii; assembly: GCA_007922305.1. Classification (NCBI taxonomy): domain Eukaryota; kingdom Metazoa; phylum Chordata; order Testudines; family Dermatemydidae; genus Dermatemys; species Dermatemys mawii. The sequence continues at coordinate 3,490,691 of ML677387.1, forward strand.
TGTGATTCATTATTCAAAACATTAATATTTTAAATGCCCTGTTCCCAAGTCAAGGGAGACTACAGATGACAGTGCAGGAGGTCAAGAGGAGTGCTATTCCCTCCCAGTCATCTGCATATAAATCACACTCATCTGTTTTATTTAGTCATTTGCATTTCGGTGAGGAGAATTGATGATGCTGGTGCAGCCAAACCTGCCTGACTTTTTCCTTGTATGGACTTAAAAACTACATTCAGTCAATCTCAAAACCTGCCCCAAATTGTATGTAAATGAGTTACATAACGGCTCCCAGGCGGACAACACTGGTGAACCACAGAAGTTAAAGATGGAAATGGTGTATTAAACACAGATGCCTACAAAACCATGCCAGTTGACAATGGTGACAAACTGTGACTGTTGCTTACCATGAAAACTGCTAGCCTCACTGTTACATCCTTCACCTCTTCTCCATCTGTTTCTTTGTTTTCCCTGCCCAGGTTGCAATCTCTTTAGGGTGGGGGACTGTCTTTTTACTTCTTGTCTGCACAGTGTCCGGCACTAGGGTGACCAGACAGCAAGTATGAAAAATCAGGACAGGGGCTGGGGGGTAATAGGAGCCTATACAAGGAAAAGACCCAAAAATCGGGAGTCTCCCTATAAAATCAGGACATCTGATCCTTGTCTAAACCATTTTGGGATTACTGTAGTGCAAATAATTCAAGCTGGTCAGAAGTTCTGACAAGACACATTTCTATCCGAATTTTCTCTCTGTTGCAATTGAAGCTTCCCACCAGAATGTTTCAATTTCAAAGAAAAAAAATTAGAAAAATAAAATAAAACTTCACTAGGTTTTGTTACATTCACCCTCTTCAAATACAAGGGAAATGATTCTAATAGCCTCCTTCCAGTTATTGTTTAGCCAGGCTTAACATATTTATAGAATCATTTTTATATTTTGCTCTTAAATTCTCCCAGTCACTTTAGTTGCTTTCCAAATTTCCCCTATTTTTTCTCGTTGCCTGCTAACAAAGTGTCCAGAAATAAATACAGGGGTTTAGATGCACATTAATGAGTGTCACCTATAAAGAGAGGCTATGGGCCAGATTCTTAACTGGTGTACATCTGCATAAACCTATTGACTTCAGTGGAGCTATGACAATGGAGATGCAGAGCTGAACCGATAATTTCCTCTTATTCAGAGAAGTGAGGCCCCTGTGTACATAATCCAAAAATGAACTGGCTTTTCCTTAGGCCATGCCATGCTGTCAGGGATATATATGTATCCTTAGGATTTGCACAGTATTTATTGCTTTTGCAAAACCCTACAGAATCAATTACACTCACTGAAACAAAAGATATGGCAAGAGCCTAATAGTTATTTGACTATTTTACTTTTGAAGCCTAGCCACAGACGCATCCCAGGACTTGGGATGTTTGTCTGTGCAACTACTTTCTGATGTTACAGAAGTGATCTATATTTGTATATAGATAAATAGTTAATAGATAAGATGCCAGTAGTTGGTATTCAAGAATACACTGTGTATTGCATAAGTTTGATAGGATCAACAAGACTTGCTGTTGTCCACTGCATTGCTTTGAATGGTTGGCTCAATTGCCAGGATTGAGAGTTTGCTCAGTTGGTTGGTGGATCAAGCCCACCCTTTCCATGTCCTACCACATCCCAAAATGCTGAAGAACAGCTGGCAATGGTTAGCATGTAGTCCATCCTCCTGTAGAGATGGGAGGGCAGACTGGAAACTTCTTCCAGTCCAGATACAGGGGGTTCTTGGTCTCTAATCCTTTATAAGGAGGACTCTTTAGAAATGGATTCTAGAGATGGAGGAGGGTGCTGTGTTTAACCGATATAGAAGAGAAGGGGACAGGGAGCCTGATTCTCAACTACTGTGCCCCTTATGCTATGACTCCTGTGCAAAGTGAATGCAAAATGCTGCCAAGTCAGAACGGTAGCATTTTTACAGTCCCTTTGCATGAGTGCAAATGACAACCCAAGGTGTGAGGTAGGAAAGAACCATGCCCTCAGGCTCTGGAAATTTTTTACACTCACTTTACGTGAGGACACAACTCATGCCAACCAGTTTCACCTTGGAAGGACAAATCCTTCCTCCATCCCCAGAGCCTGCCCATAAGCTAAAAGCGTAAAACAAACAAAAACGTGCTCCCTGTATAAAAATTCTTCCAAACAAGGCTGGCAGGTAATCTCTAGCACAGGCCCCTCTTCTCATACTCAAGTCTAGCTCATACCCAGCCCATATTTTTCCACTATTCCTTTTGTCTTCTCTGATCTAATTTGTGATTTTGTCTCATTTCCAGCTGAGTTTAAATAGTCGCTGCAGTGGAAGCTGTTTTCACTTGATTGTCTCTGGAGCAAAGCTCTCCCACTGCATCCAGCTTATTACTGGGAACCAGACTGTGTTAGGGGAAGAAGAAAGTGACCTCGGTTAATGATTCAGAGGACCTCCTAATGCTCACTCATTTTCTTTCATTGTCTCTAAATTATTATTCCCAGCAACCTTTGGAATTTCTACTCTTTTTTCTATAATAGCCTTATGCAGGGAGGCAGCGGCTGTGAGCATGCAGAGCACTGGAGTGGCGGTTCAATAACTCAGATCAGCTCCCATTACGCTTCAATCTGAGTTAGCTGTATAAATAATATAAATAAGAAACATGCAGCCATCCCCCTCGTTCACTCCTGACCTTTTGTATTTTTTCCAAGAATGAACATTTACAAAATCTGTACATATATTTCATTCTGCTGAGGAAGTGTATTTACTCATGGAAACAACCTTTTCTGGGAAGGATAACACTGGGCAGATGGCACTCTTACTAATCATAAGTTATCATTCTGTTTTTTACTTAAAGGCCTTCTCTCTCACTCACACACACAAAACAAGAACCCCGAATTGCAGGACCGAATGGCAAACCACACGTGCATTGTCCCCTTGCACATTTAATAACACTCTGGCCTTCTACACACTTTCAGCTGAAGAGATCAAAAAACACTTTGCAAACATTAAAAGACCGGATCCTCAGTTGCTGCAAATTGGTCTCACTTCTTCCCAAGTGGGCATCTGGCCTTTAGCCAGAGGTGCAAAGAGGTGAGTGAAATGACCCTCCCAAGGTCATACAGCAAGAAAGTGACAAGACTGGGAACAGAAAAACCAGAGTCCTGGCTCTTGCAAGTGCTTTGAAGGGTCTACTAGACCAATGTCTATTCAGACAGGAATTATGTCATTTTGGAAGACCAACATGCTTCTTGCTAGACACAGCCACAACAAAGAAAAGCTGCAAACAACCTTGTATGAAATCATGTAACCTGCCAGGGAGTTAAATGGAAAATGGTTTTGCTGCAAACAATTCACACTTGAATGGCTCATTGGTTCCAAAGTGTCAGGTGTTCACTTTGAGGTTGGAGCAAAGGTTCAGAATGGTTCTTATTTTAGGCATAGTTGCTCCTATTGTGCATCACATAGTGAGATGCCATGTGATATTTAATGCTCTTTTCCTAAATGGACTGACTAGGTAACCCATCAGCAGGTAACTGACAGGTGACCCCTCTCTCCATGCCTTACAATGGATACATAACCACAAAGAGAGGTCTCTTTCTTCTATTCATGTGCAATGGGATTTCTATGCACACAACAGGTCCCAGTTAATGCACTGTATTTTTTAAAACGATTGCAACATTCCTCCTCAGCATTAAGTACGAAGGAAGCCTGCAGCAGTATACAATCCCCAAAGGCCTAGAAAAAAGGAGTGATATGGTGGCAGGTCAGATCTGAGATTCCCACGTATAGGAGAAAATTTTCAAATGTATGAAGTTCCATTTAAGAGTTAAGACACTTATTTTGAGCCAAGGAATGTCCCACAAAAACAGGCACAGTCATGCTAGTTTTTACAAAGCCCATTCCATTGGATACAATTGGTTTGGACATTCACTGCAAATCATTTAAGGTTGCAGGGTGTCCAACCACTGTGTCTAACAGACAGCAGAGAAGCAACTTACTCAGGACAAGACAAAAAAAGAATTAGATAGCGGAGAGCACAGGGGTATCTTTTCCTCAGAGCTTTGGTTCAGAGGAACTGAAATTGTATGGAATTGTTGTTATTCCATACACTTTTCTCTAAAGAAGTTAAAAAACATAGTAAACTTATTGCTTTCTGCTTTCCCAGAGGGATTTACCGACTGCAAAAAGACCACATGAGCAAAGCCTGTACTGCAAAACAGTGTTCGCAAACACTCATTCCAAACACAAATGAATGTTGGTCTAGTAACCACATTGAAGGACTAGAACCCAGAACTCCTGGGTTCTATTCCCATTTGCCACTGGCTTCAGGTACCACTTTGGACAATCCGATATGCCTCAGCTTCCTACTTTGAAGAGTGAAGACAGTATTAGCTATTTGTATGAATGGATTTTTGTTTGCACAAATGTTTGGGGAATGGCTATGAAAGAGACAAGGTGGGGAAGATAATACCTTTTATTGGATCAACTTCTGCTGGTAAGATAGACAAGCTTTCAAAGCTTACACAGAAGAGGTGTAAGTTTGAAAGCTTGTTTCTCTCACCTACAGAAGTCCACTAAAAGCTATTACCTCACCCACCGGGCCTCTCTAATATTCTGGGACTGATACAGCTACAATACTGCATAGAGCAATGGAGAATGGCTGTCCTTTGTCCTAATGTTAGTACTCAGATGGGAACAACAGGGTATTATGCAGACAAGAGAATTCACTATTCATTATTTGCTATTTGTAATTTGTTATTCAGGAACATTTCAGCGAAACACCAATACAGATGCAGTAACTGATAACTTAGGTGAGAAGCACATATTGCAAATAGCCTAAGGAAGCAGTTCACCCACAAGCCACAGCCTGAAAGTTGTTCCCGTAAACTGTTCTGCAAATACATCCACCCATGGAGGTGTTTATGTACACCTTACCACTCACCACCGCAGTCCCTACACACATGCAGTTTCTGCAGCCTACTGAACAAGAGTCCGGGTGTCGTATGTGTGGTGCATGTTTCCTCTGGTTTAATATCAGCCTATGGGAGCTTTGAACTAGTGGGCCCTGAGGGCCACAGAGTCATAAAGAAGATCCTTCCATTTTACAGTTCTTAAAGATTAACAGATGAAACCGTCTTTCGTCAGGTTTATGACGGACTTGGGGTTTGGTTTAACGGGAGTATCATATTGGATCCCATGACATTTGGTCCTCAGGGGATCTCATTATCAATTCCTTTCCTTAAGTAACCACCGCAGATACTACTGTAATAGAGAATTGACAAAAATGAGGTATAGAGAGAGATCTGCCAAGGAATATTCTCCAAACTTTTCTGCAATCCATCATCTTTTCCTCTTAAACATTTTGATTGTATACTCCATTTATACCACTCACCCACATAGCACAAAGTTGTGTTTTACACACATACATATACACACACACACACCTTCCTGTGAAGCATAATATTTTGCATGCTACAGCGAGCAGGGTAGTAAACATCAAAATGTTTGATGTTCATGCTTGGTTTGAATACGTTTCCAGAAGCTGATCTGAGCTATACGAATTCTCTTGGGTCTGCAGAATTGGGTTAAACATTATCTCAGGAACAGCTTAACTGATTAAATTTTGGGTCCCTCTGTTTCTTCTGGTCCCATCAAGAAACCAAGAGTGAAAACAACATGTACATACACCTGACCTAAAAACAGAATATGGCTTTTGAGGCAGGACAAACAGACTCAAGAGTTTCACCAAACCCTAGTTTTCACTCCCTATAACTAGATGTTCAGGGGCCATTATTAGAACGGGTAATAAACATTCATATTGGAACAGGTAGTAAACATTCATATAGTTGTTTGACTTTAATTTCTAATTCTGATTATCTGGTTTCTCTGTTTGGCTTGCTCTTCTTTTTTTTTAATTCCTGTTTACCCCTGCACGCTCTCAGTGAACTTGAACTGAACTTCATTGAGACTTAAAAGGAACATATTGCATGTCTTGTCAACATCTATATATAAAAAAAGGAAAGTGTTGAAAGCAGTTATTTCTTGCTGACGTCCCTGAAAAGGGCAGCATCTCAGTCTGCAGTGAACACACAGTGATCTGGAAGGAAGAGGTGAGAACATGGATTGTTTAGGGTCACTGGTAAGGTCTCTGTGCCATGGAGAAGGCAAGAGTAAAAGAAAAAGGCAGTGGGAGAAAAATAAAACAAGAGAAGGTTTATGCAACAAGCTTCTCCTCTATGTGATTTACTCTGTGGGCTGCAAAACCAGAGGGCTCTTCCCCCACCCCTTCAGTTCTCTTTAAAGAACACTGCAGAAACAGCCATTTAAAATCATACATCACTTTCACTAGCCAATGATGCAGTGAAAAAGACACTGTAGTGACTGAATCTCCCCTCGCTCTGGTGTAAATCAGAAGTGGTATCTGTGGAGTTACACTAGACTAAGGGAGGCACTGCCTCTCCTCACATCTTCTCCAAACTCTCCTTATACCGAGTTCTGCTAGGCCCACCCTGGCCTACTCTAAGCACGTCTCAGCGCAGGCGAGTGTCTGCACCTCATTTTGCAACTTGTGTAGTGTTGGTTAGTGATGTAAGACAAAGTGTATTCTAAATGCAACACACACACACTCACTCTCCTTTGGTATAATTCCTGCCTCCAACTCTTCATAGATACACACACACACATACAAAATGAATTTGTCTTAATGTCAGCAAAAATAACAGAAACTATGGTAGATTGATGATTGTGGCCCTGGGTGTCAAACTGAAAAAAATGTATTCTACAGGACTGTACACTGTGTTTATGGCCAATTATAATCCCATCAGAACATCCCCTGACTTCCCAGACCTAACGGGCTATGAGAGGAATATAACCAATAGCAGCTAAGCCTCCATTATATCCTGAACATTCATTATTGTATCCCCAAGACAATACTGAACAGCACACATGCTAGATACCATAGAAGTCCTTTGATTATTGCAGAGAGCCAGTGGATATGACTCAGCAGACAATCCATTACTACTCAGCTCCAAGTGGTAATTATAGAAATGGTGACATCTTGGAGAAGGTGATCTGGTAATGAGAGCAGAGCACTGACAGCCAAGCCCCTTATTGTTGTTCCTGACTCTACCATTAAATTCTGTGTGACCCTGAGCAAGTTGTTTGGAACAGATGTGCACAGCACTCAGCCTCACCCACTGTGAGCCCTCCAGTCAGGTGACCAATGGAGCTCAGCACCCTATGTGCACTCAGTGTCCTGAACTCTTCTGAAAATCTGGCCCATAATCTCCCTGCTCTGCAGTTTACCCACTTCACATACTATTTTTTGAGGCTTTACTAATGTTTGTCAAGTGCTTTTATATCCTCAGAACAAAGGAGCTTTTGAGATTTAAATTATTTTTACCCACCTTGTTTTTTTAACCAAAAGGTTTGGGAAGAAATTCACACAAATGAATGAAAACCAACTCTTTCCCCCGTTGGCTAGTTTCTCAAGTGGGAGAATTACTCCAGTATACAAAGCTGTAATATGTTTTCATACTGGGAGCACAGGGATGAAACCCTTAAGAAAAAAAAGCAAACATGAGACTGGAGCGAGCTTTGACTTTGAGTCCAGTCTGCAGCCCAATTTAATAACATGGCTAATGTCAGAGCTTGCTGGCTAGTTTCCCCAGGGTGATGCTTTTATTCAAACCCCCTGCCATGCTAGCTATGCATGTAACATTTCTGTGTTCTCCCACTGCAGAGTAGTTCCACCTGCTAATAGGGACCAAGACTCCAAGTGACATTTATGTCTCCCCTTCCCCTCTTTTTTCCATCTAGCATTATTGTTCAAGGAACCGAATTAACTTGGGAGACAGAGGACAAATAGATCTGGGCTCTGTTTTTCCCCTGAATTTTCTTATATTATCTCCAGTTCAGCAATGGAACGATCAGTGGATAATTTATGGCAGAATGTCCATAGAAATAAGTTTGTAGTTATGCAATAAAAAGCTTGGAGCACTGGCAACTCTAATAAACTGAGACATAACGGTGGAGCAGAATAAAGAGGAGAGAGAGAAGAACAGAGAGTCATTAAATCACTTCCACCAATGTCCGGCTCAAAGCTGTGCTGCAGTCAATAATATCATAAAGTTTTATACTGGCTCTAGCATGGGAAAATGCTATTATCTGTGGCAAGTTATTACAAAACAATTTAGATCTGATGTGCACAGCAGGACTGAAGGAAGGATAAATGGTTCTGTGATCTGGAGCACATGTGGGGGGAAAAAAAGGTTGTTTAGGTAGTGGATCCCAAGCTGAGGGTCACAGACAGGTGTCTGGGCGTTGTAAATGCCAAGCCCTTCCCATGTTGTCTTTGCTAGATCCCACCTAGATGGGAATTGTTTCAGAGAGGAGGGACAATTCTTGCATAGAAAAAGGAGTAGCATCTTAATGGGATAGCATCTTAGTAGCCCTCTGATGACCTTCATGGAGAGACGGCAGCATTGGAGGGGAGGAGAGGAACTAAACATGTGTCCACATAGGACTGAAGAAAGCATTACATGGCAAGGTGATAGGTGTGCAATAAAGAGAATAGATTTTATCATAATCTCAGAGAGAGAGAGAGAGAGAGAGAGAGAGAGAGAGAGAGACTGAATGAACACGGTCTATGCAAAAGATGATTCCTTGTGAAATCTTAAGCACAGTATCAGAAACTTCAAAAAACACCAGAAAAATACAAGAATAAACATTGGAAGATAGACCATTATAGGATGGAAGGATCTGGCTATGAACCCCCACCCCCAAGTAAATTCATTTATACACAATCAACCCTTGATTTCTTTTCACCCTTCAGATTTTTGTCCAATTCATTTCCTTGGTATTGCCCATTCAGCTGCAGGATCAGAACTGGTGGAAGCCACCCTAACTTAATGAAATGAGGATAGGGCTAATCAATGGCTTAGTTCACCTGAATTTCATCTGTGTCATTTCCTCTTCCCCTCTCCCCCAAATACTAATGAGTTTGGCTGAGGTTACATGTGGTTTTTAATGTTTCTGCATATCACCAACCAAAACACAAGCTGATACAATTCAACAATGTTTTGGGGAATGTATGTGAGAGGTGCCAGGACCGGAATAGCAGAAGGTGCTGCAGGGGAGAATTTAAATGGAATGACAGAGCCACGTGGGGCTCTCAGGAGTTGAAGCAAACAGTACTGCCACTTAAGATGTCTTAAAACATCACCTAAATCTCTGGAATGAGGACTATGGTCAACAAGTCACACTTCAGGCCCCGTGGAAATTTCTGCTATAAGAGTAAAGCTCATCTGTACAGGGGACAGAATTTTCTCAGGGGCTGGTCCCAGACTGTGAAATCAACACCGCTAGGAACTAAAACCTCACCACCTTTGACTCCAAGTGCAAGGCACATTTGTCTGACAGGGTTTCTCCAACGAACACAAAGCATATACATTTGAAAAAAGAAAATCACAAAACCAAAAGCTACCAGAACAAAATACTTCATTGCACACCCAATTATCCTGCATGAAGAGGCCGAAAGAGAGAATGAACCACATGTTACAGATGTAGTGCACTGGGTTGCAGCTCACTGGAAGGTACTACAATGACAAAAGAAATATCAGAACCTGTACAGAATGGAACAGATGGGAATAGAGAGAGAGATAATAGATCAGCTGAGTGAGGGCCAGGCCTAAATATAAATGATGCTCCAGGTTAGGGCTGAGATGTTTGGGCAGAGCAGTATGTGAGCAGAACTTTGCTTAGTACTCTTCCTGCTACACTTGTCTCTAGCAAATGCAATCAAACCCATTAACTTCACAGTCATCCAAAAAGTTCATAATGAAACTAATCTGAAAGTCTGGATGATTGAAAAGAAACTGCAATCTTTCTTCTTCTCCACAGAACAATTCTCTGAACTTTTAAGATGACAAACTTTCTGGGGAATTAAAGTAGTTACTGCAAAAAGATTGACAGTAGCTGTTCTCCTGGCAAGCATGAAATCTAGAGCAGCATTAACGAAGAGTGGGACGCTGGGAAGGCAGAGAGGAAGATCTCAATAAGGGAACAGGAGCAGATATAGCTTACAGTGTTGATAACATTCTACCTGAACTTTCCAAGGGATTTGAAAGAGAGAAAAAGACCAGAAATTATTCAGTTTAAAAAAAAATGAGAGCAAGAACTCAGAATAAATTTTGCTCTTCTGTATCCCAGGAAACTGAAAGTGACCATGGTCTAAAAATATGTGGAATTTTACTGATGTAGAAGAGCAAAAACTAGCAGAAGAGTATGGATGAGGAGAGACAGAGATAGTGATATTTAGCAATAAAGCAAACTAACTGCAGTTGAATGTCTGTTGGTTTTATGGACAGAAAATATATTAGCAAAGTAGCATGTACTATTAAATGGTTTGATGTTGAATATCACTTGGATGGTCTTTATTAATGTGTATTATATTCCACTACCCAACCAGAAGTGAGACGTGCATTAAAGGAAATTATAATATTTTTACAAAGAATCTTCCATCTGAGGAAAGTGAGAACCATGGAACCTACTGGATGCTGAACATCTTTGAAAATCTGGCTATTAATCTCCCTGCCTCAATTAGCCATCTGGAAAGTGTGAATATTATATTGGTGCCTAGGAACCATTGTCTTTAGGCAATAATCACCCCTCCTTTCTCCCACCCTTTGTCTGTCTTGCATATTTAGAATATAAGCTCTTTGGGGCAAGGACACCAAACTTTACATTCTTAGTTAATAACATTGCAGAGCTTTGTCAGAAGGCGAAGGCGTATAATTAAATATTGGTCACGGACCCTCCAAGTGCAGCTTGGAGCATTTGCAGTGATTGGATGGTTTTTGATCTCACTTGCATGGATGCAAATCAGGAGAATTCCACTAAAGTCAATACAGTTACTCAGGTGTGAGATCAGACTCAAGCTTCTTGTGTGGTTCAGTGGGATTAATCAGTTCCTTAATGCCAATGTTTAAGTAATGCCCACCTTATCCTAAGGCTTTGAACTGATTTTATATCCTTGTTATTTACACTAAGACTACTTGCTTTTTGTATTTATGGTTAAATGAACCTGTCATAAGTATGAAGTAGCCTAGAATTAGCATTTACCTGTAAGGGGTTAAGCTAAAGGTAACCTGAGAGGTGGACAACTGACCAATGAGAAATTCCTCAGGAGACAAAGAATTTTGAGTTTCAGTTTCTCTCTGGTTCTCTCTCTGTGTTCAACTCAGCTATGGGATGAACCACACCTATGTCTTTTACTATAACTATCAGTTTTTTATCAAGTAAGGAAGTGAGTAAGTTTACCTTCTTTTTATCACTTGGAAAACTCTTCAGTTGGTAGAAATTTATCTCTGTGTTTCTCTAATACTGTAAGCCTCAGCAGGAGGAGAAATTCGGGGAGGGGGTTGTCTGTAACTTTATTGATTATTGTAGATGCTGTTCTATTGATGGTTATAAGGGATTTATTCCTTTGGTTTTTTTCTTTTATTAAAATCTTTCTTTTAAGAATCTGACTGCTTGTTTTCCATTGTGTAAGATCCTGGTTTTGGACTGGGAACAGGCGAGGTTTGTTTTTTTTTCTCTCAAGCTTCCCAGGGAAGGAAGAAGTTTGGGGGTTTAGTGGAAAGGAAAAGAAGGGTCCCAAACTACCCTAGCCTTAGTTTGGTGGTGGCAGCTACTAAGTCCAGACACAGAAGAAGTTGTGTTCTCGGGAAAAACATTTTAACGCAAGCTGGTAAAATAAGCTTGGGGGGTGTTATTTCTTTTTCATGCGGGTCCCCACATCTGTACCCTAGAGTTCAGAGTGGGGAGGCAATCCTGACAGCTACCAAAGGAATTCATGATTATATTACCCACTTTTGTATTCTCTAACCAGTTCTTATACCAAGTGAGAGAAAGAGAAGCATTGGTCAACGCAAGCAGTGAATAGACATCAGCATCTGAAATCTACATTCCTCTGATAAACGGCACACTAGATTGCTGGGCTATATGCCAGGGAGTAAATTCAGAGAAATTAATTTCAGTGGGTGCACATGATGGATAACTGACATGGCTAATTCATTTAAATGGCAAGTGCAACTCCAAGAAAGATATTGGGAAAATTGGAAGCACTTCAAAGAACAGAAAAACGTTGATCGGTAGTAGAAGGGATGAACTTCTGGGGACTCCTTCAAAGAGTCTGTCACAGGGTTCATTCACCAGAGCAGCACCTCTTGCTGGTCATCACAGGAATTACCTATGCCCAACAGTGCACCCTCTCCCCGTGGTGCCTCTCCCATCTCTTCTGTCTGCAGGCCTGCCTCCATCTGAGTACTACGGTGTCCTCTTCATGACTCAGCCCTCTGGCCATGCCAACAGCCACATTTTCCTCCCTTCCAGGGGAGGAGGGGAATATGTATCATAGTCCAAATCCTGCTACTTCCCCAGTGGCAAGTGGAAGAACCCAGGCCCACCCAGGACTTCAGGTCCCAGCCCAGGGGCTCTGTAGATAGCATCCTCTTGCCGCAACTCTCTAATTCCCTCCTCTGCTGTTTAAGTTCCCTGCGCCACTTCCCCATGGCCCCAGCACCTTCTTCACTATCCTCTCTGAGTCTTGAGCCATCCAGGAGTTCCCTCTTCTTCTCCCAGTCCCTCCAAGCAGCTGCTTTGTCCAAGGTACTCCTATTCTCAGCCTCTCAGGGACACAGTCCTCACTCCCTGACTGCCCAGCAGCCACTTGCCCTCCAGCTGCCTTTTATGTGTGCCCACTGAGCCCTGACTGGCTGTTCCTTACAGCGTCCCTCCAATTGGTTGCTTCCTGGACAGTCTCTCTAGGCTGCTTGGAGGACTCACCTCAACTGCTCCTCTTTGGGGCAGGGTGTGGCAGGCCCATGAGGCCTCCATTAACCCTGTCGTCTCCAGGGTACGGTGAACAGAGTTAAACATGCATAATTGGCTAAAGGCCAACCAAAGGAGGTAGCTTTCACCTAGTAATATGAAAAAGGTACAACTGGGTGATGAAACCTAAGTTAAAACCCACTGAAGTCAATGCGCTGACTTCAGTGAGTTATTGAGCAAACCCATAATTAGGAGCAATGGGATGAAATTAAGAAAAGAGACAATTAAGGCTGAACATGAGAAAAAACTTAAAGTGAAATGTGTTAGTATCATGGAATAGCATCCCAAGGGAATAGGTGATAGCCCCATCACTCAAGACAATTAAAGCTAGATTAGAATGAAAATTTGTACCACTGAGACTCATCCAGTTCCAGACATTATATTGGGGGGTCGCAAATCTTCCAATTCATATTAAACATTTTCTTCTACATTTTTCCTCCCCCACCCCCTATTCTTTTTTCTCTTCTTTATTTGACTAGAGTTCTATCCAGAAAGGTAGCTTTGGTGATTTTGAACTGTAAAGTACATGTACGTCAAGTTCAGCAGAACTAAAGCATGAAGGGTGCCATCATGCATGTTAAATTGAACTCCAAAGAAAACACTCAAGGACAAAGACTCCATTGCTAACAAACCCCCTTTAATGATTCCTGTGTTTCAGAGTAAATCTCTCACCCCTAAGATTACTGTTAACATTTTATGTAAATTGGATGCATCTCTCTATGTTTTTTTTAAGATTCAGAGTAATATATGCATATCTTTATAGTACTTTTAAGATCCATTAGCCAGGATGAGTTCATATTTTTATTCCCTTTGCATGCTGATTGTATTTTATTTCTTGGGGGTAGCAGTTTTTATTTTCTAAGTCAGCAAAACCCAGTGCATCTCATTACCTAGCTTACTTCCTCCTTGCTCCCCCACAACCTCAAGTGATTTAGTAATAAAAACCAAAGTTTGGATTTTTAATGGGCTGTACATTTTCCTCCACCATCTTTGCACTTTTTTTCTGAATGGAAACAGAATTCACCTGATCAGAATAACTCTATGCACAAGATGAACAGTAATAATAAAAGAGAAGCCATAGCAGTTTTCAATACTTGTCAACCAAATCCGTACCTTGAAGAATTTGCAAAGGGTTTAGTTTATCAAAGGGAAGATTTAGATTATGAGAGAGAAGGTAAAGGGATGATTTGGTCACAGTCTATAAATACCTACATGAGGAACACAAACTGGATAACAGAGGGCTCTTCATTCTAGCAGATAAAAGTATAAGATGAACAAATGTCTGGAAATTAAAGCTAGACAAATTCAGACTAGAAATAATGTGAACATTTTTAACAGTTAAGGTAATTAACCACTGAATCAATTTACCAAGGATTGTGATGGATTCTTTAGCACTGGAAAAATCAAGATAGGATATTTTTCTAAAAGATATACTTCAGATGAAGCATTTCAGTTAAGTTCTACTGCTGCTGTTATTTATGCAGGAGTCAGAACAGATGATCAAAATGGTCCCTTCTGGCCTTAAAATCTAGACATGTATGAAAGCTTTCTGTGAGGTGATGTTAAAAAACAATCTCCTAAGACAAGTTGGCAATGGACATGCAAGGAAAAGAAAAACAACTGTCTTGCCATTTAGACATTAGATCTAGCTCTTCTGATTCCCAGTCCAATTCCTGGCTCTAATGCAGACTTATTGTATGACCTTGCATGAGTCACATATGGCCTGATCCAAAGCCTATTGAGGTCAATAGGAGAATCGATTTCAATGTTTTCGGAGTAGGCCTTTAATCTTGGTTTCTCAGCTCCTCAATTGTAAAATGGGGGTGATAATCCTTCCTTTCTTCCATGACTTGTCTTGTCTAGGCTATAATGGATGGCCTCCTACGGTAAGCACAATAAGGCTCTGGTTTTCTATGGGACACCTAGATGCCACCATAATATTAATAAAAATAATAATTACTGCGAAGAATGAACTCTTTATGCATACCAGCTACACCAATGGTCAACACTGATGCATTGAAGAAAAGAAGCTGATTTCCACTTGATCCTTTTGCAGATGACTGCAGAATTTTTTGGTTAGAATGCAAAACAAATATTGTTTATCATGCCCTTTCAAAGAAAAAGACAATGTTCAGCCTAAGTATGACTCAAAGGTCAGTGCCACTGCACCATCAGCCGCATCACAGCAACCAGATCCATTTATGCTGCATCTGCCCTTCAGTGGAGGTCTCTGGAAGCCTTACAGAATCAGCTATAAATATTAAAAAGTCCAGTGTAGCAGGAGGCAGGTGCCTCTTTAATTTAATTATAAAAGTTTCAGCAGAGCAAGCTTTACAAGAATGAAGGAAGGACAGGTTCCCCTGCCAGGAACAGCAATGCGTACAAGGTTCTAGCTCCAATGGTCTCAAAGACTGCAGTTTAGGGAATATCATCAGCCTATTCAGATCTCAACAAGCAGGAAGGTGGAGCACAATCTCTGCCCTTCAGAGTTGCTGCACCTTTGCAATCCCATTAAAGATAATGGGAGCTAGAGGTACTCAGCGCCTTTGAAATCCAGGCAAATATTATTTATAGTATGGTATCCCCAATAGACATCCAGGCCTTACTGTGCTCAGCATTCTACAAACACATCTGAGCCTTTGGACATCATGAGATCCCACTCAGCAAGGCTTTCATTAACTAAAGTGCATGGCTACTTTCTGTACTGCCTGTTGCTGTGACAATGAAATGTGTCAATTACAAAGATTAAAACACAAAGTAGAAGGAACAAGACTCCACAAGCAAAACCAAGAGCAAAACAAAATGAGTCAGTCAGTCCCAAAACAAAATAAATGGCACATTAATCTTGGGAATCTGACAAGGTGCTAAGGGGGCCAATGATAAATCTCTTGATGCTCTTTGGTAATCTTCTCTTTGTGCCTTCCCTGAGCACACCAAAGCCTCTTAAGCAAAGTAAGCAGTTCTGGGCTAAGAGGGGAAAGTCCTCCCATGGGTCAGTAACTGGTTAAAAGATAAGAAACAAAGGGTAGAAATGAATGGCCAGTTTTCACAATGGAAAGTAATAAACAGTGGGATCCCCCACAAATCCATATTGGAAAATGATTTGGAAAAGGAGGAAAACCTCATTTTAGCAGCCACTCCCATCACCTGTCTTATTCACACTTTGTTTCATAAATGTATGTGACATCCTCCATCACTATGATGTGAAATAGTCAATCCATGCTGAAACCACAATTTAGTACCAGGATGCAACACTGAATGGAAGCAAGGCAGCTCTCTTAGGGTATGTCTATACTACTTGCTGGATCAGCAGACAGTGTTTGATGTTTCAGGGATTGATTTATCTCATCTAGATGAGATGTGATAAATCGATCCCCAAACGCACTCCCCATCGACTCCGGAACTCCATCTCAGCAAGAGGAGGAAGCGGAGTCGACGGGGAAGCAGCGACAGTCGACTCGCCGCCATGGGGATGGCCAGGTACGTCGACCTAAGATACCGCGACTTCAGCTACGCTATTTGCTTAGCTGAAGTTGCATATCTTAGGTCGACCCCTCGCCCCCAGTGTAGCCCAGCCCTTAGTAACATTAATGCAGGATGGATTTAGATTTGGACAGGCCAAAGCCCTTGAGGGTATAATGTAGCCAGGGATGGACAGTGAACTAAAAGGACTTTTCCATCTCTGTTTTCTATGGGCTATTGCTTTCAACAGGGAGTTCCATTTAACAAACTATGGTAGGAATCAGCCTTATGTTTCTATCACAGTTCTCGGCATTATCTCCATAACATTGAAAGTACAGATTAGGATGGATGGCAGGACGTAATGGCAACATAGAAATACTAAACCAGAAAAGGTGACCCAAGTGTAAAATGATAGGTGGTTTCACCAATGAGAAAATGGAAATAAACCTCCAAGCATTAGTCCTTTTAAGACCCTTTCCCTGAGGCTTGTTTTATTATTCACAAAGCGGTAATCACATAACCAAAGCAAATCAGCTGAAAACACTGAGCAACTATTGTTGCCAGAGGTTATTTCCCTGCTTCAGCCAGCCAGTAGGACATGGGAAATACCTTTCTCTTTAATTCCCTTTTAATTCAGCTTCCTGTTCCTTTTATATTCTTCCCCAGGGAGTCACGTGATCAGCCAGGAAGTGTCAACTCTAACCTTCAACACAAAGCTAGACTCAGAAGACTCCACAAGAAGCCCCTCATTTTATGTTATGACATGTAGTTTACTGGCTATTCCTTCCCTTATTGCTATCTCACATTCTTCCAGCAGACTGTCTACCTAGCACCATCCATTAAACCCATCTAATGTTGTCCCATCTCTTGACCAAATTACTCTATTGGATCATAATGTTGATTGGCTGCAGTTTAGCAAAAGCTGCTGTGCAAGGCTGGGAAACTACGGTAAAGCCGGTGGGAATTGTCATCTAGAGGGAAGAGGTGGTGAAGATATCCCCTCCACTGGTTCTAGTGCTTTGGGTCAGATATTAGTGGAGAAAAGGTTCCCATTTGCCTACACAGGTGCCTGATTCAAAGCCCACTGAAGCCATCCCTTTAACTCCGAAAGGCTTTATATCAGGATCAGAAAAAAACATGTGAGAGTTGGGAGAAAGAGTGAGTGGGAAATAAAAAGTTAATAACAGTGATATTATTGGAGATGCACATCCCCATGTGGTACAATTACATATGTTCCATGTTTAATAGCTCTGATGCTTCGGAGTAATTTAATATGAGCTGTGACTTTTCTCATTTAATGAAGTGAAACCCTCTCAGCCCATTGTGAGATATATGCAAAGACGGGAACCCAGTAATTTACAGCATTGGTGACCTTGTTACAATGTATTTTGTGCTTGACTGCTCTTCAGTCCTAACAGGGACTGTTATTGAGGGCTCTATGGAATACTGGCCATTATGTATAATTGGACGTGAAAGGGATATGTGTAAAAATATTAAAAATGCATTTTGAATATTTTTATCTTAACTTACAAAAAGAAAAAACAGAAACAGCAAATTGTTCTTTGAAGCTCTAAAATGAATCTAAATGGCGATGATGAAACTGTCTCTCCATAATAAACAACAAGCAGTACAAACTCTGCTAGAACAGCTTCTAAAGATGGGCTAATTATTCAGCCAACCAGCACCACAATAAGTTCCCTCCAGGGATTGGTGAATAGTTCCTGATCTGAAATTTTCTATCTTGCAACCAGCACTGTGGATATGACAATACTGCAATCCATACAGTGGCAGCACCCTTAAGTGTTGCTCAGGCAATCCAGGGTAAGTTTTTGCATCTAAAACCTTGTTATATGGGAGGTCAATTCTGTAGGCTTATGGGCCCAATATAGCAAACACTTTTTATCAGGTGTAGTGTTTGCTACTACTCTGGAGTCAAGTCCCACTGAAATCTACTTAGCTTTGGTCTACACTGGGGCTGGTATTATCAACCAAACATACGCAACTTCAGCTACGTGAATAGTGTAGCTGAATTTGATGTATTCAGGTTGACTTACCTTGGTGTCTTCTCGGCACTGAGTAGCTTTCCTGTCAACTTCACTTGCACCTCTCGGCGCGGTGCAGTTCCAGAGTCGACAGGCGAGCGCTCGGGGACCGATTTATCATACCTAGACAAGACGCGATAAATAGATTCCAGAAAGATCGATCTCTACCAGCCGATCTAGCAGGTAACATAGACCTGGCCTTAGATTATTAGCTCTTTGGGGAAGGGACCGTTTTTTGTGTGTGTACAGAGCCTGGCATAACAAGGCTCTGGTCCATGACTGAGGACCTCCAGGCTCTACCACACTAGAAACGGATAAATAATAGGGCTGATCAAAATGAAATCGCTTCAAAGTGTAAACTTTTTGTGGAGATGTATCAGTTTCAGGAGGTTTTTTGGGCTCCAGGACTCTCTGAGCGAGAGCACAAATGAGCGCATGCATGCATGGAACATAGGAGACCCAAGCTCAAATCCCAGGGATAAAAAACTCTGCTCTGAATCGGGCAGATCAGGAACTTGAACCCAGGTCTCCCACATTGCTAGACAGCTAGCGAGAATACTTTGGAATCCTTAGAGGGCAAAGCTCCTATATAAATGTTCTCTTCATAGACAAATGCTATAGAATTTAATAGAGAAAAGTAACCTTTCTTTGGAATGCGAAAACCATAAAGAGTTCTACAGCAGGAGGTATCATTCTCTATTACATTTTGTGGGCTGGTGTAAAAATTTTATAGAAAGGAGCTCCTTCTCTATTAAATTCTGTAGGTTTGAGAGTAATTCCTATAGAAGGCTCTTTAATTTCTGGGGCGTTTTAGTGGTTTTGTTGCTATTCAATTCTACAGGGCTTTTCCATACGCTTTTAATAATGAACAGAAAACTATTTAAAGGAGAGATTTCCTGTTTAAATTATCCTGTCAATATACTCCTGACCTCATCTTAAACATAATGAAAGGGCCCCTGCCACACTCTGGCATATAATCCCAAATCAAATGTTTATTGAAAATCTCATTTAACCAATATTTGTCTGTGATTCCTTAGCTGGAGATTATTATGTAATGAGAAACGGCCTTTGCTCTGTACAAGTGCTCTCAGGTGCTCAGATACCAATATGGTGGGTACATTATAAGAACTTCAACATTCTGTTTTATTCAGGTATTTATATAGTGCCCATTATCATGGTATATGAGCTCTTCAGTACAACCAGGGGAAGAGAAAGAGAGAGAGAACGAGAAATCAACTTCCTGCCCAATTCATTCAGAGATCTGTGAGCATGTATCTTGTTTTTGACATTACAATGGCTGCCATAGTGATGAACTGGGAGATCACCACAGGCCACTATTCATCTATCAAGAGACATATAAGGCCCTCATGGTCCTATCTGAGAAAAATAAGTCAAGAACCGATAGCCTAATAATGACCAAAAGAGTAATCTGTAGGCAACTGGAGACTCTGAAGCCTATTATTTTAAGTATCTTAGCAGA
This sequence comes from Dermatemys mawii, assembly GCA_007922305.1. Lineage (NCBI taxonomy): Eukaryota > Metazoa > Chordata > Testudines > Dermatemydidae > Dermatemys > Dermatemys mawii. The sequence goes on from ML677387.1 coordinate 3,510,571, forward strand.
AGCAAGGCTTAAAGTGGATGTAGTTGTCATAATCTCCTAGACCACAAAATGCCCCTGTGTTTTGAACTTGAGAAGCAACTTAGTGACATCCCTGGCCAACCTAGATCAGCAGCCACCGTAAGTGAAATTTCTAACTTGCAGAAGTGCGATGGAGGTACCAACATTCCAATCCGCACAATGGCAGCATTGTCAAATGTTGCTCAGGTGATTCAGGGTAAATTTTTGCATTATAGGGGATGTCAGTCTTGCAGTCTTAGGGCCTAAGGATGTTTCACTCACTGATTTAACTTAAACCAGTTTAGTTAAACTAGTGTAGACTTCAGTGTACAATGGACTTATTTCAGTTTAGATTTTGTCTGCATAGAATCACTTTAAGCTAAACTGACACAATCTGCTCTTAAATAGAAAGAAGATTGTCTGCATAGGGCTTTGCATTGGCTTAACAAAATGATTTTAAACACATACCTTTACTGGTGCAAGTTTGTGTATAGAGAAGGCCTGCAATATGCACAACTAATGCATGAAAGCTCAGTATGATCTCAAATGTATGTTTTATGCAGAAGGTAATGCTGATTAGTGATGTGCACTGGTCAAGACTCTTGGGTTTTTTCCCAATCTGATCTAGGCATAACAGTTTATAGTAAGGAATGCAGAAGCTCCTTTGCTGGAAGTTTGCAAAAGGAATCTGGATAGCCATCTGTCTTGGACGGTTTAGATACAACAAATCCTTTCTCTTGGCAGTGGGTTAGACTAGATGACCCCCATGGTCCCTTCTAACTCTATGATTCGATATCGCCAGACTGGATCAGAGCAGTGGTCCAGCTAGCCACATTTCCTACAGCAGACAGAACCATCTGTTCAAAGGAAGGTGACAGAAACTCTGGCAGCAAGTAGTTATGGGGTCTCTGTGCCTTAGTTTCTCCATCTGTAAAATGAGGCTCCCAATGCTTTGCCTACTTTGTAAAGCACTTTGAGAGCCTCAAGTGACAATTATGAAATATAGCTATGTGTTACCTTGTTTTTCACAGTAAGCTGAAGCAAAGCAGCAAAAAGGCTCTTTTAACAAAGACTGTTTATTCATATTTAGCCTCTGACTATGGCATTTGCATCACAGAAGACTGTGCTCCTGCTATTTCATTTTGTTCTTCTTAGTTTATTGTGGGAAAACAAAAAAAAGAGGCAATTTAAGAAACTTATTCTTTGAACTTTTCTAATCTCTGCAGCAAACAATTTAACAAAGGTTTTCATGTTTGCATCTATTGGATTTTTATACCAGAGCATTCAGAGGCTTTGCTTGATTGCACTGGGAAACCAAACCGTTGCTGCTCAATCTCTTTGCAATGTTCCCTATAGTGCAGCCACTCAGAGAGCTATCAAAACTCTGTGGAGGGCTGATAAAATCAATCTGTTGAAATCAGCTATACAATCTGATCTCACTCTTTTCTTTTTCAAAAAAAAGCCAAAATGCCTGTTTATTACCTAGCAGCCCTGACCAAAAAAGGAATCCCCATCTGTACCATGCTCTTGGATAATGCAAGCTGTATTGATATGTAGAGTGTTTGCTTTCACAGATTAAAAATTCATCTGTTACACTTGAGGTATTCAAGCTGTGGAGTATATTGCAAAGGCAGTTAGCAAATGGCTGTGCTGATTTTCTATTTGGGTTGTGGGGAGAACTGCGAATCAAGGAAGATGTAAATTAAGCTTTTGATGGTGGGAGCTACTCAGGTTAGTGGATGGAAACTGAATGAGAGGTCCTGGTTTAATCACCCCAGCAACATCTACAAAACTGATTTTCATAAATCACTTTTCTTTGTGCACATCATCCTCACTGTGAGAGGTAAATGTAGATATAATAAGAACATTTTACTCCCAGGGCTTGTTCAAAAAGAAAGGGGGGGGGGGGGGAGACCAGATATCTTCCCATAACCTACCCGCTCAAGAAAATCTCTTTCCCTAGTTGCCATTTCAGTCTCTGTTTTATGTGGCTCACAGCATTTGTTGGCCACTTACCAGCTGATGAAATTAATTAGCCTTCAATTATCATCAGTTATCTTCTGACTTTTTCTACTAGTTAATCCCTTCGAGCTGTTCAAATAACCATCCCCAGCCAGTGAGCATGAAGCCTTCCCACTTTATCCCTCCCCTGGCCAGTCTTTCTGGTTGTCCCATTACCAGCATTCTGTAAAAGAACATTGTTCCATACAATATATTAGCTATGTGCCAGCAGGCTGTTTTGCTTTTTTATGTGAGGGGGATGGTTCCTGATAGTGCATCCCTGTTAGGGTCACCAGATGTCCTGATTTTATAGGGACAGTCCCGTTTTTTGGGTCTTTTCTTATATAGGCTCCTATTATCCCCCACCCCCATCCCGATTTTTCACACTAGTTGTCTGGTCACCCTAACTCCTGTGTACACACACACTGCTACAACTCTGTGTATTCTGAGTACTAGCTAAAGTATTGTAGATATACCACAGCAAACAAAAGCACAACAAAATCCAATGGCTAGCAGGTGAAGTCAGTAAAATTCAAACTGGAAATAAGATGCATATCTTTAACATTGCTGGTAATTAATCAGTAGAACAAATTACCAATGGATGACTTGGAATCTTTAAATCAAGATTGCATGCATTGCTAACAAAATATGCTCTGGCTCAACCACACTATACAGGCTAGATGCAGGAATCACTAGCTCATGCCAGAGGTCAGACTAGATGATCATAGTGGTCCCTTCTGGAATCTATTAATCCTGCACTGTCTGGAGGGTTGGTGAGATCTAACAGGTTTTTTTCCCTTAACTCTAATATCTGTGGTTTCAGCCATGTCAAAAATACACATTTGGGTTCTACAGAAATTTCAGAGCTCCACAGAAATTACTCTAAAATCCTGTAACATTCAATAAAGATTGCGATCTCTTCTAGACAATATTTAAACCAACATATCATATTAAATCAAAATGAAATCCCTGCTATAGTATTCTCTTGTACTGGTTATTTAAAAAATTATTTCTTTCCGCACAGTGCCAATCAGTGGGGTATCAGAGGCCTTTCCGGAAAAAAAGGTTCCTAATCCGTGTTAAATTCAATATAACTTTTTCATCAGGTGTACAATGGTCTTAAGAGCTACTAAGTTTTATAACAAGATTAGAAAGGGGCCAAACAGTAACTTCCTTTACAGCCCCAGAAAAGAGAAAATGTAGCTTAATGCACCATGAAAATAGAAAATGTTCCACTGTGCTGACCCACCTGATGTTCATGCTAAAATGTCTGATATTGGTGGTGTCGAAGCCGAATTCCAGGGTCAGCTTAAAATTGTGCTGAGCCTTCTGAAACAGACATGGGAGCAGCTGGTGAGCTAGAGGCGTAACCTGTAAAAAGCCAAGAAGATGACTGAAGTGAGTCGTAGCCAGTATTAGAAAACGTGGATTAGTACCTGACTTCTTAGGGATTTATTTAATTATTATTTATTTATGCTTTATTTTCTGGTGGCAGGAGGAGACGGATATACTGGGTTAGCTCCTCCAAAGGAGATCACTTTACTTCTACAGCCTTGGATAGCAGTGCCAGCCCTTCCCCGAGCCCAGGACATATAACGCAGTGGCTTTCAACCTTTCCAGACAGCTGTACCTCTTTCAGGAGTCTGATTTGTCTTACAAACCCCCAAGTTTCACTTCCCTTAAAAACTACTTTCTTAGAAAATCAGACATAAAACTACAAAAGCGTCACAGCCACACTGTTACTGAAAAAAATGCTTACACTCATTTTTACCATATCATTATAAAATAAATCAATTGGAATAGAAATATTCATTTACATATTACATTCCAGTGTATGGTATATTGAGCAGTATAAATAAGTCATTGTCTGTGTGAAATTTTAGTTTGAATGGACTTTGTTACTGCTTTTTATGAAGCTTGTTTTAAAACTAGGCAAATATCTAGACAGTTGATGTTACCCTCTGGAAGATCTCTGCATATCCCTGGTTGAAAACTATTGACTTAAAGTACCTATGGCTAGAAGCATAGGACAACATAGTTGCAAGCAAAACTAAGCCTTTGCAAATAGAACCCTGGATCCTCAGTTTCCAGAATACAGGGCAGCACTACTCCTTGAGTTAAATGAATCTCTGCTATCTGTATTTGAGTTGGGGTATCTAGTGTCAGTATATAATCCCCTATTCTAGGAAAGCTCAGACATTCCATCCCATATGGGACAGCAATGCACATTACATCATCAACCCCCAGCCCTGTAATGACTTAGCACCTTGATCAACTTATATACATGCTTAGCTTTGCATACTGTGAGCAATCTCACTGAAGTGAACGGGCATAAATCTTGGAAGGATAGAGGCTTTAGGTCCCTGTCAGGATTGCCCCCCACTCTGAACTCTAGGGTACAGATGTGGGGACCCGCATGAAAAAAAGAAATAACCCCCACAAGCTTATTTTACCAGCTTGAGTTAAAATGTTTTTCCCCAGCACACAAATTCTTTTGTATCTGGACCTGGTATGCTGCCACCACCCAAACTAGGTCTAGGGTAGTTTGGGGACCCTTCCTTCCCTTTCCACTAACCTCCCAAACTTCTTCCTTCCCTGGGAAGCTTGAGAGAAAAAAAACCCCAAACCTCGCCTGATCCTGCGAGACGTGCCCGATCCAAAACCAGGATCTTACACAATGGAAAACAAGCAGTCAGCTTCTTAAAAGAAAGATTTTAATAAAAGAAAAAAGAAAGGAATAAATCCCTTATAGCCATCAATAGAACAGCATCTACCATAATCAACAAAAGGATTCAGAAACCAAACCTCTCCCCCGAGGCAATTTTCTCCCACAGTTGATATCTCTGCTGAAGCTTACAATATCAAGAAGCACCCAGCCAACACTCACCACTGAGAACTCTCCAAGTGATAAAGAGAAGGTAAACTTACTGACTACAATACTTAATAGAATCTTATAGTTACAGTGAAAGACATAGCTGTGTTCCCCCCATAGCCGAGGTGAACAGAGAGAGACCCAGAGAGAAACTGAAACTTAAAATCCTTTGTCTCCTGAGGAATTTCTCATTGGTCAGTTGTCCACCTCTCAGGTTACCTTTAGCTTAACCTCTTACAGGTAAACACTAATTCTAGGCTACTTCACACTTATCACAGTCCCAATCCTGCTCTGGGACTGAGGCCTTAACTACTATCTGAAGGCATGCTCTCTCTCTCTCCCTCTCTCTCTCTGCTTGTATCACAACATGTGCTAGGAACTGGGCAGAGGGGGAAAGCATTCTATGCATTTGGACATGAATCAAATTCAGCTATTGTATAAGCAAGTGCATCTCTATTAATTTTCATGGAATGGCAGAACTGCTTGTGCCAGGCCTGGAGAGGAGGCCCTGTGAAGTCACAGACTTTCAAATCCAGGACTTTAAAGAGGGGAGCTGTGTGCATGAATCCAACAGAATCATAAAGCTCCACTTTGAAATGCCACGGTTTATTACTAAGCTTTTCCCCAACTGTCAGGCCCAAATTGGCTGAATTGTCTGAGATATATCCTTAGCAATTTCCCTTAGTGATTTATGGGATTAAGAGCTGTTTTTCTGCTGGTAGGCAACATTGTTTACCAGCCTCTCATCTCCAGTTCCCATTTAATTTAGACATACGTGGTGAGCTGGCATTATGAAAATTGGATTGTTTCTTTATCCCCATTAAACAAAAGGTGATTTGATACCAAGTGTTAAAATATTATTGCTTTATGCCTCTCTCAGTCCATCAAATTCCCAGCATGCACTCTGTGGCACAACAGGGAATAATCATATGTTAAGATTCAGTGCTGGTGTAAACAAAAGAGACACCCAGCTTAGTATCGCTTTGTCTTTAAATGCTAAGGATGTGCTTCTTTCTAATAGCTGCTCTCTAAACAATGCAGAGGAGCAAAGAAAGACTTCTGCCTGCAAGGAGAGCGTGACAATTGAGCATCTCTCCAGTACCCATCGCCGAAAGAATAGGTCACAGAGAGAGAGAGGAGAAGGAACATGACAGTGCCTTGTTTAGATGATATTAACAGGAAACAAGTCATAATCAAAAGACACACACACAGAGCATGGCGAGAGATGAGGAAGCAAACTCTGCTACAGCCTCACAATCAGCAAAGAGAGAAGGGCGTGGGAGTGCGGGAAAAGAGGAAAATCAATCTTCTGGTGTGACATGAGATTCCTTTGATCAAACTAATCTTTTCATACCTCTCTTCCCTTTTCTTGTTGCTCTGAACATCTTCTGCCTTTGGGTAGAAAAAAAGAGAGAGAGAGAAATAGATAAATAGACTGGCATTTGAAATCAACCAGCAAAGCATGGACTGGGAGAGTTTGCTTAGGTGGGAAAAGGACCTGGCAGGCCCAGATTCCAAATAAATTGGTAAATTCAGCACTGACTTCTGTCCTGTGGCACCTTAAAGACTAACAAAAGTATTGAAGCATAAGCTTTCATGGGATGCATGTCATTAATATTTTAACACTTGGTATCAAATCACCTTTGTGGAGCCAGTTGGTGCAGGTACAGGAAATAGGCAGAAGAGGAAGAAGAAAGCCATGTGTATTGTACTCCATGGGTCTGATTCTCTTCCTCCTCCCCAAACCCCCACGATATGAATAACTGCCAGGAAAGTCAATAATTGGGCCAGATCCCCTGCAGGTGTCAACAGGCTCTGCTCCATTGATTTCAGAAATGAGCATTAGTTGGTGGCAGGAAGGGGCATGTTACATTTTTTAAAAAAACCTGATTCAGCGAAGGATGTAAGGATACTCTTATCTTTAAGCATGTGAGGAATCTCTACCCGATTCAGCAAAACCTATGCACACCTGGAGTAAAACCTGCAAAAGTGCCTAAGTGACTTAGGGCCCAGATCCTCACAGGGACTTAGGCATCTAACTTACATTGAAATCATTGGGAGTTAGGGATACCTTTGAGGATCTGGGCTTCAGAAACCTAGGTCTCATTTTCAGAAGCATCTTGGGGTCGCCTTAGGCTTCAGAGCCCAAGCTCCAACTTCAAAGCACTGTTCAAGCAGCTATTTTTAGAGCGCTAGCATGAGCCCTGCTGGCCCAGGTCTATCAAATCAGGCTGGAAGGCTCGCTTTCATATGTTGTATAAATGTACCCTTGGGAACTTCAGAGCCAAAGTCTTTCGGGTGCTTCTCAGCACTGCACCCGTGTTTAATTTTCAGCATATATTTAAATCCAAATGAATACAGAGAGACTTAAGCACAGGCTAGTGGTTTGCTGAGTCAAGATGAGGTTATTCATACGCTTAAATTGTACACATGGTTAAGAGCTTGGTTGAGTCTATGGGAGTCAAAGGTGCTTCAGAGAGAATCCAACGGATATAACATGCACATGTTGGTATCTGGAAGAAAGTATAAATTGCACCAATTTAAACTCATTCTAGATTCACTTAGATTCACCTCTATTTTGGGGCCAGGAAATCTGGAGATGGGTGGGGATGATGCTAAGATGGGAGGAGTAATATAAGCTCCCCAGTTTCCACTGGCAGACAGCAGGAAAACGTAGACTGCTAAAGTAAACAAAACATTTAAGGGTCAACCAATCAGCAGCATGAATATCCAGTGTCTCTCTTCCCAGGGGTACTACTGCTGAATTACACTGGTAAGCTTTCCATCCTTTCTCCCTCCTATGATTGCATAATCATAAGGAAGTTCTGCATGTAGGACATAACACGTCTGTCTGTGTGTATTTATTGCAAGACAAAATGTGTATAACATATGTGGATTGGTGTGAATTTTCACCATCAGTATGGGGGACTCACAGCATCTTTATATGATTGTATGCCTTAACTTTGATGCAAAAGTGCTTTGGCAATCAATAGGGTCCAATAGGAATACAATAGATTTCCTTTGAAATTATTCTAAAAAAGCTATACTGTCACATTATCAGCTGGTGTAAACTGGCATAGCTCCATGAAAATCAGTAAAGTTATGCCAATTCAAACTAACTGAAAATCTCTTTCATAGACTCTAATTATGAATGAGATCCTTTCTATAGGGCTTTTTTTAAACCATCTTATAGCCACCAATAGCAAGGGATAGAATACAGTATGAGATTCTATAGGGTGGTTCTAAAAAAACAATAAAAAAAGCCTCCATTAATTATAAATTTCACAGGACTTTCCCATACAGGTTAGCATACTCATGTGGTATGTACATCTAAGTATCTGGGAATATGCACATTTTGTACAGTTAATAGGGTATATGTGCGTATAGCATATAAAAAGTTACAGTTTGAAGCTAGAAAAGGAAAAAAGTCATGCTAGCTATTGGAGTGAGGGATGGTATGGAAAGCCTCTAGAGAGTGAGTTCACACAGTTAGTGGAATAATCTCCCATGGGAAGTTGTTGAGACTCTTTCACTAGATGCACTCAAGAGAAAATTGGATTTAAAGGTGAACTGTAAAGGTTTTGCTGAAAATTAAAAATTCACTCATAAGATCCCAAGAGAGGGAAACAGTTTATAGCTGCTGTTTAAATATGTCATTAGTGCTGGATTTTAGCAAATCTGAGACAGTTACCAGCTCTTTAAGATCCTGAAGCATTTGATCTGCACACATCTTGTTTCCTTCACTGGAGGGAGTGACATTTTACAGTCCTCAGAACCATAGCATGCAAGAGCTCCCTTCCTGTTTTAAAACTTCATAACTTTCAGCCCAAAGGATAAAAAGAAATTGAGACCTTTCTCACTCTTAAAATCTGTTCTCAGCTACATGGACACAAGTCAAATCAGAGCTTAAATGGGACAAACATGGTGCATAGGCCTTATACAAGGCCATTCGCTCAGAAGTTGATTTCACCCAGAGTGTACTGTTGCTGTGTTACAATACTGCATTTCAGCTCCAAGGTTTGATAGGTCATTAACCTACTGCAACCATTTGAAGAAGAGGGCAGCCAAAGTCAGCACTTGGAACAACCAGTTCAAAAAACTGTCCAGTTCCATGTAGGATATGAGCACCCAGATTCTTAGAACATTAGCCCTTGTCTTCTGCTGTTCAACAGCAGAGAGTATTGTGCACCTGCCCGGTGTCACTCATCTGCCACGAGGCTGGTCGAAGATGAGCCTAACAAAGCTGTGCCTATCATTACCGGGCTTTCTGTGAAACTCCGCTGCCAATACTTAGTAATATAGCACTGCCACATATTTGCCATGAAAAGCCTTGTCATGCTCCTGGCCAAGTCTCATGAGAACAGTGACCAGCCTTTGTACTCAGACCTCTTCAACCACCCGCCAGCTCACCTATCTTCTAGACACACTTTATGGTCATTCATGCCACCACAGGATAGGATGGAGGAATCCGCTTGGTGCAATGAGTGATCAGCGACGACAGTCATTAATCACTCTCTTGTCACTGACTTGACCACCTGTCCACGAGGTTGTGATCTTCCAAGGCACCTGTGGTCATCTCTGAACTGATTTTGAACAAGACAGGGCAGCTTATTATTCTAATCATACCTGTCCCTGGTAACAGCAGCACCACATTTAGGGCTGGGCTAAGTCCTATCCCTTCCCTAATCCTACAAGGGGCCCAAACAACTGCAAGAAGTATAAAGCACCATCTGCTCCCAGTGAAGCTAATAGGAGTTATAGATATTTAACACCTCTTAAAATATAACCCATAAGAGAGAAGTGTGTTCAGTATTCTGCAGGATTGGGCCTTGTGTACCTAGGTGTGTGCTGATAAGATACGAAGCTGGAGATATGGGGGGAAAAGCACACTAGCTGGTGGCAAATGCTAAAGATTTGCTGGACTGCACCCTGACTGGGGAGCAGCTGTAAAGGATTAATAGTCTTTTCCACATCTGAATTTAGGCTATAAATAAGCACTCAGGTGCTCAGATGAGGTCAGTGAGTCTGCAAGTTGCCAGCCAGAAAGGGAAAGAATGGAGGGAGGTGACTGGAAACAGGGGAAGGAATCCATCAACTATATTTTAATTGTTTTGCATGTATCTTTCCTGCGATCAGAGATAGAGACCACTGGAACCACTCAGGAAAGCTAAGCCATGCATAGAGGGCTGTGGAGAAGAAGGTACAGATTCAGAGGATATGGATAAGTTCCCTTCTCCTTTGATATTGTCACCATGTAGGCAGAGCAAAATTAATTCCTAGATAGGAAGGTTGGTTATATAGTTAAGATGCTGCACTGGGGCTCATGAGATCTAGGTTTAGTTCTCAGTTCTGTACAGACAACCTGTGTGACCCTGAACAATTCACTTACTCTCTCTGTGCCTCAGTTTCGCCATCTGTAAAAAGGGGGATAATAATCCTTACTTTGTCTGTTTACTTCAGGACAGGGCCTGTCTCTTACTACTTGTCTCCTCAGCAGCTAGCACAATGGGGTCCTAGTCTGTGACTACAGTTCATAGGGGCTATTGCAGTATAAACAACAATGGCAATACGCTTGTGGAGAATTTGACAAATTCTTTTACAGATGGGAGAGGGCACACAATAAAGTGGAGCCAACCCCTGTGAAGAGAATGAGTTTCTGCCCTTTCTCATTCCTGACTTGTTGATTAACTTTGCCATGTGAATGGACTGATGCTGGTGCTGCTTCCTATTTTTGTCAAAGCCCTTTGTCACAAAAATGCTGTATCAAATATTTAAGGTCTTGTATACTCTGTGAGTTATAGCAAGGGAGATGGGGCTACACTGACCTTTTCAGTATTCTTTATTGTGACTAGCTAGAGTCATTCCATTTATTTCACTGTTTTACAACCTCAGTGAGCTGCAGAGACCAGGGACGAATAGCCACCCCAATCAAAAGACGAATGGACAAAAGGTCAGAATAGTAAAGTACACTAGTATATTTCAGGGGATGCATTAAAGAATTAAAATTCTGATGCAACATCTTTGTGCCAGAGTCTGCAATGAGAAAAAGAAAATGGCAACACATGAATTCATAGTGGAACCAGAAAAATAGTACAAGAAGATGAGTGAACACACACACATTTGTACATGCACAGGTGCACAAACACAGATATACACACATATATGCATGCACAAAAACATGTGAACACACACCCACTTGAAACAAACAAAAGCACACACACATTTGTTACAATTGTAAGAGTGATCCCTGCTCCCTCTCCGCCTCTCTCTTCCTTCCCTCCCCCTGGTGCTTTATAGACTTGGCCCAAATTCTCAGAAGTATTCAGGTGTCTAACTCACACTGTGATCAATGGGAGTTAAGCACCTAAATAACTTTAATGATCTGAGCATTTGTCCCTGTCCCAACAATTAGTGACAAGTAAAGTTGCATAAAACAGCTGCTGAAGTACACAGATGGACAGTAAAAAAATATTTGGTTTATTTCCAGTGGTGTTCCCACATCACCAATATCTGTAAGTTGGGCTGTTTTTTCCACATACTTTTTTCAGTGGAAACCACGGGAGAGTTCCTCATCTTACGGTAGCTACACCACTTTACACAAGCTGAGAATCTAACCCCCTAAAATTAGCCCATAATTATTTGACATTCAGCTGACATAGGCTCCAAACTTGGCTCAGACTCACTGAAAACGTTTCCAACCTTTTTGACTAGCCTGGGATATGGTTCAGATTGGTAGTAAATCCCTGAAGCAATGCATACCACTACACCACTGACGTTAGTGGATACTCCTGATCAATACTGGTGTAAGTGAGCAAGGAATCAAGCCCTGTGGATTTGATTTGCTGCAACATTTTTTTTTCCAGCTGTATTGTTAGCCAGCTTGCTCAGAAGAATTAGCAATAGAACAAAAGAAAATCACCAAAAATTGTTAAGAAATGAAGAAAAACAGTAATGAGATCAAAGTTCCTTGCTTCAGCTAAAGACTTCCTGTATGAGCTCAGACAAGTCATGTAATTTCTCTCTCTCAATTGCCCATCTGTGTAAGAGGGGCATCAAAATACTTTCTTCAGCCCACCCAACTTTCACCTATCTTTTCTATGCTCATCAGGGTAGTGACTGCCTCTGAATAGGTGTATGTACAGTGCCTAGTACAATGGAGTCTCAGTCTATTTTGAGGCCTCATGGTGCTACTATAGTACAAATAAATAATAAGAAACTTGACATTTATTTGGGGAAAAAGCAGCTCTTCAATATCTTTCTCAAGTTAATAACCAGAACTCAAGATAAGCTTTGGAACTGATACAGACACACACACAGAGAGACTAATCTTGGCAAATTAGATGATAAACTGTAATGTTAACTATATGTTTTAGATGCCATTTTAGATAATTCTGATTAAAGACATTTTTTTAGCCTGATACATTTGCAAGGATTTCCCAGTATGAAAACCCCTATTGAAACTATCACAAAGTGAGATGCATGAATGAGAAGATAACTTTGATCAGAATTTTATTGATCTTCTTTGCATGTCTCTAAAGCTGGTCTTGATTCAAGTACCTATGATTTAGGGCTAATTTTTGAAGTCTTTATGCCAAGCAGTTTTAAATTACATAGGAGCCAAACCTTGAAAATTTCATTTCAGAATCAGGGATTTTGCTGATACCAGAAAATCTTATTAGCGATAAAAGAATATTACCTATAATTGAATCACTCCTCAATTAATAAGTGGGAGAGCCAGCAAATACAAGCAGTTCCCACAGCAGGAGGCATTTGAATGATCAATGAGCCAATTAGCATACTTCTACCCAAACAAATGAGGATATAACAAGATAAGATATGCTAAACTGAAAAAGGTAAATATTAGTTTTATCAAAAAAGGATGTGAAAAGTTTAACAATTAAAAAAAATTGGTTCCTTTCAATTAAAATTTGTACTTCTAATACAGCCAAAATGCAATTGAGGGCATAAATTAACAGGGTCAAATTATTGTTATTATTTATATTATGATAGCACCTAGACCACCCATTATGCTAGACACTATACAGACATAGTAAGAGATAGTCCCTACTATGAAAAAAGAACAGGAGTACTTGTGGCACCTTAGAGACTAACAAATGTATTTAAGCATAAGCTTTTGTAGCCTACAGCCCATTTCATCAGATGCATGGAATGGAACATATAGTAGGCAGATATATATATACCCACAGAGAACATGAAATGGTGGAAACTGCCATACCAATTCTAAGAGGCTATTTAATTAAGATGAGCTATTATCAGCAGGAGAAAAAAAAACTTTTGTAGTGATAATCAAGATGGCCCATATGAGACAGCTGGCAAGAAGGTGCGAGGATACTTAACACTGGGAAATAGATTCAATTTGTATAATGACCCAGCTACTTCCCAAACAACTTCCCAAAACCAGCCTTCCCTGCTATAAAGAGTTTCAGTCTAAATAGACAATGGGCGGAGGAGGAACCAGAGGCATGCAGTAGGCAAGTGACTTGCCCAGTGTCACAGAGCAGTTCAGTAGCAGATCCAGAAATCAAATGTGATCTTTGCAGCCTCCTTCCAGTTCCCTATCAACTGAACTACATGGCATCTTCTTTCCCTGTGATGACTTGTACAAGATGAAACGGTGGCCCAGAGAATTTCCATTGAAGTCAGTGGTATTTCTGAGGTGTGAATGTCTACTGAATGAGAGGAGAACCTGGATCTAAGGCTATGTCTACACTACACACCTTTCAGTGACACAGCTGTGCTGCTACAGCCATGCTGACAAAAGGCGGGCTCAGTGTAGCCACTGTTTGTCAGCAGGAGAGAGCTCTCCTACCAAAAAATACTTCCACCCCCAACAAGCAGTGGTAGCTCTGTTGAAAGGAGAGATCTCCTGCCAACAAAGTGCTGTTGGCAAACTTTTGTTGTTTGGTGGGGAAGGAAGAGGCACTTTGTCATTCAGGCTCACATGTGTTTGGTTGAAAAGACAAAGTATTCATTATTTGGAGAAATATATCTGTGGGGATAAAACAAAGAATCTGCTTTCATCTGTCAAAGCTAAATATGCACGTTTTCATGAGTGGTCTGTAATTGGGTAAGTCTGATTGCAAATAAGAATCTTTTTTTTCTAAAACAGGTTTAAGTTTGTACAAGGTAATGAAGCAGGGGTCTAAAGATCAGTTATGGGACAAAATTGATGTAAATGAAAGTAGGAGGTTGGCTGTTCTGATTTCTGTGGTCGGAAAAGCTTTCTACCACCACTTCCCTATTGCTGTTGGATTATGATGTTTTTCATTCTATGAAAAGACAAAAATTAAGTGATTAAGGTGGGGAAATTACAATCAACTTCCATTCATCTGCTACCCAAAACTGATGCTGCTTCATCCCCAGTTTTGTTAAGCCCCTTTCAATAAATAACATGGAAACAGAAATGGGAAGGATGTTGCTATGTAACTTACAGTTTTGAAATGTACTAGGCACAATGACCTTCGCCTCTGGAGATTATGTGCAAACCATTTATATGCACAGCTGTACAAATTGCCAGAGTTTAATGTTAAATTCCATGGAAAATCGTCTTTGCTGCTCTGCATTTGAGGGAAGGACAGGGTTTAAATATTTAATAGGTTTCTTTACTGTGCAAGCACATTCACTATTGAATTAGTGGCTAAGCCAGCACAGAGCTCTCTTTCAGGAGTTTGCCTTTCAGCATCTGACAGGCTGGCCTATAACTAGAGCATTAATGATACAAGTTCATCAAATCACAGACAACAAGGGCAGGAAATACAACCAAGGTGGTCCAGACTGTTGCTGCCTTCCACCAGTGTTCTGCGGAACTACATACAACAGCTAGGGTGACCAGACAGCAAGTGTGAAAAATCGGGACGGGGTGGGGGGTAATAAAAGCCGATATTAGAAAAAGACCCAAAAATCGAGACTCTCCCTATAAAATCGGGACATCTGGTCACCCTAACACCAGCACATCTTCCCACTAATATCTAATCCAGCCTGCTGCTGAATCTCTGCAAAGATGGTAATTCCACCACCTCCATCAGGAGTCTCCTCTCCTGACCTTCTGATCTTAGTGGCTGAAATTGACCCCAATTCAGTGGCTCACACAAGGGTTTATGTACCATCTGTGCATTATTTATGTATTTATCCATATTATGGTAACAAATAGAGGTCACAGTCAAGATCAGGGACCCAATTCTGCTGACCACTATGCATGCACATTGAGAAAGAGCTGTCTTACCCTGAAGGTTTATAGGGAGAGATCAGGGACTTTAAAACTCAAGGGAAATTATAATTAGTTGAATTCATTAAAATCCTGCCCTTGTAGTCACCCACAAGAGCTCTTCATAGCCCTTGGAAAGCAAGATCCTAATATTGTAACATGGTGCAATGTTCTATGGATGTGCCCAGGTAGCAGATGGACAGGTGAGAG
Organism: Dermatemys mawii; assembly: GCA_007922305.1. Classification (NCBI taxonomy): domain Eukaryota; kingdom Metazoa; phylum Chordata; order Testudines; family Dermatemydidae; genus Dermatemys; species Dermatemys mawii. Next base: position 3,525,876 of record ML677387.1, read on the forward strand.
GAGCTAGAACTTCATGTCATGCCTACTGCTGTCCACCAGGAGTTCTTTTGCAAGAGGACCCAAACACTCCAAATGAAGCAAAGGACTCATACCACTTTAGCTGGTCATCATCAGGTCTCACACACTAAGGGTCTTATCCCACTTCCAAATTAAGAAAATAGAAAGAATTCTATCAATTTCAACGAGAGTTGGATGGAACCGTGCACAGCTCATATCCATGTGCATATCCGCTTATGATGCACACCCAGATAACAAGCTGGATGGCCAGATTATGGTCTACATGTGCACACATGGAGACTGCAATTGCATGTGCAATGTGTATTCAAATTATACAACACAGTTTGACATGCACAATTATGCATGATTAATACTAAACTGAATGCCTGGAAGTTTATCTGATTTCATGCATAATTATGCATAACTCAATAATCTGAAAACTGAAGCTAAAATTTTTCACAAAACTAGTTTCTTTTGTGCTATTTCAGATATGCCTGGATGGGCTGAAAAAAATTACAAGGATAGCTGTTCTTGCAGTATTTTGGCACACATCATCCCAGTCCTAATCAGAATTTGGGAGTGCAAAGGCAAGAAAAACCTAACAATAACTGAATCTTTTTGAACCTCAATAATTTTGAACCTCAATAACTCATTCAATCTGTGGGTGGGGATTTAAATTAAATTAAATTAAATTGCCTATAATTCCATTTATTTGAATTCACTTTGGAAATTCATTAAGCTATACCAAATTACAGCCACGTTAACTCCGAATGAGGGTGTTCACACATGGGTTTAATGTGGTTTAACTAATCCATCAAATTAACATATTAAATTAATTTGGATTAATTTTTCTGAATGGCTCTATGTAGACAAACCTTTAAACATGTAGGGGCCAGATTTTTAAAGGTATTTAGGCATCTAACGTCTATTGAAAACAATGGGAATTAGGCACCTAAATACCTTTAAACAACTGAGCCTCTCCAAACACAAGTCCTATTGACTTTTAATTTTTGATTCTTAGTGATTTCAATGGGAGTTAGGCACTTAAGTGCTTTTGAAAATCTCACTCAGTGCCTGTCTACATTCTTCGAGACCTAAATACCTTTTAAAATCTACACCTTAGGTGCTTTTGAAAATTTTAACCAAAAGCTAGAATTATTATTGTTATTGTATTGCAGCAGCATGTAGGGGCCCCAGTTATTGAGCAGGCCCCCTGGTGCTAGGTGCTGTCCAGACAAATGAAAAGGAAGTCCCTGACCAAAGGATTTTACAATCTAATTACAGGATGAGATAAATTCGGCATCCAATTCTCCCACCAATTCGGATTGAGAAAACCACATGGGCAGCAGTCACATTTGTGTTGGAACACACAAGGCAAATGGCCTCTGCAAAGGTGGCCTCTCTCATCTCCTACCTAACCAGTAAAAGCCATGAACCTGCACATGTAACCTAGCATACGCAAGAGGATCTAAGTGATGAGCTCTGCCATGGTGGCCACCCTCTTCTGACAACATTCAAATGCCTGATGGCTGATCTTTACAATGCTCCCCTAACTCCTGTTCCCACCCTCCCCTATCTCCTAGCTCTGCACTGTCAACACGAATCAGGTACCAGCACCGGAACAAACACAAACATTTGAAAGCAGCTTCTCCTTTTTTATTCTTCTTTTATTTCTCAATATTTTTTTCAATTTACCACGGGCCCTAATTTCCCTATCAGTGCTGCAGCTTTAAACATATTGATTTAGACTCCTCTCTGATATCTGCTACAGAGCAGTGCTAAACAGATCAAGAAAAATGCTAAAGCAATTCCCAAAAGCCAAATCAACAAAAATATTCTTAGTGGGGAAAAGAAAGCTAGAGACAGAGAGGGGAGAATGAAAGACAGAGACAGAAATACAATCCAGCAAGAGCGGAATGCCTCTTCAATGACTAGTTCCACTCCACAATCACATTAAGCAAAGAATTAGTTTGTAGGACCATCTGTCCTGCCTGCCGGTGTGTATGTGTAGCCTGTCAGGGTGTGTGTGTGTGGGTGTGGGTGTGTGTGTGCGCGCATACATTTTCAGAGCAAGCTATCACTAGTGAAATAAATTAATACTTTTTTAAAAAAAAAAAATAAGCCATTTGAACTCAATAAAACCCCAGCTAGTTACAGAACCTAAGTGAATAAGGAAATTAATGTGCACTGGCAATGTTTTTACTGGGTACAATTTACCCCTGAGCAGAAGGTGAATACGAGACGGAGGCACCACTTGTCTTAAGCCCAGTTTTGAAGAAATAAGCAAGACTTAAATTGTGCACTGGCCCCTCTGCATACGGCTGGGAATTGAACTTAAGCTGCTATTTTGAAAAAGAAGGAAATCAGAGTGTGCATTAAATGCAAGACACTAAACTGAAATGATAAGAGTGAAACTGGAAACTAAACTGAGAAGAATGAGCCTCACTGAGGGCTTGATTCAGGAAAGCACTTAAGCAAGTACTTGACATTTTAGCACATGCTTGAGAGTCCTATTGACTTTAATATCATTTAAGCACACGCGTAAGTGCCATCTTGATTAAAGATACTTCCCTGAATCAAGGCTAGAGCTGGTTGGGAATTTTTCAACTCAACATTTTATTATTGGAAAATGCCAATTAATCAGAACTGAAGCTTTTTGTGGAAACACATCGATTTTGATGAAACTTCAAAAGAGATTTAAGCACTTAGGAGTCAAGGCTCCTGAGTGCTTAAATCCCTTTTGAAAATGACACATTGCAACTCTGAGCCATATGATGATAACCTTTCTGTAAATAGAACCTTACTCCAGAAATAGTCGCATCATCTTCAATGGAATGACTTGATGTAAAGTATTATTCAGTGTGAACAAGGATATCATGATGTAGCCCTCTGTGATCCATCACTCTGGAATCAATTACGCTACTTATAAAGTCAGCATGAGTAAGGATGGCAGAACTGGGCCTGGAGTTCATGTTATATTCCAAGTACTTCAAAAACATTATCTAATTAATTTGAATGATACACTGTCATTGCTAAACAAAGTTTGAGACACTCTTAATCACCGGATTGCTGTTCAGATAGATATTTTGTAGTGTATTAAATCACTCGGCCATTTGAGATCTTTATTTTATTGTTGTTATTCTCAGATGGAAGATTCTAGAGTGGGATTTTCAGCCAGTGTAAATAAGCATAACTCCTTTAACTTCAGTGGAGTTACACCAATTTACAACAGGTTAAAGATTTGACCCTACCCTTGCAATAGAGCCCAGAGGAACATTGTGGTTTGAGGTGGTTTTTTTTCAGTTGACTTCCATGAAAATGTATTGAGTAAAGATTTGGCAAATACTTATTATGCTCTGTGCTATCTGTTTAGCCCCTGGTGATATCAGCGGGCATTGGTTATGCCACAACAGCAGGGGGCAATGTGTGGAAGTTAGATTAATAATAAACTCACATAACAGATGGGGAAATGTAGTCAGCCATTTATTATTGATCCAATTTTGCCCTAGATCTTTCTAACCAGAGGAAATTTCCAATGTGGAGAATCTTATATTGAGCTCTCCATCCACTTACTTAATCACATTTCTTTTCATAACCCATTTATATTGAAAACTCCCCCTATATTGAACAAAACTTAATGGTATTATATTCTGAGGCACAAGCACAGCTGAAATATTAACTTTATTAGTTCCTTGACTCTACCTGTCAGGAGTTCTGGCTGAAGCCTGACAGAAGGTAGACACATGCGGGGAAATGAGGTTAAAAACAAACAGTATTTGGAAGAAGTTACAGAAGGCAGAAATGGTCCCATATGTAAGATATAACCAGCTATTGCTTTTTTGTGGATGTCTGGTTTTATATAGGCTTCTCCATCAACATACAGAGAAACAATCAAACAAAACAAAATAAAAAAACAAAACCACTCAACCAGACCAGTGAGCTCTGGACAGAAACTGCATTTATAGCCTGGAAAAGAGAGCAGGAGAGACTGGACCTTTCTGACCTTTACTACAAAGATCTGGAGCTAATATAATTTTTGCAACATTTTGACAAGTTGATCAGAAATGCAGTGTTTGTGAGAAGGTTATAAATGGGGTCTGCTGATTCCAAAGCACTCCCTCAGTGCCTCTGCCTAATCAGATTAATCTTCTGGGTATACGACATCCACCTTGTGATGCTGATTCTTCATGAAGACTGGTTTTACATCAACATAACTACAGGAACTTCACTAGCGTTATTCCTGATTTAAATGTGAACAAAACCAGGCTCTCTCTATTCAAAGAATTCTGTGTAGCTACAACTTCCTCTTTTGCCATAACTGCTGGTTCTCTAGCTGACCTCTGCTGTACATCATCCTTTTCAATACAAGAGAGATATGTGGTCAGTGCCTATGAGTTAAAATAGACCAGGGAGTGCACGTTTACAAGTGGCACTATCCAAGGTGCTGAAAATATTGCTCATCTGAAACTCAAACGTGCAATAGGGAAGTATGCATGATGAATACAGAACCACCACCACCACCACTAAGGTATCTGCTGTCCCTGTCCCTCACACTCACATGGAATCCCACTGACATCAGTGGGGAACATGGAGAACCCCACACCTGCATATTGCTTTGTCAAGTCACCTGCCTGGGCATAAGGATCCACTTCTGTGGTTCTTTTAGCAGGATCAGAGCCTTCAATTTGTTTCTCTCTCCTCATCACCACCTGATCCCTTTGTCTTTCTCTTCCCTTTGCATTTCATATCTTCTTAAGCTCCAGTTCTGAAAACTGATCCAACAGGGTAGATCCCAATATCCCCAACTTCAGTGAGACTCCTTACAACTGTCAGGATCGGCTCACACAGCTTAGATGACAAAGTTGGAGCCTTAGGGCTAGATCTGCAATTGGATTCCTCTGACCACCTCCTTGCACTTTTATGGAACCTTTTTAGATTCTGTAGGTCTTTGCACAGGCACAGGAGCACCCACACATTACAAGTTGCCAAACAGGGGCCTTAAATTGTGCAATTTCAGGATACTATCTTCATGCAATGTTTTACACAAAACATAGCATGATTTGGGGTAATTTGTAAACAACTATATTTGAAAACCTTGTACCAGGCAGCAACAAGGACTGGGTTCAATATATTTAGGGGTCTTTCTTAAAACTAAAACACCACTGGCTCAAGTCCATAGACAGAATTTCTGTGATCACTAAAGACCTTCTTTGTGAGCTCTTACTAGGTAATAGTTCACCACTTGCCAGTAATGAGTCTGTGTGAAGGGGGAAAGGGAACACAGTATCAACCTGGGAAAATACAACAATCTATCTATATGAATAAGTTCAAGACTCCTCTGGAGTAATGCTGGCAGTTGTTCATTAACTCAGTTCCTCACCTGCCCATAGGCAAGTCCAGGAGATAAATGTCTTTTCCATATCACTTCCCCTTCCCCATGCATTAAACCTTACTAATCATCAGTGTGTAGTTCAGTCCCGAAGTCCAGAGGTGCATGTAGGCAAGCCTGTCTCAAGTCCTTTGGGAAGTTCTGTCTGGTTGTGTCTCAAGGCTCCACCCCCTAATCATGATTTCAGCTTTATTTACTGGCTCATTAGCAGGGGGCCTTACGGCAGCTTGCAGAGCTTTGCTGTTGCCCTCTGCCACTTCAGTAAAGCACCCCATCAAAAAACTGCCTCTGTGTCATCTCCCACCATGAAGTCATTTGCAACAGCTCTTCTAGTGAGGTCATCACCCTGCATTATCTGTTACTGCAAAGACCTCTCAACAGCATAGGTTCTTCTAGGAAGGAAACATATAAGACCTTTGAGCACAGTCCTTGCCAAAAGGGATGACCAAGATAGGAGCCCTTTCCCGCTTTGTCAGTTCAGTTCCAATACCCAACCAATTCTGAGTTTGTGTACAGTTATGGTATACTGATGTAATTATGGGTAACTCTCCTATATGCAGGTGATGCAGCTCTGGGGCCATTCTTCCTCTTGTTTACCAACAGACAGGGGCAGAGAACGGCTTACCCTCTGGAGCATCAGGCCACAGAAAGAAAACATGCAAGAAAGAAAATTGTCCCCTATTTTCTTCAAAAACTATGGACAGTGATGCTGAGGACAGTGTGGATTTTGTGCATCCCTATGGATAAGTTGTGAGAAGTAATAATTTGTCTTCTATGTGTGTGAAACTACTACAGTACAAGGCAAAATAAATAAATGAATAGTTTTGCTTATGTGTTTGAAGTGCTTGTAATAATGGAATCTGAGGTCCCAGTTCAGGAGAGACCAGCCATGTTCAGGAAAGCTTTAATTGCTCAATGTACTTAATTTTGAAACATGCGCATTTACACCCCATTACTTTAGCACATGCTTAAAGTTAAGAAATTGTTTACATGCTTTTCTGAATTAGGGTCTGATTTATCTTTTTTCCCCCAAGATTTGAGCTACTGGGAAAAGTCAATACCATTTCACAAATGCTTCTATTTTTTTCCCCCTAGTACTTCTTACTAGACCCTTCTTGCACCTTATTCAGTGTACATCCCAGATGTTGTAATTTGCACCTGTTTGGTTAGTGTCAAAAAGGCCTTTTATTTTTAGTCTAAGCAGAAGGAAAAGTGTCTTCAGTGCCTTTGAAGAGTTCCATTATCTTTTTGCACTTCCCATTAACTCTTGTAGCAAGACTATTCTAAAGCAGCAGAAATACATCAATGATATGCAATGGAGGAAGTAAGTCAACATTGTAGGCCAGATCCTTAGCTTGTTTAAATTGTATAGGAAAATGTACTTCATACCAGCTGTCTGCCACAGGAAGAATTTTCCATTGGGATTTAGCCATAAAATATTGTCTTGCAAAGCAAAGCATAGAACTCTGCACACTTATCACCATGACCCTCCCACTTAATTGGTTCTCAAAGCAAACTAACTCTTGTGTCTTTGGGAAGGCCCACTACACTAATGACTCATGGGTGCCATACACTGTAGGACAAAATGGGAACCAAGCTAATAATAAAAGAAAACATTTGCCAAATATTTTTTTGAAATATTTGCAAAATCCATCAAGAAAATGATTAAATGAATTTGTTCTCAGGTTAGTCGCACACCACTATCCATTCAGTGAAACCAGAATTAAAAGGTAGATTTTCAAAAGAGTTCAACACCTACATATGAAACCGGATTTTCAAGAGCTCAGCTCCCATTTAGGCATCTAAATGTAGTGACCAGCTTTTCCAAAGTGCTCAGCACCTAGCAGGGCCCACTGAGAGCACTTTGGAAAAGCTGGCTATTAATGAAATTCTGGGGATGTTCTTTTTCCCCCATGGAAGCTAATTAGTTTCATTGATGTCAATGAACAATGGATCATTCCACCCCTTTTCTAAACATGATTAAACATGAGAGCTGAATTTGAAACCCATCCAGGGGCCCTCAGAATTGCTGTATCTTTATTTGCTAGAAATGTTCTCACAGATTCGCAATAGAGATCTAAGCAGCAAGATGTCTGAATTGAGAATCAGCTCCTCTCTCAAAGGTGGTGAAGAACCTCACAGGGCCTTGGTGACCCCAGTGACTAATTCCCCTATGGCAAACCTTTCGAAAGGATGCCTGTGATTACACTGATGGGGGTGCAATCAAGGTGGTTTGATTAAAATGAAGGGGAAAAAACTTTCACCCTTCAAAACCAAAACCAATCAAATGCTAATTAAATCAGAGCTACCCATTAAAAATATGCCACTTGAATCCTCAGAATCAGGCTCCATCGAGATGGAAGAGGTGCATAGAACTTGTGCTGGTTATCTGCCCATGGTTAAATGTCACCCATAGAATATACACATCCCTGTGATAAACCATTGTTTTCAGAAAAAGTCTCATGCTTTTGACTTTGGATTTTTATTCCTGTATCCGTTCTATGATTTTTTCAGCCCTGTTGCTATTAGCTAAATATTTTTAGATTTTTTTAGGGTTTTTGATTTTGAGCAATATGTAATATTTGTACTTGAGCCTGCAACATTTTGAGCACTTCCAGAAAGATGCATAACATCAACTCCCACTGAGTTCAATAAATGACAAAGAGTCCTGTGGAACCCACAAAAGCTTATGCTCCAATATGTTTTTTAGTCTATAAGGTGCCACAGGACTCTGTTGCTTTTGCAGGTCCAGACTAACATGGCTACCCCTCTGATTCTTGAGTTCAGTAGGAAGACACAGACCTTGCCACATCCAACAAAAGATCTAAGAACAGGCATTTAGTCCTATTCCTTCACCATAACACTATCAAAGGGTGTGAAAGTTATTTGCCACTGAAAGAGATCCCTACAGACACATTCTCATTTTGAAAGGTCTAGTGGTACTGATGAACTGATGTAATTACTCCCCTCCTCGATGCAGGGAAGATGCCAGAGAAGTTACAAGGTTTGACACAATGTATTTAAGCTTCACCTTGCAGCCAGCATATAGTCTAACTCCTTTTCTGTGTTGCTGAGTAAAACTAATGAGAAAACTCCTGAGGCTTTTCTAAAAGTCACAAAAAGGAAATAGAGGACACACATCAGGGCTGGATTATTTATTGGAAACAAATAGCTAAACGACCTTGGGCCGGAAGCCCAGGCCCCTCATAGGCCTAACGTCACATAGTATTACTTCTTTCCCAGACGTGCTCACTGGGCATTTAAACTCTGCCACATGAGCTTGCATTTGCTTTCAGGTTGTCTTCTCCCCTTTCTGTACCGGATAAAGGGAACTGGAACTAGTTACTGTGTAGCTGAGGTGAAATCAACCACATGAAACAAAAATGTGCCACCATGCTGCCTAAATAGAGCATGAGTATTCAAAAGAAACCTCAGGTGAAGAAAGCAAAGCAAGAGACTGACAACCTTATGAAAAGGTCGATCTGTAGAGATGCTTCTCTCCTACCTGCCTGGTTTCCTAATGATTTGCAATTATGTTGATCCATCCCAGAGAGTTTGCACTTGCTCATTCCTCGCTTGGTTGCATGCATTTGTTCTCTCGCTATCTGATTCAGAACAGGCTTTTTATGTATAAAGATGGTTGCTTTTGGGGAGTGTTGCTCTGACTATGTTAGCCCAGATACTAAAGAGATTAACAGGAGTGAAACAGAGAACGAAACCTGCTGCTGGGCTGTGAATAGGAAATGATCTGTGAGTAAATTCAACAAGCTGGGATGCAGTAAATCGGCAATTAACATTCATTTTGGCAAATCTGCACCTGTGAGCTGAAATGCAAAAAGAAGAGCCATAAAAGGGGAAACAGCTCTTAAACGAGGTCAGAAACAAAGAGGACCCATCATGCATTTCTGACCCTGTGTTTATCAGATTCCTGGCTGCATGTCACCAGCTGAAAGTATTGTTTTTATTTATGAAGGGCAATGTGTGCGAGATGTTTTGGGGAAAAAAAGGCAAAGTGGGAATTAAAATAAGAAATGTGGAATAAACCCCAGCTCTCCACACACTGCATCTTCATTTAACCCTTCTGGTGCTGGATTCCATCAGCCTGGTCTCTTCTCCTGAATGCTTCATTCAACAGATACCCTGGTGAAATTAGTGCTGCAGTTACCTCTGGCTGCTGGTATTTCAGAGGCTGATTTTAAGAGCTGCTGAACACACACCCAAATCCCATTGACCTCACCTAGAGTTGTGGGTACGCAGCACTTCTGAAAAAAAACAAGCCCTTACTTGCTAGCACTACATACAGGAGAAGTACAGAGTCTAAACTGAGGCAGGAAGACTTAATGCATAGACACCAGGCTAGGACTCAGAAGAACTGGGTTCTATTCTTAAACTTACTGGTGGGTGACTTTGAGCAAGTCACTTCATCTCTGGACTTCATTTGCCCATCTGTATAATGGGGATAATAATACCGACCTCTTTTAAAAAGTGCTTCTGAAAAATATTATAAACGCTAGGTATTATTATTAATTATGCCAATAGAAAGACTCCTATTGACTTCATAAGCTTCCAATCACATCCTAATTTAAAACAAAGAAAATATCTGCATGAATCCCTTGAGAGAGATCTTCATTGTCTCAAACTCGAAGCCTCTGAGCTCATCACCATCAGAGAACTTGATTTCATTGCTAACATCCCTAATAATAAACAATAAAATGGAAAAATAAAACATAGAGAGGGTCAGGAACTAGCCAGTCTATCCGCAGAACTGCCTGTGAACAGGATGTGTCTCAAAGTTTGCCAAAAGGCCTTTAAAAGAATATACCTCACCTATTTTAGTCTCTCAAACTAAAGGACACAAATTAAATTACTTGCAGCAAGTCTGGCCAGTTTTTTTTCCACACCCACACCCCCACTTTCAGATTCTTTGAGCCTGAAGTACCAAAATCCTAAATGCCAGCTGAATTGCAGAGATTCTTGTGTCCCAGCAATAGCATTAGATTGATTTTCTGATTGTGCAACAGAAGTAGTGGGGGAAAGAATTGATTTGATTTGACTTGAAGGTTCTGGAAAAGCATGGAATCTAAGTACCTGCTTATTTTTATTTATTTATTTGCTTGGCCTGCTCCTCTGAAATAAAAAGCGGCCTGTACTGCCAGCTTATGTAATCAGAGACCCTATCACTTAGAGGATCATTGCAATACTTAAGCTAATCAGCCGTGTCAAAGAAAAACATGTTTCATTACCTCCCAGGCCCTTGTGAGAAAACAAATTTGCACAACAAGAAAGTGGCAGCAAAAGTGACCTAGAAAAAAGAGAGAGAGAGAGAGAAGACGATCATTTGGAAAAAAAATGAAAACAACAATTTAGGCCCATGTGGTCCTGCAATGATCCTCATGCAGTGGCCTCTGAGGAATAGCTTCATTGTTGTGTGAAGATGTGGGGTTACAGAGATCAAAGATCATCCTCCGTTTTGATAGACATGGTCCTGGACAGAACTGAATTGGAAATGGCTTTCATCCTGCAAACATTTTCCAGATTTCAGAAATTTCCCATTCTATATTGCAAAGAAACTAAGATCTCTTGATATTTCTTGGGATAAAACTGAGCCATCCCAGAATAACCTAGTTAGGACATTCACATGGCATGTGAAATACTTGGGTTCAAGTCCTGCTCCCAATCAGACAGACCAGAGATCGGAAGCTGGGTCTTCCATATCCCAGGTGAGTGCTTTAACCAAGGTGTTGGCTACTCTAGAGCCTCTTTCTCCTGCTCTCCTGCTGCCCCCAATCCTGGACATGAGACATAGCCCATGAAATGATGGTTTTACATGAAATGGCATTTTCCAGTGAAAAACCACTTTGCTGAAAAATCCCAGACCAGCCCTAGTTCTGTACTGCAGAGACCTATGGGCTACAATCAATGTCAGGCCCTGATTGCCCTTGTGTTTGAGTTTTACCATGTTTGAGTAAAATCTACAAGTCTCTGTACTACAATGAGGAGAATAACAGCCTCCAGAGCTTACACAGGGCTCGTTGCAGGATCAGAGCCTTAAAAATCTCTTTTGGTGGTGTGCTTTCTTCACAGTGTTAGAAAGGCACCAAGATCCTTGAGCTGTTAATTGACTCCATTTGAAACTGCAGCATTTGTACAGGAGGTGGGATGCAGTTGTGTGTGGTAAACATGGAGACTTTTGGAGACTATTATTGTTTCAAACAAAAACATAAATTAGTGCCTCTTTTCTTTCAGCCTGGGAGCGCTGAGTTCAGACTGTAATTTGTTGAAGAGGAGTTGGGTGGACGCTACTAGATTTACTAGAGCGATGGAAAACCCCCTTTTGCTAGTGCCTATTTATTCACACTCCAAAATACGAAACACACCATGAATTTCAGAACTAGTGGCTGTCAGAACAGCCTTCCAAGGGAAGCAGTAGGAGCAAAAGACCTATCTGGTTTCAAGACTAAGCTTGATGAGTTTATGGAGGAGATGGTATGATGGGATAACCTAATTTGGGCAATTATTTGATTTTTGATTATTAGCCATAAATATGCCCAATGGCCTGTGATGGGATGGGATCTGAGCTACTACAAAGAATTCATTCCTGGGTGGCTGGTGAGTCATGCCCACATCCTCAGAGTTTAGCTGATTGCCCTATTTGGGGTCGGGAAGGAATTTTCCTCCAAAGCAGATTGGCAGAAGGCCTGGGTTTTTTTTGTCTTCCTCTACAGTGTGGGGCACGGGTCACTTGCTGGAGGATTCTCTGCACATTGAAGTCTTTACACCATGATTGGAGAACTTCAATAGCTCAGACATAGGTTAGGGGTTTATTACAGGAGTGGGTGGGTGAGATTCTGTGGCCTGCATTGTGCAGGTCAGACTAGATGGTCATAATGGTCCCTTCTGACCTTAAAGTCTATGAGTCTTTATACAGCAGAGGCCGGGAGTGAAATTGCTGGGGCTGCTGTAAGACAGGATTAAAGTATATTGGCAGAGTTTTGGGCAATCCCAGGCCTGGAACAGCAAGGAAGCGTATTTACTTGTACAAATTGCAATAGATTTGATTTAGAAGAATTCATTAGACTTCTGTCGATTCCTCATCATTGTTCACTTTTTAATTGGAGAACTAGCCTCCAGACCTGTTACATAGGTTTAAATTTACTTCAGAACTAGTAGTGAAGTATTTTCCATTAGAATGCCCCATGAATTGACAGTGCTCTCTTGGGACTTAGGACAGGAACAGCAAGTGGTGATGCAGGTCAGGACTGAGGTGCATCGGGAGAATTGCATGGAGCAGAGTACTCTGCATGTACGTGCATCAAAAGCCTCAAATGTGCTTGCTTGTTGAAATGTTCCAAAGAAAGTACAAAATGTGTCTAATCTGCAGTTCCTTCAGACAAGACTCTGCCCCTTTTAATCCAAGCAGTCCACACAACAGCGAGATGAGAAAGATAGCTTTGGTATCTGTATGCACTGAATTGTAGGGATCATTCTTGTAGCCACTAACAAAGAGAATGGGACTGAATCCTAAGAGGTCCTCTGTATGCTGCAACTGAATGATTTATTATTCAGTTAAAGCCTTTAAAGTGGGAAACAAGACCTCGTTGTCAACTCTGATTTATATTCTCTCATTTTGCAATTCAATGAGCAAATCAGGTGGGCATTGCTAGAAACTGCTTATGGATTTTGCCCAATGAGATATAATTGTGTTTGTATTCAAAGTTTCATTTTTTATTTTCTCTCCATTTGTGATCTTTTCCTTATTTTCTTTTCTCGCCCACTTCTAGAAGATCAAACTAAAAGGCTGGAGTAGGTCACTTGCTATTTTTGCCATTTTTTCTTGTTTTTCTGTGGTGCAGCCCCATTGTGGAAGTTATTTTATACTTGGCCCCTACATGATGCTAATTGCCATAGGCAGAGAAACCTCCCCCACTGGAAGAGAATTAACATATCACATGTGGGGTGAAATCCTGGTCCCACTGAAGTTAATGAGAACTTTGCCATTGACTTCAGTGGGGCCAGGATGTTATGTTGCGTGTTTCCAACAAACAGGAAAATTAGAGAGAACATTCATGAGTGCAAGATGCATTATACTAGAGCTCATAAAAAAATATTGGCCAAAATTATTTTGGATCGAAGTGTGGGGGGGGTTGGAAACAAATTTTGCTTGCTTAAAATTAATTTTTCAAAAATTTCTGCATTTTATTTTTGAGGGCATGTAAAAAGCACATCAAAGCTTTCAAAAGAAAAACATTTCTTTTTTTCATTTTTATTAAAAAACCCTGAAAAAATATCATTAAGATGGATTTGTGTTCCCAGAAAACACTTTCCATTGTCTGACCAGTTCTACATTCAGTCTCCTTTGTCCCTTTCCTCTCTCCCAGCAGGGGAGTGAGCACTCCCAGGTAATTACACAGCAGTTGCTAATCATTACATGTTCACTGAATGTCTCTTAAAAGCTCTTTCAGAGTGAAATTCTATTTTCAAGGCTTGGTGCATGAGCTTTGCACAGGGGTGAAGTTCACCCTCAGTGTTTGCACAGTTTCATAATCAAATTCACTTGTGAACAAAAACTAGTTAAAATAAGAGGAAAAACAGTGCATTACAGTACAGTTGCAGAGATTCATTTCCCAATAAATACATCCTTCTAGGAAAAGGCTGTTTGTTGCTTCTTTTATAGCAGTGAACAGATGCAAAGCAGCATGTATCACAAGGACCTCATCTTCATTATGAACATGTTCCATGGTATACAGAGACCCAATGAAATATATGAGACCAAGATTTCCTAGCTCTCATTGGGATCCCTTCCTAGTCACAGACCTACCCCTGCACCACCAGACACAGATCTTGATCAGGCCAGCATGTAGAGGTGAAATGAAGTCCATACTGCAGCTTGCAGTAACCAGCTCTTCCCCCATGCTTAGGCATTAAGGCTTTTGACAGTGAAAGGAAACAGTTCTTTGAATTAGTGTGAATCATTTTGTTGGGGAATAGTGTAACTACCAGTCATTTTCAGATCAGTTTACATGACAGTCCGTTTATTTTATGCCGCACCATGTCGCTGTTCCGCTTGACTGCACAAATAATATGTGCCCTTAAAATTAAAACTTTTCATCTTGGCGTAGCTCATATTTCCTCTGGTTATATATTGAAATGTCTCCTTTTCATAAGCTAGTTTAAGTCTTTGTTTACTTCCAGCCCTTCGCTGCTGCAAAGACCTTTCTTTAAAAAAAAAAAAAAAGAGGAGGCGGCAAAAGGTACATGCGAAGCCTAATGATATAGGGCCTGATGTTGAATCTAGGGTGTATTTTCGAATCCATATTTTTCTGGGTGTCTATATACCACTCCCATAGCATCTGACCACCCTTCCTCCCACGCCCGTCATGAACCAATTTTATCTTTATTACATCCTGATTTACAGGACCTGAGGCACATGGTAAAATAACTGACTTGCTCATAGATACACGTGGTTTAGTCAGGAATTAAACCCTAGTTCTGTAGCCTTCCTATCCACCCCAGTGGTAGATGAAATGACTGTCCCAAGGTCACACAACAGGTCAGTGACTGAATCAGAAATGGATGGTTTCCTGGCTCCCTGTTCAACTCCCTTGCTACTAGACCATGCTAGACAGTAAAGTAACAGATGATTGGAAGCTGAATTACTGCCATTTAGAAGCCTAAATAATTGAGAGTATCTACGTGCTGGGTAGACATCCAAGTGGCATTTGTTCAGCCTGGAAAATTACAGGTGTAAAAATCTGTCCCATAATCTTTAAAAGGAGATATTAAAGTTCCAAAAAGCCTCTTCTATGAAAAAAGAGGAGAGAGACAAGGTGGGTGAGGTAATCTCTTTTATTGGACCAACTGCTGTCCAATCTCAAAGATTTTGATTGAGAGCCAACTGAAGTCAATTGATAGACATCTACTAAACCACAGTGCTTCCTAACAGGATTGGAGGCAGGTCAGTATCATTTTCCCCATTTTACTGATAGAGAAACAGAGGCACAGAGACGCTAATGGACTTGCCCAGGATCACACATGGAATCAATGGCAGGCCTGGGAATAGACTCCAGGAATCTTAATTTACCACCCAGACACCATGTAGATGGGCACAACGTAAACACAAAGAGTGATTCCCAGCATCTGATTCTCCTCAAGGACTAGTTTTGCTAGTGAAGCTGTTAAATGGAGTTAATCTTTATTTGCATGGGTCTGAGTTGAGACTCAAAGCCTCTGACCTTTAGAACAATCACTTACCACAAACCAAGGGGAATAAAAAAAGAAGCAGAAAGAAAAGATCTTCTCTCTTGTTGCTTCAGTGTGAATTCTTCATCCAGACCATAAAACTGTTTTGCCAATGCTGAGTGCTTTTCCTGCTAGAAAGCACCATACATGACATTCACCTGGTGTTGCACTCACCCTGAGTCTCCAGACAGGTTATGAACACAGTCTAAGGATGTCTCTAATGGAGAACCAAATTAGCACACAGAAAAAAACAAACAAGAGCTACTTGTTATGAATTGTTAATAGCCTGTTTACTGCTGAAGCTGTCGTGGAAAACAAGAGAGTCTGCTAAGTCAATAATTTATTTCAGGCCGTGGAATTAATTAGGGAGACAGTTAAATAATTGTGAGAAAGTGAAAATATGTTTGGATTTTAGATGCAACTGGCAGTTTGCATTTTTTTTCTCCAATAAACAAGCACAAGAAAAAGACATGCTGTATCCAGGGGTCACAGGCAAGGAAGGGATATGACAAACTGTACCTTAATTAGGGTTGGGAGAACTCATTTGGATGAATTTAGAACCCAGTTGAAAACAACAGATTGGAGATTTAGGGCTCAGCTATACAAACATTTACCTCAGTGGTTCTTACCTCCTAGCTAGTGAGCCACTTGGGGCCTGATCAGCATACAGCTGCAGCCCATGTGACTTCCTCAGGGCCATTCAGGAAATATAAATCAGGGGTGGCCAAACTTATTGACTCTCCGAGCTGCATATGATAATCTTCAGAAATTCAAGAGCTGGACATGTGCATCAGAGCTTCAGCCCTGCAGGGTGCATTTGATTCATCCCCAAGACCCACAACCCTACAAGGCAGAAACCCCTGGCCCCACCACTCTGCCACAGGGCAGAAGCCCTGAGCTTCCCCCGCCCCAATCTGGTAGGTGAAGAATGGAGCGGGGAGTAAAGGGGGATTCTGTGAGCCACACTTAAACTGTAAAAGAGCTGCCTGCAGCTCACGTGCCATGGTTTGGCCACCCGTGGTGTCTGTATATATATATAGAGAGAGAGAGTGGATACAGCCACATAACACAGAGAGAGCTGCATACACGGCCCACAATGGTAGATAGGTTAAGAACCACTGATTAAATTTGTGGCAAGCTGGGCTGTGACTCTACTCTGCCATGCACTAAGTGTCCATGTGGCCTCTGCAGACACCTCATTAAAAGTTCTTTAGTGTGCTTTGATCTACCCCACTTCAAAGCATATTCATAACGGTTAATGCAAGGCAGCAGGGTCCACATAGATACTCGTCTTAGGGCTGGTCTACACCTAAAACATAGGGTGTCAAGAGATAAAGTTAAACCAGCCTAAATCCCAGTGAATTCTTCCTCCAACTTAGCTACCACCTCTTGGAAAGATCAGTTGGCTAGAGTAATAGAAAACCCCTTTCTGTTGCTGTAATAAGTGACTAGACTATAGCATTACAATGGTACAGTTGCAGTGGTCGCCCAAACCACATGACCTGGGAGTCCAGCTTCTGAGCCTAATGCTTCTTCCTCAGCACACCGTCACAATGTATTCTGTGAGCTCACCCCACAGTCACTTTCTATCACATCAACCTACATGACAATGCAAAGGAGAGGGAATCCAATGCAACTCATTACAATGCTGCATTCACATGTAAAAAGTGAAGAAAAAGCTAGGTGAAGCTGTATTTTATTCACACTCATGCACATACATACATATACACACACTTACATACCTTTTGTCTGTTCGTCTGCACACATATACAAATACACCCACTTGTGTGTGTTGGGATATTTATACATATACATATATATATATATATATATATCATAGTGAGTTTGTGCATAGTGTCTGTGTATGAATGAGTGTGTATGTATTTAAATAATGTATTTGCACAGTAGTGAATGTGTGTGTATATAAATATTTCATTACAAATCAAGGAATGGATTCGTGTGTATACTTTGTGTGTGCTGCACCTATTTTCCCGTTTTGTTTAAAGTTTTCAGCAGCCTGCAACATGTGGCATTCAAAGCCCCAGCAATATGAGTGTCAGAACTGTCAGGAAGATTAACAATAGGTATTTGAAAAGAAAACAATAGGTAGTTAAGGAGCTGTTCTTGGAATACGATTTATGAGAGCTTTTATGATAGAACCATGACTCTGAGATTAAAACAGTGCACATTCCAGGAAAACCCAAGTAAGTGGGTGTTCTGATAAACTGCGTGCTCTTTGCCAGGAGATGCTGTCCTGCCCTTTATTTCTTAAAGATGTTCATACTCTCTAAAAGGAGGATAAAGGAGAATACTAAAGCTACAGCCCTAAACAAAGCAAACATTCTGGGCCAGATCCTTAGCTAGATCAGTGTAAATCCATTGAAGCTGGATCTATGCGGATATAGTGTAGCAGAGGATAGGCCTACAAGTTTAGCCAGTTATTCATACTCACAGTGAATTAGAGAATTCTTGCTCCCAGTTAGGGACAGCCCATCTCAAACTTACTGTTCTCGCCCTGCTTTCTTTACTCACCTACTGCCACCATCTGTGTGTTTTTTTCTCCCAGAAAAATCTCACCCCCTATTGGTGTAAGAACGGTGTTCTCTGCAGCTTCTGCTACCTGCAACAGGCCTGTGTTGAATTTCAGCTTTCTCGCACCTCATCATATTTTCCTCTCTCTGTCACTTTTACTATTTTAACTGTGTTGGTCTTATTCTTCACCTCCTTGCACCTTGTTTCTCCATTCACAAAGCAAATGTGCCATGTTGTAAAAATGCTCTCCTAGGACCACAATTTGCACCCACTTTCCGCAGATAGAAGTGACTCCACAAGGTGCATAGCAAGGGGGAACCCAGCCCCACAGATTTTAGGACACTCGCTTGACTCACAAAAGTGACCCCCAAGTGTCTAGTATAACAGTAAAAGGAAACAGAGCATAAACCAGCTCCCATTAGGACTAATTATTGTCTTTCCATTTATTTTAATGGCGCTGGGTGAGACCCATAGAAAGAGTGTGTACAAAGGAGGATACCTCTAAAAACCATCCTTTTTTTCTTGTTTTGTTTTAGAGGGCAGGCAACAGTTACTCATTCTGCATTTAGGATATCAGAAACTTTTATGGTATTTCTGACAGACCTATTACAGCACGGTTGATGACATTTTCAATATTTTTTATTATTATTTAACTTTAACTTTTAAGACCACAGGGGACTGTCTTGCCTGGGCTGTTCCTAATAGGGACTTAGACTTTGCTGGAAATCTGAATGCACTTGTGCATATGTCCCATTTTCCGAGCAGTCTGAAAGACAAAAGTGACTCTACTTTCTGGTTATGATTAAGCATTTGCTTCTCCGCTCTGGGAGCTGTTTCTTAGAAATGGATCCAGCTCTTTTTATTAGCTGGCAGTACAAATATAAAAATATGGAGAAGATTAAAACAAAACAAAAAATTTCCTTTTAAAAAAATAAATACTAAAGACTGAAATTCACACCCTGTGCAGCGATTCAGCACAAGGTCTGTGTGTTGTGAAAACATCTCGGGTTGAATGAACTTTTGTCAAATGGCAGGCAGGTTTCTATCAGAAAACTGCCTGGTTTCCTGCTGGTAGTGGGCCTGGACGTCCAGAGAAGATAGCTCCGGGGGCAATCCCACTCCAGGGTTTCCTAGCACCCTGCTGCAAAGCCAGTATAACTAGGACCTATCCTCTGTGAACTTATCTATCACTGTATATCTGCCAAGAAGGTCAGGGATGCAACTCTATGATCCAGGTGTCCCTAAATCTCCAACTACCAGAAGCTGGGACTGGATGACCATGGATAGATCTCTCAAAGTTTCCCTGTTCTTTTCATTCCCTCCAAAGCATCTGGCACTGGCCGCTGTCAGAGATTGAATACTGAGCTAGATGGACCATTGGGCTGACCCAGTATGGCCGTTCTCATGAGCTCTCAGGGCTTCGAAGCTCCCTGCTATGGAGCTGGAAGCCCCACTTCTAACCAGGGCTCAGAGCCAGGCTCCACAGCAGAGAACCTAGAAGCTCTGAGAACTCCAACTTGAATCAGAGGGGCAAGAAGTCCTGGGACAGGTTTCAAGAGTCTGCAGCCCTCCAAATGCACATTCTGAGTTATTACTGAAGTCAGTGGGAACCACATGCAAACACAAGGGTAGAATTAGTCTCTCATCTCTACCTCTCACTCAGACCTCGGTGTCTATTTAATAAGGACTTTTTCTAGTTTCATTCTTCTGTTGCTGGCCTCTGAACTTGACAGCAGCTGCTGATACTCAAGCTAGGTGTGTCTACTGCAATAATTTGATTGGGAAGATTTTATCTAAACAAGGTTCAGCTATTAAGTTTCATCAAGACAAATTTTAGCTCTCTTTCATAGAAACAGCAGGTAAGTTAGCTCAGTAGCTGTCTAGAGCAAAACTCATTAAGCCGGCTTAAACCTCAAGCAAGCCTGGATATAGAAGTGTCTTTGGTGATAAAATCTAACACATAGGACATTTCTACGGCTATAATCTAGATGATTGAAATGAGCAATACTATCTTAGGTTTAACATAGAGGATTTCATGCCTCAAGGGTTCCATAAAATTGCCAAGGCAGTATCAGATGGGCTGAAAAAAACTCAGACATGTCAAGTTAATGCTGGGGCTGAGACAAAAACATATGTCTTCGGCAATGACTTTTTTGGCCATTTCAAGGGCTTGAGAATTATGCCTGTCAGCCAAATAAGGAAAGAGGAAGTTGTAAATTGTAAAGAGATTAAAAAGTCTTTAGGATATTTTCAAATTGTGAATGCAAATTCCTTAAAACATTTTTTCACGCGCTTCATTTTGATACACTGACTCCATTGATCAAAACAATAAAAAACGATAAAGAATTATTATAATAATGCTTTCAATTCCCTCAGAGGAAAGCTCTGTCACTATGCTAATGCAGAGGGAAACTGAGTCACAAAGATACAGTTACCTTGGATTTGAGGAATGTGTGTACCCCAGAATGTGACCAAACCAATTGCAACCATATTATGTATATTCAGCCACTATGAATTAATAAAATAGAACACCACGTAGAGGCCTCAGTCAGGGACTGGGACACGATGCACACATAATAACTTACAACTTTATGAACAAAGGCCAAATTATTCAATCTTATCTGAAGCAAAATGTCTACTTACTTCCAAAGATTGGCCAACACCTCCTATTCACTGAATAAAGGCTGCAGGATTTTGGATCTAACTTTAATTCCTGACCTTTCTCATCTTTATTATATAGTCTGTCCTTTTCCTTTGCTTGTCAAGTACTTTAGGATACCTAGCATGTGAATTGCATCTTAAAGGGAAGAGACAGAAAGGGAAATGATAATAAAAGAAATTGTTGTCACTTGCAAATGATGTTCCCTAGCAGGAATTTAAATACTCCATGATAGTCAAAGTAGCCATATATGCTGAATGGAACAAAACAACAGTTGTTTGGAAGAATTTTCTAGTTTTTATTTTGTTAAACGTTAGGAAAAAAGAGTAAAAATAAAGAAGAAATCTCTGTGCTTAAAACCCCAAAGGATTTTAGGAAATGGCCTGATGTAATTGTCTAAAACAGCTGTGAAACGATTTATCCTTGTTTACATTTATGTTTTTTGTCTTTATCCCTTGCCTCTTTTTTCTACTTTGTTCTTTGTGGGTTCTGTCTCCACGCTCCTATTGTAGCTTTTTCTCAGGGTTATCATTCCTGCTCTTCTTGGCTGTCCAATCTATTAATAATGCTTTGCTCTTACATGCAACCTTTGACAGTGGGTTTCCAAACAATATTGCAAATGTGAATTATGCCTCACTGCTCATCCTGGGTGAAATTCAAGCACGTGCACAAGGTCTGTGCAGTACTTCAGTCCTTACTCTCTGGTTGGTAAGCAAGTGTTACCACCCCGAAACTGCTCATGGTACTAGTCTACACCGTATGTTCAGGGGTCATTGTAGCTTGAGGAGAAATGCCCCTGCTAGATTTAATCTAGCTAGTACAGGTAACAATAGTAGAGAAAAAGTTGTGGTATGAACATCAGCATGGGCTAGCAACCTGAGCATGTACCCAGGGTCCCTGGTGATCTTATACTGGTGCAGCTAGTCTTGCACACCTATTCATACGACAATTGCACCTTAATCGGTGGTAGAGTACCCTGAGATAGAGCGAGAGAGGAAGTGACACAGCAAGTAAGACACCAGACTATGAATGGGACTTGGGAGTCCTGCTGTCTAATCATCTTCACTGATCATTAGAGTACAACAGAGCAGCCAAATGTCTCTTGGTCTCCTTTTAGATGTCTTTGATTTGCTCTTCATTTAATATGAGAGGGCTCCACAGATTAGGAGCAGAGCCAGTGCTAAGGTGCAGGGGCTCAGTTTGGAAACCCTTTCCTTCCTATGGATCCCCCTCTAGATACACCTGGTTTGTGGATTGTGAGGAGGGACCACCAATGGGGATCCTTGCGGAGATTTCCTCCTGCACAGTTTCCTTCCTATGGGTTCTACTGGTAGAAGGGAATAGCAGGGCCTTAGCCAGGGCTTGGTGTAGCTCTCTAGTCCCAGACTGCAGAACTTGCGGCTGTAGAATTATGCTCTAGAGCCTAAAGTTTCATATTCAAAAAAGAGAACTATTTCCTAGTATTAATGGAGCGTGATCCAAGTGAATGGATTAATGGAGTGTGATCTAAGAATTGCTGTCGTCAAGACAAACTGGAATAAAAGCTCCTAGAGAGTCGTGAGTTGCCCACGTTCTGCTCAGTGGAGTGTTGATACTGAACCCTAATCGTGATTTGAATGTCAGCAATGCTAACTATATCACTACCAATTACAGCCACCTAATGTGGCTATCCTACATTCACATACTACCTCTTACGTTCCAAAGTGTCAAAAATCCAGCTGCACCTTACCAAAATACTAAAGGCTCTTCTTTCTCCCCTGAAAACTTTTACAATGCCGCCATATGTTTTCAAAGCAAAATTCTGTAGTACTGAACATTGGAAATGAAGGGGCAATACAAAATAAACTGAGTTTCATATCCAGGTAAATAGTGCATTTATCCCAGTATTTCTAATATTTACTGATATTTTTAATTAAATAAAGATGTCCCTTTTATAATATTTCTGAAGCTGCTGCAGAATCTCCCGTTTGCAGCATGGAGGTGCTGCAGAATTCAGATGATTACTGTTATTATTTATGTATTTGCATAATGGAAGAACCCAGAGGACCTAACCAATTTAGAGGCCCCTTCATGCAGTGGAAACACATAAAAGTAGATCCTGAGCTGGTATAAATTGTCAGTAGAGCTATGACAATTGACACCAACTGAGAATCTGCCTGGTAGTGAGAGATGCCCTTAAAAAGCTTTTACTCTAAATAAACAAGAAAGATAAAGGAAGCATTATTATTCCCATTTTACAGAGAGGGAACTGAGACACAGAGAGATTCATGACTTGCCCTAGACACATCGTGGATTTGAATCCAGATTCTTCTAGGGCCTTAGTTGGTGCTGTAACCATGGCAGTATCTTTCACTTAAGGCTTGTTATAGTACATAGGGTGCTTTGCTCTTAGCTCTCTGCAGCATACAACCATCTGATTTCCCCCCACCCCCCACCCCCCACCTCCTTTAGCTTTTACTGCTGAAACATTCTGCCTATCACATACTGTTGTATTATTTCTCATTTCCCCTCCCATTCTTCTCCTCTCTGCCCAAAGCTGTCATGCCTGCATCAGGAGAGCAATCAGAAAGGGGGATCTCAGAGGAGCTACTTGTCAGATCTGTCTACTTGGAGATCAGCTCCACTGCTTCAATGCGGAGTTGAGTGATTCCTGGGAGGAAATATTGCTGGATTGGTTTTAAGCAAAGGCTGGTGGATGTGCCAGAGATCTATCAAAACAAATAATAAGAAATATATATTAAGCCATCAACCCTCACTAGGCCACTTGGGCACCAAGGGAAAATAAGGTTAGGAACATAAGGGAGATTTATTTGCAAGTTGCAACTGAGTATCAGAGTGCAATGTGCCCTGCAGGGATTCTCACTGATGCAACCTGAAATACCTACACGTTATTATGCACCTTCAGGTGAAAGGCATGGAGGAATTAATATGCATTTTAACGACAACCAAAATACAATTGCAGGTTTAGGCCGTTAAGTGATAAAGAAAAGGATTCAGCAATATTATACCCTGCAGCATCCAAAAAGATCATTTGTACTCGCTGTCATTTAAACTGCACGACCTTGATGAGTGATGGTTTACTGCCTTGTTTATGTATGGTAGCCTAGTCAGATCTTTGTGATTACTATCCATTCTAACTCCCATCAAAGAGGTAAATTTTCCTGTGGGCTCAATTTAATCTGCAGTCTTTGGACACATACCTCACTGATAGTTCCAGAGAAGCAGATAACCCGATGGCAAGTACAGCATTTTCCAGAGGTGAATTTATGAATGGACTGAAGCAACTTTTCTACAACTTTCCCACTTTGCTACAGCCAGCTAAAATGTAGTCACGGCGTATCTTAATCCCATTCTTTTCTTTGTAGCATGGTCTAGCTCCAATTCCTTAGTCTTCTGTAGACTCATACAAGGAAAAATCTCTGTAGATTGTCGTACAGATGCAGCAGATTGGTGTCTGAAGGATACGTGACTGGGGATATTCTGAGCTAGGCATCCAGGTAGACTTTCAATGGCTTATCAAGAAATAAGTGTTTGTTTCTGAACGTGGATGAAATTTCACTTCCTGAACCATGAATGCTTCTGGAAAAATAAACCACAAAATAAAACATGCTGACGAGTAGGTGGAATTAAAAAAAGCCTCTTTCTTTTGGTCAGTAAACAAACCTAGAGAGAATAGGTTTTCAGCGTGTTGACGATGTTCTGGCAGTTCATTAATCCCAGCAAAATCTCTCCAAAGTTACTGATGCGTGGATTCCATTTTCAAATTTCTCATTAGTTCCTCTTTATGGATTAAATGCTGATGTTCACGAATGAATGCACACAGCTTCAGTTGATGGATGTAATTGGGTTGTAATGGATTTTAGCTGCTGTTCCTTCTGATCTAGCCAATTTGAAATGCAGTATCAATGTATTCTCCCCATCTCTCTGTAGGGAATGAGAAATTGAAACCTACAAGATGAAATTTATCAACTTTCATAAAGTCAGCTTCAACCATCATAAAACTGTTAAACTTCTCATTATCATTCTGCCACAGTTATTTCCCGAACTCTGGTCTGGCAGTCAAAATATTAAAGTGCATTTGAAATAAGTAGAGTTGATCCTTCAATATTCTCTGTGTCCTCAACATTGATTTAGGTGCTGTAAATATTACCAACCCAGGATGACATTAACATTGCAAAAATTTAACAGCAGGAACATGAAATGGCAAGAAAAGATTTTAAGGTTGCAAAACTTCCTTCCAATTTATTTATTTATATATATATACACGCGCGCGCGCACACACACACAGTGTTGTTCTACATTCTGCTACCTCCATGTTTCTTGATGCTCAGAAATGGCATTGGATTACCAATAGCTGATTGCAGGAATATAGAACCTTAAAGATGGGATTATCCTAAGAGTTTAAAGGGAGCTAGGCTCTTTGAAAACCCCATCCTAAGTCACTGGCATAAATGAGACAAGTTTTAAGTGGTTAAAAACTTTCATTTACCATCTGAGTGTTACTTTCTGAGTCATAGGCAGTTAATTCAATTCCTGCAAGATGAGGGTCCACATCCTTCTAACCCATCATAACTGAAACAAATTGTTGGCAGGTTAAGAGAGAATGTGCAAGAGATCGAGCTCACTCCCTCTACCCAAAAGTGGCCACCCTGGATCCGTTTGAGGCAAATTGGTGGGATGCATTGTGGAGGCTCACACTGTTTCTGACAACACCCTACCTGCTCTGTAGATGAAGAGAGGAGCTTTGTCTCCCTTGGCCTCATTTGTGGCCAAATCTTTTTGAAGTCAATGGCAGCTGCAAGTGCTCCGCACCTCTGAAGAGCTGCCCTCCTGACTGCCTGTCTTCACCAGTGCAAAATTTATTTAAGGAAAATCATAACTTTGACAATAGCCCTTTGGCATTGTTTTCTAATATTGGGGGAGATCTTCGTTTTGTCATTTTGTAGACAAAACATTTTGATTTTTCAGTCTGAAATAACTTCTTGTTTCAAAATTTCCTTTAGTGTTATTAAATGAAATTTTTAAAAACCACATTAAAAATGCTCAAAATCAAAACCATTTTTCCTTACTTTTCAATGTGAGTTCCTCCATTGCCCTTCACTCTGGCTAGACAGCTAAGGTGGGTTGTTAGCAAACTATGGGCTTGTCTACATGGCGCTGCAGTGTGAATTGTGGAGGTGTTATTTTTAGAGTGCTCTAAGTGCTGCCCTGTGTAGACCCTGGTGGCATGAACTAAAAGGCACCTCGTTACATGGGTAGTTAGAGTGCAACACTTTAGAGCGCACTACAAATCACACTCCTGTTGTTCAGATTGTGGTACCAGGTAGACAAGCTCTAAGTGCAACAAAAACCGCTAAGAGAAAACTCTCTGAAAAGCATCTGTAATAAGGCTTGTATTTCAGTCCTCAAACTTGCCATAGCCATTAACCAACCCTTCATTATCTGAACTTTCTTACTATGATGTAGGAATGGATCATCTGTGATGTTTGAATGGGTCAGGTACAGTATATGGACACAGCACTTGGCTTTATTTTCTTAGAAGCACTTATCTGTGCGGATTCTCAGCTCAAAGATACCTTAACAACAATAACAAGCCTTAGTTCCAGATGACAGTCTCCAAATTTAGCACTGCACGTTGAGCAATTCATCACCTTTCTAAGTAATGTGAGGCAAGTATTATTTAGATGCAGTCCTATTCAACCTGCTTTAAAATCTCAATTATTAAGAACATAATGTGGAAAATATGACTGTTGTTTTATACTCATGTGGCTTTATCTAACTAGAAATCTCTTAGGAATGTTTTACAGCACAGACAATTTCACTGGGGTTGGAGGTTTCCAGCTCCTCAGAAAATAAAGTGATCAGATGAAAATTGAACAATGAGAAATCCTGATGGAAAATCTAAGTTTCAGAGTTCAGATCTGAAAACGTTGACCTGCATGAACATGGATCTACAGTTTCACACACCCCTACATTGGGCACGTTTTCTAAAGAGTTCAGGGACAGATATTCAACAGTTCTTCATATCCAACGGTCACCCAGCGGTGCTTTTAAAAATCTGGCCATAGTGTATACACGTACAGATTCATAAACAGGGGTCTATCTGTAACACCAACAGACCCTGGTCGTCAGCGGACAGGATATGGGCTGTAGAGCAGACTCATTAATCTCTCTCTCATCTTGCTGCTACTAGGTGAGACAGAACACCACACCTAGGCATGTGGGTTACATATATGCACAAATCCATGTACCACATACCACGTATACATGCTATGAAATGTCTCCTTAAATTTGACATCAGTAACAAAGTCAGGTTTATGAACCTCTTGCATACCTAACACAGGCCTTGATGTAATAATTGAGACCTATAGATCTATGCTAATTGCCTTCTCAACTGCTGGAAAACAGATGAAAGTTCATAAAATATTATAACCTGTAATAATGAATGTTGATGTAAAGGGTAGGAAAAGGACACAGAAAATCTAGATTTGTTCAAACAAAAAGGGCTAGTGACGCAACCCAAGAACTGTGGTAGGTTCATGACTGAAAAACATGGGAGGATAGAATTGGAAATCAATAGTCCCAAATTGGGCTGTAAAAAATTGGGTTGTACTGGTGAACAGAATAATGAGTGGATGGTGTATTTCATCCACCATTACCCCTTTTGGAGATTTAAAGAGAGAAACTTTGAGGATCAAACTGGTGGAATGGACCCCAGGGATTCTCTCAGAAAAGGTAAATAGGCCAGTGCTTCATTCCAGAGACTATCTTTCGTCAATGAGCCTTGACCATTGGGACATCCTGACCAGCATGCTGGTGAGGATGCCTGATCATCGTCACAAGACCAGCAAGGACCCCAGCTTGATACACGTGAGATCCTTCTCTGTTTCTCCTTCCCTTTTATATTCCTTTACATCCCGCCCATATCGTCTTTCTGTCCTCTCTCTCTCTCTCCCGCTTTCTCTCGTGTTTTCATCTGATTCTGAGACCCACTGCACTGCATAACACCAGCACAATTTGTTGAGATGACCCATCCAGCTCTGTCCACCCTGAGAAGGACCAGTGAAGGAGAAGAACCTGACCCAGCAAGCCAGATGGCATCCCAGAGGTGACAGAATAAGAGACTCTAACGGATATCCTCTCTCTGAAAAAAAGGGACTTTAGTAAGTTTTGATTGTTTATTTAACATAAACACTCAGGCTATGTCTACACTACAATAGCTATCATGGAGCAAATGCACTGATGCGACTGTGTCACTGTAGCATTTATGGTAAGCCAATGGGAGAGACCTCTCCCATCAGCTTAATAACTACTGCCTCTGTGAGAGGCAGTAGCTATTTGGGCAGGAGACGCTTTCCCACCGACAGTGTGGTGCACACCAGTGCTTCAGTTGGTATAACTTATGCTGCTCAGGGATGTAAATTATTCACAGCCTTGAGTGATGTAAAATTTACTGAAGCAATTTGTAGTGTAGACATAGCCTCAGTTTCAAAATTCTTTAAGTTTTCTTTTTGATTCTCTCCCTCTTATGCATCCTAGTAGATAAATGTCCAAACTTTGGCATGAATTTCCTGTGTGTTTGCCTTGGTACTGTTTAGCAGGGTGAGGACTCTGTTCTCAACCCCAAACCACATTTAACTGCTTCGTGTTGTACAGTAATAAGGTCATGTTCGCACCTCTGACACTCCGGGCACAATTATTCCATTGAAATTAACACAATAGCTTGAACCAAAACCATGCCAACTAAATTGAAGTCCTTTCATTGACTTCAATGGGCTTTGGATCAAGCCCTCTTGGCAGAACCCGATTTTTAAAGCTTTCCCAGTTTTACAACTTGACAATTATCTTTCTTATCAGTTGCTACTATAGCTGAATTCATTTCCTCTGTCTCACTTTCCTTTTCTTTCTGTTCTGAAACCAATTCAGAACTGGGTATAAGTGGAACCAGTTTCATCCACTTGAGCAGAGTAACTCCTGCCTGCATCAATCCTGAATTTGACCTGCTCGGTCTATTCTTATTCATGGAACCCCAGACTAATTATACATTCCCAGTAAAGGCAGAGTCTACATTTCAGAATGTTATTGCCTTTCTCATTACACTATCCACTTCCATTTTACAAGGTATTTAAATGACTGACATCGACACTAAATTGTACATCAAGAGCACTTCATAATGAACTTTCCTTACGCTGCAAAGCTGCTGCATCCTGACTGTTTCTGTCTTGCAGAGGTGTGAAATACATATTCAAGTCATGCTTGGTTAAAACAATAAACCGCCAAACTACTGAAAACTTGGAGAGAACAAGGATGTTTCTGATCTTTCTATCTAACCCCAAAGCTGAGATGTTCAGCAAAGCTTGTGCTTAACTAGTCAATGGGACTTAAGTACATGATTATAGTTAATCATGTGCTTAAATGTGTTGCTGATTTGGGATTTTAGTAAAAGAGCTGGCACTGGGATATGGAGCATATACTACTTTGCAGCTGGTTCAAATCCACCCAAGGTGATAGAGGTCAATATTCATTGTCATTTGATGACAGGTCCATGTGAAAGGAGTTGAGGTCTCAGTGTATCTCCTTGTGGGCTGGTATCCACAGAATAAACCCACCAGCTCTCCTGTCTCCCATTTTGGATCATATAGACCTTGAGGAATAATTTGGTCATTCAGCTGCAGCCATAGCTCTGAAGGATCAGTTGTGACACGATCAGATAACATTTTCTTTTGTAAAATGCCATCAATGCTTTTGCACTTCTGGGTTCTGACCCAGAGCAAAAAGGAAGGTTCTAAATACCACCAGAGGACCCAACTTACCAGACTATCACTATTCACAAAGCATTCAAGCACATGTTTAATATTAAATATATGTTATATCTGTTTTAAGTCAAAAGGACTTAAGCACAAGCCTAAAGCTAAGCATATACTTAAGCTTTGCTGAGTTGAAGGCCTTGCTATTTTCATCCAGGATGGAGACAAGGAATGCTAGAAATCTAAGCAGTAAACCTGTTTCTCATGAAGTTATCAGCTAAACTCAAAAGGTTCGGGGAAGTATCAGGTTTGGGTGTTGATCTTTGAACGTTGAGATGTTTGGCTTCCATTAACTGCAAGGATGAGAGAACAGCCATAGAATGTTTGCCAGACTGTTCTCTTCCACACGCCTGCCAAAGTTTTCCTTTGAGCACTTCATCTGTCTCAACTCCATTTTATTATTTGAATAATTTTCCATAAGATGCTTCCATCTGTACAAGTATTAATCAATACCACATATGAGCACAGTGAATCTCTACATACCATTGCATTATGTAAAGCAGGCTAAACATCCTTAATACTAGTGGGGGTTTATATCTTAAAACTCTCCTGACAGAAGCTTCCTCTACAGCTCATCCATTGCCTTATGGTTTATATTTAATTGATCATAGGAAGCCGAAGAAGCAAATTGCCTTTAAACTTCAAGAATTTAAACTTTTATTAAGAAAAAAGAATAATGCAGAGACAGTAAGAAAATAGCAAAGATAAGCCTCAATATTATGAAAATAAAATAGAGGTTCAGAATTTCACATTTTCTTCTACCCCCATCAAAGCCTAACAGAGATGAAACAGGCAGCTGCTGACAGCTCATGTGTTTGAGAAACCCAGGATGTACAGCTTTGGTTTATTTATTTCCAGTTTTCCCCATTTCCTTTCCCGCATCAAATAGAATTTTACAACGTATCTTTGTGCCTTTTCACCTATGGTTGGGTATGTGTGAACATCAGCTTGACAGGGGCTTTATGTGTTTTCTGACTTTGAATCCCTCTGAAGTAAGGATGTTCCCATCAGATGCAGAGATTCCAAACTGCCTATGATCAGAGGTTCCTGCATCTCTTCAGAGGCAGCAGCTTTCTGTCATATCTTGTTAGTGGAGTATGGGAAGAGAGGGGGAAGGAGACCTGAGAATTACAATATAAATGTTACAGAGAAGGAACACAGGAATATAAGAACTGCCAAACCCGATCAGCTCATGGGTAAGTCTAGTCCTGTCTCCTGTCACCAATAGATCTTCAGGACGGAGTCTGTTTCTTCTTCCACATCTGCACAGTGCCTGTCACAATGCAGTGCTGATCTGCACTGGAAACTACTTTGATACAAATGATGAACAAAGGGATTTCAGTACTAGTCCTGTCTCCAACCAAGGCCAGTACCAGCTGCTTCAGAGGAACATGCAAGGAACCCTATAGTAGGCAGTGATGGGATGACCTGTCCACCAACGAAAGTCTTCAAGTTAGATGCCAGCTTAAAGTCTGAAGCATAAGGATTTATATTCCTTCCAAACCTGTTTATTTTTTAATACTTACTATTAAAAACAAATATTCTTGTTAGTCCTATAAATGGCCAATCCTTTTTTGAATCCTGCTAAGCTCTTGGTGTCAATGAATTTATGTGGCAATGGGTTCTCCAGCGTAATTGTAAATTGTGTGGAAATGTATTTTCTCTCATCATTTCCATGTAAACTAGAGGGATGGGACTTCTCCAACTCTTTTTGTTCTGTGAACAGCTTCACAGCAGAGATATCCCCTCGTGAGACAAGTTCCTATCCAGTCATCACATTTCTTGGCTCTCAAAATATTTAATTTTTCCAGTTGCCAGGAAGAGCTCTATGGTCCATCTGAGTAAGAACCATTAACTGTGATTAGAAAACCCCAAGTTGAAACCTTCAGCGAGTTCAGGTCTGAGTCTGAAGTTTGGAATGGACAAGCTGTAACTATAAGCAGGAAAGTGAGGTTCCCGCCTACTTTTCTTCCTTATCATTCCTTAGATCTGCTTGTTTTGACAGCTCCCCTGGGAACTGATGAACATGGAACTCAGCCTTAGCCAGAAGGGAGTGAGTTGATAACAAAGGGGATTCCCTCTCTTCCCCACAGAGTTAAGCACCCCCAACCCACACCTCCAGTGTATAGCTTGAAAAAAGGAGATAGAATTGAATAAAGATCACCAGTATGAGAAATTAGAGGCTATGAAAACCTATTAGATCAAATATTGTTCCTTCCACCCCTCCTCCTTGCTCTCTGTCGTTGCCAGTAGAATGGCATTCCATGCTGGTTTGGAATTTTCATATGCTTTGTCCAGACTAAATCTCTGTTCAAACCGCTTAGTTCAACTAGCTTAGCCAACTTGGCAATACACAGTTGTTCCCTACTGCATTTCTCCAGGGCTTTATCCATTCCATCTTTAAATGGCTCACACAATGGAGCTCCTATTACTCTCTTGGTAAACCATTCCATTGAAAATGCCCCCTAGAGCCTTTGGAAAGTTGTTCCAGGGGTTAATTCTCTCACTGTTAAAAATGTATGCCTTACTTAGGATCTGAATTTGTCTAGCTTCAAGGGATTCAAAATGTCCTTCAAAATTAAGGCTGATTCTGCATTAGATAAGGTTTGCTGCTACAGCTATACTGGCAAACCTTCTTCATGGAAACACATCTTATACCAGCAAAAACCTACTTTTGCTGGTACCGTTTATACCATTCCCCTAGTTAAACAAGCTATCCCAGCAAAAGCACTTTTTTGCTCATATGACTGTATCTGCAGATGGGTTTGCCAATATAGAAATGTCATTAAAAAAAACCCATACAAAACAAATATACAAAGAAAAAACCCCTATCTTTTCAAAGTTTCTAGTATAGACCTGGTCTGAAATAATGAGCTTTCAGTGGCCACATGAGATTTGGCAGCAGTGAAAATAAAACTCGATATCAGACCATCTTCTTCCTTTACTTCTATTGAAATACAAATGATTTTTTTCATTTCTTATCACTGATGATTCCCCTCCCTGCAACAAGTACCTTATATACCCTTAATTAAATGATTCGGTCCTTTTTTGGATTATGAATAAATCTTCATTTGTTTTCTTTATTAGCATTCGATCCGGTTTTGTTAATTGTGTAAATGTTCCCCTCAGGCAGAAAAGCAATATAGTTCAAATGAAGCAGGGCTTTTTGTTAAGGATAGTCAATTTGATTAACATCACTGTCAATATGATGAATGAAAATGCTCTCAAATGAGTTGCCCAATAACTTGAAATTGATGCCGGAATATTTGTGTCTTTAGGACACAAATGATTAATTCAATTTGGAATCATGTCAGTGTGTACTGAATTTTCCTTAATTTTGGAAACAATGGTAAATACTTTGTCTTCTTTAATGTTTTTAATCAAGGATCTCAGCTTCTTAAAACCTCACTATCTCCCTGTCAGCTATGGAAGCCTTGTCTTTGTTTTACAGATGGAGAAACTGAGGCACGGGGCAGTGAAGTGATTTGCTCAAGGTCATCCCACAAATCAGTACCAGAGCTAGGAATAGAATCCAGGAGTCCTTGTTCTCAATTTCCTCCTGTTCTGCCTTCTACAGCATGCTCCCTCCTAGCACTTAGGAATAGAAACCTGGAGTCCTGCTTCCCAGGCACCTGATCTAACTGCTAGTCCAATGTCACTCCTGACTTTGACCTCCAGTATCCCCCCTTCTCTTCTTCTTCTAATCTCTCTTTTGCTTCTCTCCCCATTGTTTTCTAACCATTTTTGCTAATTCCTTCTCCATCAGTCCCATATTCCTCTCCGTACTCAAATGTTACTCCTGGGATCTGATCCGAATTCCACTGAAGTCAATGGAGACTCCCATTGGACGAATGGGCTTTGGATCAAGCTCCTATTTCACTTTAGCACCTGCCTCAACATAAACCAAAACCTGCCTCCAAGCACCCCCGAATTCTGGGAAAATTTGATTATGGTTCTGAATTCATTCTCTGAGGCATACGATCATCTCTACCCCCAGTATCTCTCCACCAAAGCTTTTTATAGGCCACTGCTATGCACAGAGAAAGCTCTGCTTCTTACACTTCCTCTCTGCACCACCAATCCTGTGAATAGTTCCAGCCTTTCCATTGTAAATAAGCTGGGACACAAAGCAATCTCCAGCAACTCCTTGCTGTCAGCTCACCTCCACCTCTGTCCCTTTCTGCCCTGCCTCCTGGAACATGATCCCTTAATGTCCCTCTTTGAAAAAGGGTAGGGAGTCTTTTTTTTTTACCATCTAACAGGGAGGAGCTGAGCAAAGTGGCAGCCCCATTAGTCCTGAACAATACAAAAAGTTCACACAACAGGTCTTGAAATGCAGCAGTTCCTCATGAGGCACATAAGAGGTTCAAGACAGTTAATCTGCTATTGAGAAACAAAGGAATAATAGACCTCAAAGCGTGAATTACGACTTGCATAGAAAGGGAAAGAGATGTCACATCTTAACTGTCCCTTTAAGTAGCCCCTAAATCTCACTCCTGCTGGTTGTTTCTCTTTTGTTCTATGCTGATTATTATAAAATCCTTAATTTAGTCTCACAAGAAAGGCTTGGTGAGACTTCCTGTTGTAGTTCCAGATAATTCTCCCCCACCCCCCGCAAGCATATGAGGAAGGTATGAAAAGCCTAAATGGAGTGCAAGCTCCAATCAGCTGTGATTTCCAGCTGTCCCATGGTGCTTCCAAACCCCAGCCTGCTGATCATGGCTAGACAGGTAACAAGCTGTGGTTATTCCTTTTCTTATTCCCTACCTTGAACCCACTTAAAAAATACAATCTATGTAATCTAACAATGCTGGGCCAATTCTGCAGCATGTTCATTTGGTTGTCCAGTATGTTGTACTGCCATCCCCATTCCTTTGTCTCAGTCTGATTGCGTCTAAAGTCTTTCAGGGTTGGATTTGTCTCTTTTCTTTAATTTGTACAGTACCCAGCACAATGGACCTTCAGTCCCAACTGGGTCCTTTGGGTGCTATCATAATAGAAATGTTAAGTAATGAGAGAAAGGATAGGGGGCTTCAGCAAGAGGCTGGAAAATGAGCTGGAGTAGCTTTAGAAATGCACCTAAGCATTCGGCTGTTATCACCTTAATGAAACACATTGAGGGAAAGATTGAGGTGATAGAGTGGATGCATGGCCAAAGATGGTGAATCTTGCACTTCCTCAGAGTAATGGTGCACTACATTTGATGAGATGCAATATTCAGTTAGCAGCACAGGAAAAGGGTCTCTCTGCTTTCTACTTCCTCCAACCTCCCTACCACTCTCTCCCTTTTTCCTCTCTCTTTTGTCTTTTTAATTAAATATCCTCTAATCCTAGTGATATTGCCATTATTTAACACATGTGTTCATTAGAAATGCATTTACACTTATCATATCTTGATTTATCAGTTTTTCCCTTCATTTCCATATGCCAGAATAATACGCCTTGTGATAGAATTTATTTGACAAGTTCAAAGAGCCTGCGTGAGAAGATAACCCAATGGAATCCTATTAGAATTAGTGACAAAAAAAAAGAAAAAAGAGAGGCATAGGCAGTTGATTGAAGGCACAGTCAACAGATTGGTCTCTAGGTATATATTATCCAGCCCTACAGTGAAAAACGCCCAATCAGTCACTTTTTACCTGTTGGCTTCGCTACTATATACATATAATCCTAAAATCCTACATACAATACATCCCCATGCTTCAGGGCCCAAAGCCAAACTTTCCATGTTAGGCATTTATCCAATCATGGTTTTGCTCGGCTGGTACCACGATACTGGACTAAATGACCCATTGGCTTGATACAATATGGCAATTCATAAATTCTGAACTCCTCTATGCCTTTTGTTCCTTTACAGATATATAGGTTTCAGTCCTCACCTGGTATGAATTGGTGAGGCTCCACTGATTTCAATGGAGCTATGTTCATTTATATCAGTTTAATGTCGGACTCATGGTCTCTGGAGGATTGGATCAGTTCAGGGGATTAGTTAGCACTGGCACAGAAGTGAACAATTCACAGAGGAAAATTGAAAGTGGTGTAACAGGGTGTGGACGGGAGGAATGGAAATCTCTAATGATGTGTGAGCACAAGGAGAGAAATATTACATAGTTGCCCATCTTCTGTATGGAGCTAAAAATGGTGGCAGTTTTCTGGGGCAAGCTGTCTGTCGGATTCATCTACAAGTCATCACATGCTTCCCCAAAAGTTACACAGCCAGTCAATTTCCTGCTTTGACTGGTACTTCTTGTCTTCAACTACCATGGATTGGCAGGTGATTTGTGCTGGCCAATGTATTGCTAAGCATGTATTAGGAGGAATTTTGTCATCAAAAGCTCCCAATTTGTTCTCTCTCTGCCTGTCTAATGGGCAGCATCACTGGCTTGGGCATTATCAAGCCATATCAAATGAGGAAGTTTTCCACACTTCACTAAATTTATATTCTGGCGTGGGCCATCTGCGGATTACACTGCATTGCATTACCTTTATCAATATCACCGTGTTAATTGCCCTATAAATGCCAAAGATAGCCAGGCAAGAAACATATTTTGGAGACATTACAACTACTGGCATCATTATAATATTTAGGTGCCAAATACATGTCAGGATGTCACATCCTCTTTAAGGGTCTGATGAAAAGTCCATTGGGGCCAATGAAAATATACTCATTTGTTTGAATGCCCTTTCTCTGCAATGTGGCCCCAATCCAGACAAGCATTAATATTAGTTTTAAGAATATGAATAGTCCCACTGACCTCAAGGCTTTACTAGATGGTATGACTTAGTGATTTTATCTGTCATGTTGATTCCTCATGTTGTTCTCCAAGTAAATTGGTTGGCGGAACTACATATACCAGGCATTATATTAACCCCTACCTCTCTTTCTGGATGATGGTTCAAATCCTCATCAGCTGCTGCATCTCTAATCTGCAACAAAACTCTAAAATCATGTCTATACTACAGACTTCTTCCAGTATAGCCACGTTGCAATTCCGCAGGGTGTGGGAAAGATGCTGCAAAATATAACATTTTCCCTATCCACACACACCCCCCCCCTTCATCCCTTTCAGAAGCAGAGGAGAAGATATGGCTCAAAGAGATTAACACAAACAAACATTTGCTTAGCAGCGAGCATGTAATATGGGTCTGTCAGAATCTTTCCAATACCTTTGAGTGGACATGCTCTGCACACCTTGTGCAACACATGCAGACTGAAAAGGGCATGCAGCCTTGAAATCAATTGACAGAGCAGGGAAGAGCATTATTAGGCATCTGCGACCTCCTGACACTCTGCAGTGGCGAGATTGGTTGGAGGGCAGAAATGACAGCTATATAACAACAATAGCTTATTGATATGGGCTTCCTGAACAAAGACGGAAGAAAGGGTGAATGCCTCTGACAGCAAGCGACCGCAGCATATGTTAGAGGCTTGATGGAGCAAGCAAGGCTACAAATGAAGTGGCAGAGGAAGAGAAATGGACGTGCACGTTGCAGATAAAGATGTAAGTAGGTCAAGCATCACTATCTTGTGATGGAAGTGGCATTTTGTCCTACACATCAAACCAAGTCATTCGTTATTATTTTGTTTAAGCCCATTAAGCACACTGGCTGGCTGCTAGTGAAGCCATTTGTATTAAAATCATATTGATGATTCCACTGCTGAATGCTGAGTTTGCTCTACAAGGTTATTAATTATTATCATTGTCAGGCTGAGAGCGTGATAGAGGTCACCTGTTTGCATGAGTGTTATGCAGAGGAGTGTAGTTATCAAGCCACAGCTGTTTATGATAGAAAGATTCGATACACAGGGGCTGTTTTCTTGAAACAGGAAATGAATAAGAGAAGACATGATAAAGGTATAGAGAACATGAATTCCATAAAGAAGGTGGAAAGGGCACTTCTATTTACCCTTTCACCTAATAATACAAAAATAAAAGGCCATTCAATAAAAGAAAACCAATTTAAACAGGATAAAAGGAAATACTGTTGCCACACAACGTTCAGTTAGCCAAAGTTTAAACATCATTGAAAGAGATCTGGAGGAATGTTTTCAAAAAGCAAAACCCTGAGTGATTGCAGCCACAGAGCCTCATTTTCCATATCGAATTAGACACCAAGCTTCGTGGGAGTAAGGTGCCTAAATACCTTGGAGAATCTGGGCTTGAGTCCTAAGAGCCTAAGTCACTTCTGAAAACATATCCAGCATTTTATTTCCTATGTTGCCACCTTAGGAAAAACACAAACCAACCAAGTTGGATTTAGAAGCACATGATCAGATTTTATTTATTCATTGTTTCTAGCCCACAAGCCCCCTTTAGCGTGCTGCTTAATTTGTCTGGAGTCTGAAGTTTAAATAACTTGAAGTATTGATGTAATTTTAAAGAGATGTAACGTTTTTCTAGGCAGTGATGGAGAGATAAGTAGAATGAATCAATCCAGAATATTTTTCCAATATATCATAAAATACAATTCCTTAGTCTTTTGTGCCCTCACAGACCTTCCTCCCAACAGATGCAGTTACATGATTTTTATTATAGTCCTCCTTCCTAAAAGTAAGACTTGGCCAAATGTCCCTATATTTATCCAAGAAAACAAAGGATATGGAATAGTGAATGGCAGAAATTCAATGCCAGACTCTCATTTGCACTGATTAACACATCACACCACAAATGGTGACCCTGAAGTCAGTAGGATCGTTCAGGCACTAAGGTGCTAACTCAATACAGAGCAAGAGAAATCTGGTCCCAAATCTCACTGGGACAAGGTAGCTAGGATACCTGAAAAGGTGGCTGACCTCTTAGAGGGAGGAGAGTATATGGACAGTGGTGAACTACCTGTGAAAACATGGAGGCCCAGTTTTCTAAATTAAATGTGGTCGTTCTCTGTAAGTATGAAATTCACTCTTCTGCAGAATTTCAGCACAAGGTCCATGCATAGGGCCCTACCAAATTCACGGTCCATTTTGGTCACTATCATGGTCATAGGATTTTTTTTAAAAAAAAATAAATTTAATGAGTTCAGCTATTTAAATCTGAAAATTCATGGTGTTGTAATTGTAGGGGTCCTGACCCAACAAGGACTTGTGGGGGATGGGGAGATCACAAGATTATTGTGGGAGGGTTGTGGTACTACTGCGCTTACCTCTGTGCTGCTGCTGGCAGCAGCACTGTCTTCAGAGCTGGGCAGCTGGAGAGCAGTAGTTACTGGCCAGGTGCCGAGCTCTGAAGACAGAGCCATCCCCAGCAGCAGTGCAGAGGTAAGGATGGCATGGTATGGTATTGCCACCCTTACTTATAACCTACTGCCTGCTGAGCTGGACTCTCAGACAGCAGCTGCCTAGCTCTGAAGGCAGCAGTGAAGAAGTAAGGGTGGCATGGTTTGGAGGCTCAGGGAGGGACTTGGAAGAGGGCAGAGAATGGTGGGTGGGTGGGAACCTCAGGGAGGGGCGGAGTGGGGGAGTAGCAGGTGGAGCAAGGGCAAGGCCTTGAGGGAGAGGAAGGGAGCAGGAGCAAGAAGAGGCAGAGCAAAGGCAGGGCCTTGGGGGAAGGTGCAAAATGGGGCAGGGGACATTGGGCAAAGTGTGCGTTGAGCCCTGGGGGAAAGGAAAAGTTGGTGCCGATGGCACACCCTAAAGTGCCAAGATGGAAAACTGATCTCTAGGCCTCGTGATGGACAAACCATGGGAGGTTCAATAAATGCCCAAAAGTTCTTGGGTCTCAAAAAGTGGGTAGGAAATATACATGTTCCTTTTCAACATTAGTCTGTAATTTGCCATTAAATCCACTGCAACTAATGTATTTATGCTGGTAACAAGCCAGGGTACGTGAGATCAGATCAAAGGACAGATCCTCATCTGCAGTAATTCACATAACTCCCGGGAAGTTAGTGAAGCTGGGCTGATTTATAACAGATGAGGATGTGGCCCTGTTTTTTTCCCCTCAAAATTATGTACCTCACCGCAAACTGTTTATACGGATTTGCAGAAGTCCAGCTGACAAGTGTAATGATGAAGCAGGAGACATTAAATAGAAAGACCTGAGAGCATTGAAGGTCAGGTTAAGCTTTGTTCGTTAACAAGGTTATTTTGACATTACCACATGCAAGAGACACAAAACACTGGTAAAAGCCATTCGATTAATGATGGCGTCAACAGCATTCACAAATTCTATTTGTTAGCCAGGCTTTTCTTCAGTTCTTTATTACTTGCTCAAGGCATTGGATCTGGAGATCCAAGGTGAGCTTGATTTAACCCAGCCTTCTGTATGTATTGTATGTCAAAACAAGAAAAAGAGTTAAAAAACAAAGAAACCAAAAACCACCCTGACCCAAGCCAACAAAACAAAACTGAACACTCAAGTTTGGAAAATAGAATTCATACGACCTCAAATTAAAAGTAATACTCTCGTTGCAGGTTTCTTTTTTCTCACTGCTCCCAAATATCTGGTAGACGTCCCTTTACTAATAAAGATAAGAGTTGGGAGGAACTGGAATTATGATTTTGTCATCGGAAACTTTAAAGATGCCTGTAATCGTTTCCAAAGGTGATTTGTTCGGCCTTTGAAGGAGATAGACATTATTTATCCTTCAGAAATGGAGGCATTATTTCAGTAAGTAAGTAGGTAGGAGTAACAGTAATGGGTGCATAGAATGGAACAAACAATGTCCCAGGGAACAAAGTCTCTGCTCCTAGCAAAGGATTGCATATAGAAGTGCATCAGTTCAATAACTTAATGGAAATCAACATTTTACTTTTGTCTATTAAGAAGATGAGAGTCCCTATTAATAAATGAAATGGAGTGTCCTATTTTTTAAAACTAACCACCAGCTAAACTGCTTTCTTTAAGTTGCTTACTCAGTTTGAATTGATTTGAAAGTGATCTCACTGTAGTTTGACAAGATTTACAGTGATGCTGTGCATGAGCATCAAAGGATTGATATCTTTATAAAATTAAAAACATTAATTCTCTAATGTTCATGCAGAGAGCTCTTCCAAAATCCCCTGGCAACGTAACCCCTCATCTAAAAAGAGATGCTATGTTTAAAACAAAATAAAACAAAACAAAACAAAGAAAGAACATGGATAATTACTACAGATATTAGGCAAGGAATTAGATTAAAATTGAGTTGTTTAACAATTGGAGAAAGAAAGTTAGTTTAATGGATTTACACCAGTAGATATTTTATCAGAATATGGCTCAATGACACTTAATGCTTCTTTCCTGCCCATGGCATGAAGAGAGAGATGATTTCTTGTATAAGGACTCTAGAAGATAAGGAGAGAGGAAAATATGTTTGACCTGAGTTTTATGAAAGATGTCAAGCATATACATAAATGTGTGGTATAAAAGGAATCATTTTGCTCAGTATGAGATGCCAAGGTTACTTGTCAGATTAATAAAAGCTGCTGCCTACAGACTTCAATAGTCCAAATTCAAGACTTGGCTGTAGTAATGTGCACAACACACACAGACAGGCCTTATGTACACTCGGAAGTGTTTACCGGTGTAACTATTCCAGTACAGCTATATTGACAAACTGCCTTAGTGGAAACCCAGTATAAAATAGCAAGAGAATTCTTTTGCTGGCATAGCTTATATGAGTCTGTCTCCTCTGCCACCAAACAAAATAAGCTATACTCACAAGATTTTTTGCCTATATAACTGTGTTGACACTGGGGCTTTTGCTAGCACAGCTATGTCTGTCAAGATGTGATTTTTTTTCACACTCCTAACTGAAATAGCTATGCCAGTAAAACTTTTAAATATAGATCAGGCCACACAATAAATCTAGGGTACTTCACAAATTAAGACATGCACTAATATCCAGACATCACTGTTTATATTATTGCAGATTTCCACCTTTGGAGTAGAGTAATACGCTAAAAAGTGGCTGTGTAAAAATAACACTGGATGAAATTCATTCCCGGGCAGAGGACTAGCTAAAGGTCTATGCATCACCCCAGCCCCACTTAAACCCTCAATACACAGTCATTTCTTTTTTCTAACAGCTGATGTCACAAACTCATCCTGGGATCCAAAAATCTTTCTGTATTTATATTGGTAATAAAGATTATAATATCAGAATACAGCGGATTAATTAGCTAGTGGTACATGAGGAAGAAGATACTCTAACTCACTCTCCTGTATATACATTTGTTCTGCAGGGCTAATTAATGGAGTGAATATTTTTTCTTTTAAACATTTATTTGGGGAAAAAATGCCCTTTTTAAAAACAAAATTTTCATTAATAACTTTGAGGTTTTAAATCTGAATGTTCATGTTCTGCTTTTCCCTCCTGCCTCCCTTTTTGCCAGTGAATACAATAGATTGAATGATGTTGACAGTTTTATTTTCTCTTCAATTCTTCATTTTTTGTTTGGTTGTTTTCTTTTTGCAACATTCAAAAACTGCCTCAAACTTGAGAAAGTTACTGAAATTGTGCAAAAGAAGAAAAGAAAACCCTATAAATTTACCTCTCTGTTACTCTTTCAAAGTTGGAGGTGTTTTCAAAATATACACAGCACCTGAATTACAGTTTCATTTTTCCTTTGTCACTCTAACTTTTCCCTAAGTTTAGGGCATTTTGCAAAGTTACAGAGTTGCAAAAGGGGAAATGAAGAAAGGAAAAAATGAAAAAGGGAATATCTGGTGACTTGAAGGGTGTGGGACAAAGCGATAGGAGAGGAAGGATGGCATTGTGGTTAAGACACTGGAATGACCTTCAATGCAATCTGAGTTTAATTCCTGGATGTGTCACAGACTCCCTGCGAGTTGTTTTTATCTCTCTCTGCCTCAGATCCATACCTGTAAAATAGGGTAATAATCCTTCTTTTGTCTGTCTTGTCTTTGGGGAGTGTAAGCTCTTGGAGGCAGGGTCTATCTTTTAGGGTAAGTCTACACTTGGAACTGGGGGTGTGATTCCCAGCTTGTGTAAACTTACACACACCAAACACTGAGAATAATAGTGCTGGTGCAGTAGTATGGGCAGTGGTGAGTAGCAGCATGAGTTATCTGTGAAGAATACTAGCAGAACGAAAACCTGTGTGTACGTACTCAGAGACCTAGCCTGTGCCACTGCTACCCCAGCGCCACTAGTATTTTTAGTGTGTTAGCTCAATCAGAACCAAAACAAGTATGTCTATGAGCTGGGAATCACAGCCCTAGCTCCAGATGTAGACATACTCCTGCTGTGTGTTTGGACAGCACCTGATCACTGCCAAGTTCTACCAAAATGCAAATGATAATTAGTTATAAAAATGCATTGCAAAGAGCAGCCATTTACAGTACAGAACACGAAGTTTTACTGGTTGGATAAAACCCAGGAACTATGATCCATCTTTTTGAATGCCATCTACTTGCATCTTATCTATTAGCTATTTACATGTATAAAGACAGAGAGCACTACTGTAACATTTAGAAAGTGAGAAAGTGCCATTGCTACATAATGACTTTGGCTAGTTTAAGGTGAAAGAAAAACACTCCCATAGGCCTCAGAATAATTTGATTTCATACATCCCCTCTTATTATGCTACAGTGCCATCATTGTTGCTCTGTCCAGCGCAGCTCGTAAGCTTTCCTTAATGCTCAGTTCCCAGTCCCCTGAGTCTACTTCAAGCTGCCAATACAGTCATTACCAATTATGTCATACCAGGGAGAGCAGTGATTAATAATTCAGAGTTGAGACATCATAAAGATTTATCATCTTGCATGTACGATCTGTAGATAGCATTGAGAGGCTGTCACTGAAAGGCATTAGCTGGAGAAAATTAGAACTTTGTATTGATCACAAAACATTTACAGTTTATGAAGCAGTGATGCATTAATTTATGCCAACAGATAACTTATGGGTGCTTATTATTTCTGCATTCATAATTAATGTAACATTTTGCAAGGCACAGAATTGAGATGCCTGTGAAATTAACTCTTGGCTGCTCACTGCCCCATCACCGTCTCCAAGGTTTGGAGAAGCTGGATGCTGATCCTCTATATAAGAAGATGCCACTCCATCCAAATCACTAGCACAGTGTCTGGTAGAGGGTGGCAACTCTGCGCAGGAGTGGTGAGAGGGTTTAGATGATGCAAGTGGCTGCACCCTACCCTTGCTAAGGGATGCATGGAAGGAGGGCTGGTGTCGCCCAAAAAATAAGAGAGACAACTAGAAGGAACAAGACCAGGGCAAACGAAGGATGTGCTGATTCTCCACATCTGCTTACAAGCCTCTATTGGCTGAGTTCTTCTCTTTGTGACTAGCTTCAATCTACGAGTTAGGATTCTCTGCAAACCTCCGTAGGCTGATTCTCCATTTTACCCCAGTACACATGTTTTGTTTTACAAAGTAAGCAATAAATCACTGGAATCACCTGACCTTGCCCTATCTATCTACCCACCTTCTTATCTATCTGATCAGTGCTACACATCTGTCGCTAAACATTTGTGTTGTGCTTTCAAAATGTTCTCCCCACTTTTATTTTTGAAATTAAAAAATCCATTAAAAAATTAAGATTTGAAAACCATTGGCCCACTACAGTTTAAAAATAGAGGACAAAGATTATAAAAATGAATACAGCGTTTTTCTGTTTTGTTTTTAAAAAGTGAAACTCAGAATTTCATTATTTCAGAATATGAAAATTTTTGTTCCTCTTTGATCATAATGGGTGCCTCATGACCAGTGAGGTTGATGAAAAATCAAATTGCATTGCTGGGATGTGGGGAGTGTTTCAGAAAATCATAGAGAAATCAAAAATTGGATGATTTTTCCAAGGCGATGATAAAGATTGTAGAATCAATATGAATAGATAATGACATTACTTTGATACAAAGGATGTCAAAAAAGGGTATTTGAGAGAGAGAGAGAAATTTACTGTAAAAGAATAAGGAGTCAAAAAGTTAAGTGCAAGTGAGGCATTAAATATGAACAAGGTGACTGAATAAAAAGACAAGTCTCGTTTTCATCAGATTTGATGTAGAAATGCCAATGGCAACTGTAGCATTATTAAGACAAATAAAGTCCCAATCTGACTGGTGCAGGCTTCTTAACCAGAAAGGGTGAACTAGTAAATACCAATGAAAAAATGCAATGTATGTATTTACAAGAGAGGGAAAAAATCACCTGGGGCTTTACTCATACCCATGAGCAGTAACTTGAAATGTGAGGAAAGGATTCATAATCTGGCTCAGCTTTTGAACATCTAAAATATTCTTAGTAACATTAACATGAGTCTCA
The DNA here is from genome assembly GCA_007922305.1 of Dermatemys mawii. NCBI lineage: Eukaryota > Metazoa > Chordata > Testudines > Dermatemydidae > Dermatemys > Dermatemys mawii. The sequence continues at coordinate 3,570,721 of ML677387.1, forward strand.
AACAATGATAATAGGACAATAAACAGGGCCACACTTTCCACTCCCAGTGGCATCAAATAGAGAAGCTGTGAGTAGCATTTGAATCTGCACTATGAAAGAAATGGTAAGTAGGAGAACAAGATGGCTAAGGAGAATGGGAATGAAGTACAGATTTATTCTTCAGTTTCAGAGGGGTAGCCGTGTTAGTCTGGAATTGTAGAAGTAACAAAGAGTCCTGTGGCACCTTAAAGACTAACTGAAGTATTAGAGCATAAGGTTTTGTGGGCTAATACCCACTTCGTCGGATGCATGCAGTGGAAGTATCCAGTGCCACAGGACCCTTTGTTAATTCTTCAGTTTGTATCTCACTCAGATTTCGAGCTGATTGGATGGTGAAGAATAATTCTTGGGAAGTTTCCTACAACTTCTAAGCTGAAATGTTGCTTTGATGGTGCTGGCACCCTTGTTTATTCGCTTCTTGTTAATGTTTGGGCAAGATGAGCCATGTTCACCTTAATGTGTCTATAGCTGAAATTCATTCAGGGCCAGTTTGCGGTCTGAGCTATGTCCTCATGTAACCATCATGCCTTCATCATAGGGAGAAGTCTCCACATCCCTTACCTGCACAGGTGGGTGGTAAATAGGTGGAGCCGCTTCAAGCTGTATATGGCTCACCAAATATAGACAGTATAATGTACTCCCCAGGGCAGCAGAGATTGGGAGAAGGAAAGGTGGCAGGACCTTAGTTGTGACTCCCCAGACAATTCACTGTTCCGAACCCAGGACTCATGGTAAAGCCACAAATGAGCCTTCAGTTGTAAAATGAAATTACTTTACACAAAACATCTAGTGAATCAACTTTCGAAGAACGGTCACATTTGTAAAAAGAATACCACAATCTGCCTGTGGACAAATTGTCAAAGGGGGAAAATTCTGCATTGCGGGGGCGGGCTCCATCTTGAAAAGTTCCATTACCTCCAACTCTAATTTAAAGGTGGGAGCTGAGAGTGTCTAGAAAGTTGCAGGATCAAGTCTACCGGAATGAATTGTTTTTTCCAGGTTGATAGTGGCCACCAGCTATTTCTGTCAATGATTGTTTGGTGAAACTACGAAAGGTGAATAATGCATCTTTGGCTAGTTCCCAGTAAACACACAGAACTTGCCATTCTGATTAGCCACAATTAGCTCTCTCGCTGGCAATCATGATGAAGAGGCTAAGGTCTGAGCTGGCATAGACGTTCAAATACCTTCTTACCGCTAGAGCGTGTCCCTTCTGGACTGGGAACAAATATATCAGCACAGGGCATGAAGCATGAAGGAAGTCAGCACTGCACTTGCATGAGCTATACCTGTTCTGTGGCCTAATGAAGGACTCTAATCTCCAGTGCTCTCAGGACAGAATCTTTTATCAGTGCTAACCTCATGCAGCAGAGCAATGGGTAGAATAACGGTAAACAATGAGGATGAATACAGGCAGGTAAAGAGAGAGTAAACGTGTGTTTTTAATGGCTTAGAACATCAAAAATTAATAACTGACAAGGAGAGATCAGCTCAGAGAACAATAGATCATGGAGATAGCTTTGATAGGTTGTCATGACATGAAATATAAAGAGAAAAGCCATCAAGAAAAAGGCAGAAGATACTTTTTGTGTGGTGTCTACATCTTTAATGTAAGAGGAGGAGCACAGGAGAAACAGGATGATCTTGACACAGAGAATAATGATGGCTTTCAAGTGTCTTTGCCAGTCCTGGCTGTGTGTTTCTCTCATCATCTTTATAAATTCATTATTAATTATGATTATGATTATTATAGTAGCAAGATACCTTGATTGAAATCAAGACCCCATTGTGCTAAGTATCGTACAGACACGTAAAAGACAGTGCATTCCCCTAACTGCTGACAGTGTAAGTGGACAATACACAGGATGGGAGGAAGAGATTATTAGGATTCTGATGTTACAGATGGGGAATGGAGAGATTGAAGTCAATGGGAGTGGGGATCTTTTGTGGATCTGGGCCTCAGTGACTTATCCAAGATCACACAAGGAATCTGTAGGAACTGAACTCAGATCTCCTTTGTTAACCGCAAGATCGTCCTTAAGTTTCACCTGTAGTCATACAGCCAGCAGCTAAAGAAGATCTGCACTACTGTCTCATGGTACACCACTTGTGACTCCATACAGCTAGGCAAGGTCTCTGCTCTAATGCAGAGAGCCTTGGTCATCTATTAAAACAGAGAAAAAGCAAACCTAGAATCCCAAGTCTAATTACGGTGTCTGAGATACCAAGCTCATCAGTCGACTTTCATGCAAAGCAGTTGCATTCACAGTTGAATATTTGTTGTAATTCGCCTGGTTTCAGTAGTAAAGAAGTAATCATTTCGCTGGTAACTTTCTAGAGAAAAAAAATTCTCATCACATTCAGCCTCTACAACTAAAACGAACCATACACTTTTCTCTCTGGATCAGATTGGCACCGAGTCCTGCTTGATACAAGCTTAGATGGGCCCTTGTGGTGCTCTTATCAGGCTATGATTTATTTACATTGTTTTTGCTAGCTATCACTTGTTGCTGTATTTCTGGTTTTATCATGTCGCTGCTACCATAGGAAATTTAAAAACAGATTCAGAGATAAATATTGCAATGCAGTGGCTAGTGCCTATGTGCGCTACAGCACTCTGGATGTAACCAGCTGTGTGTTGTATGGGCTACACTGAATCAAAACATTGGATGAGATGGATCTTTGTTCTGGTCCAATATGGTGTTTTATATCTGTCTTATCTCTATGGGCCTGATCCAAAACTCACTGAAGCCAAAGAAAGACTCCCATTTAGTAGACTTGGCTTCAAATGAGGCCATAATGTGACCAAAGATGATTGCTGTAGGTTACAGGGCAGTTCTGAGCATATTAACCCACGGGAACTAAAGAATGATGGTTCAGTGATGGCTAATTAGAAACCTTCCCTCTCTACAAAGGAGATATCCTGGGATTTGGAAAGCAACCTTTCGTAGTGCACATCTGTTGCCTATGAACTTAGAATTCCCCACCTGATAAAAACTGCCAGCAATCAAGTCCCTTGAGTCACAGCAGGATATTTACACATTAGCATCCTTCCCATGTTCAGCCAGCAGTGAACCCAGTATCTGCTGAGCCAAGAAAAGCAAGCAGACAGCAGATTTTTACATCATCTCCTATCTTGGTGAGAACAATAAACTGATGTTTAATACACAACCTGTGGATTCTGGACAACTGAAGGAAAAGCTTTCCCTGTTCTTACAGCTTTATGCTTTTTTAATGAAAGTGCCTGGCGAGTTTCCTCATGTTTCAATCCCGCTTTATTTATGGGACATCTATAGGGGATGGTGGCAAGGAAACAACCTTGGTTAACTGGCGGGAAGTTTGCTTAGAGAAATAATTCTGTTTCACATTTTCTACCTTAATTCCATTCATAGTGCATTTTACTTTGCATTAAGCATTGGACTTCTGCCTAAGCCTCTGGTACTGATCCAGTTCTCATTGACATCACTGGAAATATTTTCACTGATGTGAATGGACTTTGGATCGGGCCCTTGTTGCCTAAGGACTGCAAGATTGATTGTTTCTTTTATGGATCCCTCCCTAACAAGGATAAGCCTGTGGGTTGTAATTAAGTAGATGACATCTATGAACATGACTTTTAATCACATGGTCATCCCCCTAGTCTGTATTAGAAGCCTCATCTCCTGACTTCAGCTTTCTTATTCCTATGCAATTTTGCTTGTGATTGACAGGTGTTATCAGTCCATGCAAACCACCATTCCTACTTATGCAAAAAATAAAGAGCCTGGTTATTGACTCTTGAGCCAGGTGAGAGAGAAAAAATAGCAGCCTTAGTTGGGAATGCTTTTTTTAAAACATGCATTTCTGTGGCTTTTTCCTTCTTTAATCAGACGATTATGGCCTAAATGGATTAATCTACTCTTTTACAGACACTCTCAAGTGATAAGTTAAAGACTGTAGGAACTCCGCAGGTAACCAGTTAGTTTATTTCAGAGGTTTCACTTCTTGGAAACAAAAAAATTTACTTGGCAAAGCCTTTTTTTAAAAAATAATAAGTCTGATTAAACATTGGGGGAGTTACTGAAAGATGAGTACATGGCTAGGGTGCCACTCACTAGCCTTATATGCAATTAATCTTCTACCGCCAGTAAACCTGCAGTACAAACAAACAGAAAGGAAGACTCATATCTAAAATCATGATTTATTTTTTAAAATATTCATCAAATGGCTGTTTGTGTGCCCCCATCTTCCCATTGTGGGCTTTACATGTTAAGAATAAAAGAAGGAATTACTGTGATCATTTGAAGGCCACTACAACAAGCTGATACCCTGGCATTGCGAAGGCAAGATGCTTAAGGCAAGCTGCTGCTTTGGGCTCCCAGGGACCTGCTACACTGAAAGGGTCAGATCCAGAGCTGGAGTAAATAAATACACCTCTGCTGATTTATACCAGTTAAAGAGCTGGCCCAAGGTGTTTATATATATAACTGAAAAGGTGCTACAGCAAAAAATATGAATAATGATTTGAAAAGCTGGTTTAACTCTTTTAGATTTATATTTTGTCAATAAGTGCCCCACAGTTTCTCCCAAATGAACATAATGAAAGCTATTAATTTTCTCTGCGGGTAGATGAAATAGAAAGGAAAACAAAGGGTTTTGAGTCCTTTAAATCTAATCATTATTTAACTTAGCTTCTTCTTCCACTACCTGAAGCTATTGGATTTGAGGTAAGCATCCGGAAAATAAATAGTGATCTATTGTCAATGACATTGTTGAATTACAAACACTATTTTCAAACACTCCAAATGGTCCAAGTTTGTCAGTGTATCTATCTCCACTTTCTGTTTCACACCATGTTCTTATCTTGTATATTCAAGAGCCAGTTTAGCTTTAGAAACAGGGAGTCCTCCCATGGTATTACTCAACATGTAGTACAGTATATGAAACAGTGCTGGCCCTCTGCATAGAGGTAAATTTTGCCTAGAGATAAAGTGATTTCCCTTCTAAAAGAATGCTATGGTATTATACAGCAATATCAGCATGGTTTGGAAAATTACCCTGGAATATGAAAGTTCTTTTTTTATAGTGGCTACTGAAGTTCACAGATTTAGTGACAGAGCCAAGAACAGGATCTAAGATCTGAAACAGCGTCTTAGAGATCTAATCCCCAGTTCTTCTCTCCAACTATAGACTGACCATACCTTGCCCATCTCTCTCTCTCTCTGTGCATCTCTTGCCATCTATGCAATTATTTTGCAAAACATCTTTTTAAATATAGTGAGTACTGAATAGTAAAAAATAACCCTTAAAAAAGGAACTAAGACTGTGAAGAAGGAAAGCAGATAACTGAGGAGCTGAGCAGCTGATGAAGTAAAATATTTCAGTCTCAGAGGATATGTTTCCCTGTTTGTAATCTCCAAAATGGAAAGAGAGAGAGAGCATGTTCTGGTGTCAGAGGAGTGGAACTAACATGCTATTTTCCAACTTTCTATGTCAAAGGGATGTTTAATTTACTATTTGATTTAATTATTCATTGGGTCTAATACACTTAACATTTCTATAATTAACTTCTACAGCAACTGTGGGGAAAATCTGATTTATCTGTTTATTTCTGTCTTTGGCTGTCTGATTAGCCACACTGTACTCTTCTCTGTAATCTCTATTTGTGGATGAAAACAGGGAGACAATTACAGAGGCAAATCGAATGCCCAGAGCTTCCTTTGGCTGATACAAAGGCCGGGAAATGGACACTGTGACAGAGACAACAAGGTAAAAGGTTTTTTTTCTCATTATCTTTTAAATAGAGTTGGAAGCTAAACCTTGGATCTGAACCTGTCTTCAAAGTCTGGGAATACCCAGATTTAGGTTCAAGCTCCACACCTGGGGCTTATCACTACTTTGAAACAAAAAAGGAGGAAAACTAGATGTAGTTTTGGTTTTGCAAAATCCAGTTTGTTTTGCTTTTGTAAAATGCAAACCAGTCAAGGTTAAGATCCAAGTATCCTTGTCTCCAAATCTTCAAAGTCCTAGTAGGACAGGAGTTCTTGATTTGCCCATCTCTGCTTTATTATAAACAAAATCATCTTTATTTTTCCCTTGAACGTTTGACCCTGTTTTCCATGGAAACACCACAGGTAGCCAGCAACTGAGAGCAGAATTCTCACATGTAGATTTCAGATAACAGTGGAGAGAAAGCTTTGAAGGCTGATTTCTAAAATTTAAGCTTCTCCTGAGAAAGTTTAACTCTTTGATCACTCAGAACAAGCCATTCACATTAATGGATCAGCTCCTCCTATCACCAACTCTCATCTTTCACTTCAGGCTCCAAAATATTGTATAGTGTTGCTGTGACCTGTTAAAACAGCTGCTAGATTCCCCTCCCACTCCTTGATTCACAGGTGAGTCCACTAGTGGGTGAAGTGATCCCTAGTTATAGTTTATAAAGCATGATGAGATCCTTTAGGATGAGCTGCATTCTCTATGATTTATATCAATATTGACATCATCTCTATTGCCTGTGTTAGGGAGTTGCACATGGGCAATCCCAGGTTTTGTGTGCATGCACTTTTGCCTGTCTGCCCTACAAAATTTGGGCCATAATATATATTTTTTTAATATCTTTCACATGATTTTATTACGTGAACTCTTCGAAGTTGTCCTACTCACTATGCAAACTTACACAGGCAGCAATGGATAACACAACCAAAACTGTAAGCTATCAAACTCCCATGTCTGCAAAATTTTTATTTTGCTTTTTAACTCACCATTCTGTTACAAGTAACTCCTCTCTTCAGTAAATAAGGTTAGAAAGCCTAATCATTAATTCTGTTTACACCTAATATGTTATAAAGCCAAGGAAAGCAGGCCATTTTCCTCTCTGCTGGGGCACAAAAAGTGTATTAACTATTCCAGCTAGTGCTGTGAATGATTTATTAATTCAGTTTTGGAATGTGTGACTGTCATATCATATAAGTTCATCTTATAAAAAGACAGTCTCTCTTAGGACTCTCTTATGCTTTTTTTAAACCAATTGACAGACACTTCACACGGTTCACCACTATTTCCATGTATCTCCTTGTCTCTCTCTCTGGCTGTTGCTGTGAGTGTTGCATACAGGTTATACAAATTGCTGGTCAATATTAAAAAATTGTTTTTCCCTGAGGACAGGCATGGAGGTAGCACTCAGTGCTCTGGTGGCATTACAGTCTCATTCTATGCTCTAAAATCTTGTCTTTGGCCCATGAACTAAATCTCTCCATAGAGCACTGAATAAACAGAATTGCTTGTTTCCAGAGGAAATTCTGCATTGCTCTTCTTTGCCAGAGGAAGAGTTGCTGAGCCTCTTAAAGAAGAGGAGCAGAAAAAGGGGGCATATGTGCGATATTCTGGGCCTAGAGGACTTTTTAGAAAACAAGAATGTATGTGTATAGGGATATATATGCACAGAGAGACAGACAGACATAGGTATCGATATAGCAGCGCTGCAATCGATCAATCGATCGATAGATTAGATATCCAAATGTAATCTCATTCTCTCTCTTTATACTTAATTACATATATATGAACATAGATCTAGAGAGAGACGATAAAATAGAAAATAGCACCTAGGCTATAAGAAAACATCAGATTTGTTTTCACAGGCAGCCCATGTTCTTAAAACATTCTGCTTATGAACCCATGTAAGGACAATTTAGATTTTGTGAAAACAAGCTTTTACAAAGCCTAACATCAAACGGTCTGGTACCAATCTGGATGGTTTTGCCTTCATTCCCCAGCTGTGTTTTCAAGCGCAATATTGCTGCAACATGATAATCGCAGAAAAGCAGAAAGTGAAACTGATAGAAACTAACTAATGAAAGAAAATGAAATTGAACTTCACTATCTGAGCTGAGATAAATGCAAAAAGCAAACCAGAAAATGGTAAAAATTAAAAGCAAAACCAGATTTTTATTTTTTACATTTAGTAACCCAAGGTTTTATTTTCTTCGCAACATGAGTAAAAGAAGCAATTTTTCTTTTAAATATGTGCCCCCCCAAAATGCATCCCCTCTTACAACCCCTCTTCTCTGATTTGTCCTCTGATTTCCTCTCTGTTTACTTGTGCGTGTAGGAGCTGTCTCATGACTGCCAACCTCAGGGGAGTTTTTGCATGTTAGGAGGATACACACAGTGAAAGAACAATATAGCTCCATGCTTCTGGCTGGCTGACATTCCTATAACCTCCAGCATGTTTTTAAGTGGTTGGATAAAGGCTTTTATGAATCACAGTTTAAATTAATATTAAAAAAATAGGCTAGGATTTATTTCTAAACCTATTTATTACACAGTGATTAGACCTTCCCAAAGCTGGGCAGCACCAAGTGAGCTTTGTAAAATTTCATTGTGTTCCTCTTTTTGACCCAAGCGGTTAGCTAGTTAGAAACTGATGATGGAGTCTGGTATTTTTTTGATGCAATCCTGTTTATTTTCAAATAATATATAAAGTTCTGAATCAGAGAGGTAGCCATGTTAGTCTGGAATTGCAGAAGTGACAAAGAGTCCTGTGGCACCTTAAAGACTAACTAAAGTATTAGAGCATAAGCTTT
>ML677387.1:3579723-3603246 GCA_007922305.1 Dermatemys mawii
AAAGCTTATGCTCTAATACTTTAGTTAGTCTTTAAGGTGCCACAGGACTCTTTGTCACTTATATAAAGTTCTGTTTCCCTGAACACAGCAGGGATCAAACTACAGGAGACAGTTTCTTTGCTCGCAGTTCTAAGCCTCTATCCACCAACATTTATCCAAAAGCTTTCTTTTTGAGCTTTTTGCTCAGGGATATGCTACCTGGGCTTCATTAGCTGTGTCTGGGGCTGCTTTGCACCATCTCTGTGTGTTTCTATTCATTTTTGCTGCTTTCTCACACACAGCAATATACACAGCTCCTTGGATCATTGCCCCAGCCCTTCCTTTGCTATATCAGTCTCCATGGAAACAGCGCTGGACCACATAGTTCAGCCTCTATTCAAGCCCTGCCGTGTGCCAATGTTTAGGTGGTGGCTTCTATTGTTTCAGCTGCCCGGTTCCACAAAGGAGCTTGATTGTTTTTCAGATTCATCTGGAATGAAGGGCAGTAGTTATGCCCTCCAACTTCAATGGGGTTTTTCCCACTCCCCCAACATAACAATACGAGATAACTGCTATCAGGAGGTGAAATTCTGGGCCTATTGAAGTCTAATAGAGTATGAACATTGACTTAATCGGGCCAGGATTTCACCCAGGATGTTTTGAGTATCTGTACTCATGGCTCAAAAGCCTGCTCTCTTGTCCTGATAGACCCGAGCATGTAGGCTGGGATTTTCAAAGGAGTATAAGGCTTTGTCTACACTACATACTTTTTAGTGAAATGGATGTACCACCACATCTATGTCGCTAAAAGGCGCGCAGTGTAGATGCTGTTTGTCAGCAGGAGAGAACTCTCCTGTGGACGAAAATCTTCCATCCCCAATAAGCAGCATTAGCATTGTCGGCCGAAGAGCACTGCTGCTGACAAAGTGCTGTTCACATAGGCGCTTTTCATCAGCAAAACTTTTGTCGTTCGGGGGAGTGGGGGTTCCACACCCCTGAATGACAGAAGTTTTGTCATTCAGTTGGCAGTGCAGACAAAGCCTAAAGGTGTTCAATGCCCAAATCTCACTGAATTTTAACAAATGTAGGCACCTTTAAAAATCTTAGCTTTAAGCATGCACTTAGCTTTAAGCAAATGATCAGTCCTGAAGCTAACTGAACTCTGCAGGAACAACATCGAAGCTCAGAGAACCCTTTGCAGGACTAGCATTTTAGACTTTAAACTGTTTGGACTGATTGGCCCATTTTATCCATTTTTCAGTGTTATTTACATCAATAGCATTAGATAGACAGATAATGATGAGATGAATGATTAATCTTCACCATCTAATGAAGATACATTCACACTAATTATTTCCTCTGAAGTCCTCATTTTTGGCACTGTGGGGTTTCAGTTTGGGTCCATCTCAAAATAAAATAATTCTAACCAATAGTAATCTCAACAATAAATACCATTTCTCACCAGAGGAAATAGCTGTGAGAAGTTACCTTCAGACTGTGAAGTATTACAATTCTGAAACAACATGATCACAATCTCAGTTCCATTTTCAATCACTCAGGCAGTATTTTGCAGCTACATCTCTCAAAGTTAACCACACTTTACTTAAGCATTGGCATATTTGAAATGCAAATAACGGGGTCAATTCTGTTACATGTCTCTGATTTAGGCCAGGCTCATACTTTGCAGGATTACAAATACATGAGGCCAGAAAGATAAGCATTAGGGAAATGAATCACTTCTCAACTCATTTGTAAATGCAAGATAGAAAGGAACCTATGTGCACTGGACATGCAAGGTGCTAAGTACTCCGGTCACTGACTTATCTTTCAGATCTTCCCATATTGAGGGGGAAAGGGGGAAATAGGGGTAGGAAGAGAGAAAAAAATATTTTAGCTTTGCTCATTTCTGGGGAGGTTTCATCCTTGTGACTTCAGGATGGTGTAGGTCTCCCCACTTAATAGACTTCTGGGTTCTGGCTTAGCAGACAGATACGCACAGACAGCACTCAACAAAAAAAAAAAAGTAAAAGAGAGCGAGGAAGGGACGGGGACCCTGAAAATCTCAAAGACAAAAAACATTAAAAATCCAAAGGAAAAATGTAATATTTGATTCAGCTCTAAACCAAAAATTCATTTTGAATCAAAATGAAACAAAATTTGTCACTTGTAAATTTTAACATGGCTGCAAAAAACTGAAATTTTTTCATTGAAAATTGTTTCTGGAGGAAAAACCACCCAATTTGTCCCTCCTTCCCCACTCTCCCCCCGAGTCCTAGGTGTAAATCAGGAGTAATTTTATTAAAGCAAGTGGAGTGAGATCAGAGTGCCTGGCTGGTCAGCCTTTTTTCTGTCACAGGAACTCACTGAGAGATGGAAAGCTCAGCAAGATTTTAAAGAATCAATCCCTTCCAAATCCAAATACCCACAGGGTCTGGAAGAATTTGAACCCGGAACTGAACTCTGTGGCACCGGCTGGTCTCTGATAAATGGCACTCAGAATATTCATACCCTCTTCTACCTTAAGCCCCTGTTTACAACCCAAAGCCCCCTCAAGAGAGGCAATTAATAAGTCTTTAAAAACAATGAAAACCCCTACCCCAAATGTATCTCTGCCCCTGAAGAGGGAGACATACCAGGGGCTCCATGAAGTCTATTAGGGCCGCTTCTGTTGATATTGATTTGACATGGAAGGAGCTCAGATCCTCCGGTGAAAGGTGGCAGCAATGCCTTATGCTGTAACAAACGATAAAACAGTCTTGCCATTCTAGTTCCTTTGCTTTATAATTTTGTCTGATTTATCCAGGGCAGCTCCAGAAATAAAACCAGGACACGCTCCTCTCTTTCCTCCAGATGAGGACCAGATAATTAAATTAATGTTTCTACCACAGTGCTTATTATATATATCTATTTATACACACACACACACACACACACACACACACACACAGGCTAGTGAATGGTGTTGCACCTAAGACCTGCCGGTTCTATGAGGAGCTGGACAGTATCCTCGGTGGTGACCCCACCTCCTCCGCCAAGAGCCCCGTGTGAACGGAGGCAGCAGAAAGACAACCTAGCCCGGAGGATGAAGCTATTGACGAGAGGTGGAGCTAGACGAGGATATGGAGTTCCAGCAGGGTTGGTAGCCAGGAACTTTTTTCTCAAGGTGCCTAGCCAGTCTCAATAGTTGCTCTCTTGCGAGCAAGAAGAGGAGTTGAGATGCCTGGTAAGTGGCTGTGGCTTGTGTAGTGCAGAGGTGGGTTCAGGGCATAGAAATGTACTAGGCTGGCTGTGTTTCTGTAAGCTGGACATTTCCCCGGTACAGTGGAACAGGGTATTTTACGCACATTTCCCAGAGTCACGGTTCTTCGTAGCAGGATGTGATTTATTGCTCTGCACACTTGCACTAATGCAGCCTCTCCAAATTGATTTGCAACTGACTGGTAGCAGTCTGGAGTTGCCAGCTTCCAGACAGCAATTGCCACATGCTTCTCCACTGAGAGGGCAGCTCTCATGCTGGGGTCCTTGTGCCGCAGGTCTGGGGCCAGCTCAGCACACAGTTCCAGGAAGGTGGCTTTACATTTCCGAACATTCTGTAGCCACTGCTCTTCATCCCACACCTGCATGACAATGTGATCCCACCATTCAGTGATGCCTTCCCTAGCCCAAAAGCGATGGTCTACCCTATGTAGCTGCTCTGTGAATGCCAAAAGCAATGTGAAGTGGCTGCTATCCATATCATGTAGAATGTCAGGAGCCTGTGAGTCTTCTTCTGTCAGTAACATCATGATTAACTGCACTGCCATGCACAATGTCCTCATGACAATTAACAGAGCATAGGAGAGAAGTGCGGGATCCATGCCATCTCACAAAGATGCCAGTGTGCACAGCAGAGAATGGCTATCGCAAAACTGCCGCAAAAGAAAGCCGGAAGCCCACAGAGTGCTGGGACACAAAGCAATGCATCACAGGACATTTAGCCAGGTCACAAGATGCATCGCAACCCACTCCGCCTTCCCACAACACCTAGCGACAGAAGGTGTCTCCTTGCACTGTGGCATACAAACTCACAGTGCAGTGCTCATGCTGTCAATGACAGTGCCCCCAATGTGGACGGAATCTGTCGCCACAAGGGGCTAGTGTGAACAAGCTTTTCCGATTTTTATTAGGTCAGCCTTTGGGTATTGATATAAGTGTAGTCACCAAAACTTGATAGTGTAGACCAAGCGTAAGTGTCAATGGTATGTAGGGCCTTATGTCTTCTATCAGAATACCCAGGGCCTCTCTCTCTCCCTTTGCCCTTTGTACAGACATTTGCAGGAATGCAAAGCAAGTGCAAAGTGAGTGTATAATTCCACCACAGTGCAATAGTGGCATTTTACATCCTCTTTCACCTTACATTGCACAGGTGTAAATAATAGCACCTGGTACAAGACAGTAGGGGGAATTGGAGCCTGATTCTCCTTTCACTAGCACCAATTTTACACTAGTGAAATTGCAAAGATTACAGTGCAGTCACTCCTAGTTTACATGAGTGTTACAGAGAAGAAAATCCAGCTCATAGGGTCTCAAGCATTTTTTTCCCCTTTTTCTTTTGAATTTTATATAAAGTTTTGAATGTGGCATAATTATTCTTTCAAATGGCATTGCCCATAGAAGAAAAGTGTGTGTAATTAGTATAATTAGTGTACCTCTGCAGCTGGGAAAAACAGATAAGCAGATATAGTGCATGTCTTTCTGCTACCCCTCAGAGGGGAGAGTTGCCAGATGGCTAGTGGCCAGCATTTCTGTACACTTTGATTTACTGATCCTTATTAACCCTTTGTAAAATGGGAGAGCTGTAAAATCACAGTGGGTGGAATTGACAGGGGACCAGTGAAAGGGCAAATTTCAATCACAGTGATTGAAACCATTGTATCAAGTTAATCTCAGCTCATGCAAGCGCTTCTACCCTTCTGTGAATCAGTCCTCCCCCTCAGCTTCTCTGAACGGTCTTGTCTGCCTCATCCTTCTCATGAGGGCATCACTTCACTTGCATTAACGAATGGCTCAGCAGGTGTGTGAGGGTAAGAGAAGTCTGGCTGCTGTGGACTTCAAGGAGCCAATCTATCAATATAATTGGTGCCCTAACTGTCAAAAGACTTCTCAGGCGCTGACAAGCAAGAGACACATAATTACATGGCAGGATTCTCTCTTTGAAAGGAAAATAGAACTTAATAAACATAATGTCCACAGGGTGCAAAGGGGAAAATGTTTCTCTCATTGTATTCCTGAGTCATTTCTTCTCCCTCTGTGTATCCTGCAATAAAGTGCTCTCTCCAATAGGGACAAAAGATTTATTGCACCTATCAATCTAATGTAAGGTATATTTTCCATTTGCACCTACATTACCCCTGAATGGGCTGCAAGTTTTTTACCTTCTAGAAGCAGGAGATGTCTCTGCATTGAATTGTTTTCCACAAGGATGCAGTGTTTTGTGACACTGTACCCTATATGTTTCATAGTGATCTTAGGATATGTGTATAGCATAATTATGATGAATTTTATTCAAGATGAGTCATGTGAGGTGTCATTGGAAAAGTTATGATTTGATGAAGATGATTATCCTATTTGTATGAATGTATCATTTTTGTATCTAAAATTAGTGGTTCAAAACCCTACAGAAATATCAGCATTTGCTATTAGGATTTTAGAATAATTTTTGCAGAACCCTATTTCTTTCACCACTCTTTAAATTCTATAGGACTTTGCCACTGGAGCAAAGTGAGCAAGTCAATTCAAGTCCCTTTGGTCTCACATTTGTCTGATGCCAGAAGAGAAATTGTGGTTTGCAGCCATTATATTTTAGTGGGCCTGATTCTATCATCCATAAGGAGCCTAGTAGACCTGTCCTGATGGCTAGGACAAAGGAGTGAATTTGACTCACCATTTCAAAGGTGGAAGAATTGAGTTTAGAGAATTCCATCCTTCCTTCCTCGCTCAGCAAAACAGACCACAGATTTTACAGTTCAGCTAATACATCCCTTCTAATGCTGCATTCACAAGGCTATTTGCATATATAACAGATCATGAGGTAACCATGGCAAATGCAGCAATTCCTAGTGAGGGATTTTGAACTTTAAATCTTCATTTGCCATTCAAGGTCACTTCACAGCTACATGCTCAAGAGCAATGTGTGCCGCACTCCGCATCGGAAAAGTAGCATGTTATTCTATTAGAGGAAAGAAAGAGGAAAAAAAGATGCAACAAGAGATGTCTGATTAGAATTTGTTTCTTTCTCACACAGGCTCCCAAGCCAGTCTGTGAGAAAACATGTAAAGTGAGTGCCAGCTCTGCACAAAGTGCCTGAACCATCAGGTGAGAGACATCCAGAGTGGAAGATTGGTGATTATTAGTTGAATATTATAGATAGGTATATCATATTACCCTCTCAGTTTTCCTAGGAGGCACTGTCCAATGAATAGTATGGCAGCCCCGAGCATTCAAAAGACATGAGTCAACCCCATCTCCCACAAAATCATGAGATTAAAAAAACAAAGATTCATGATTTTTAAACCAAAAATATAATGTTTTTTTGTTTTCATTTGCCTTCTGATTTCTGAACATTTGGGGTGCATTTAGTTCACAGTTTCAGGTTTTTCTCTACAATGAGGTATGCTAGAAACTTACTTTTTATTAATTAAAAAAAGCAAAAGAAAAGAGCAAAGCACAGAAGAAGTTGAGATTCTCTCCTATTCAACTTGACTTCAGAAGCTGCAGCTGTAAGAAACACACCAGTTACTGGGAGGCTTACTATAAAATCAGGAGAGTTGGCAGCACTGGGAGGGGACAGAGTTAGGAAGCTCAAGTTTTAATCCTGGTTGTTGTCATTTATTTGTACTGTGGTAGCATCTAAAGGCTCCCAGCAAGGATCAAGGTCTCATTATGTGAGGCACTGGGCACACAAATAACAAAATTAAAGTCCCAGCCCCAAAGATTTTCTTTTTCTTTCTACTTCCCTATTCAGGGTCAGCGACTTTTATAGCGTTCTTCCAAAACATGACACTGTATTCCTGGTTGTCATGCAAAACTGGATTCTCTAATCCATGGACAGATTCTTTGGACTCCCTCTTGGTCATCTTCCGTCCACCATCATTGGAAGGGCCATCCTATCAATATAACTCTCAACTCTCCATCAGACATGTCCATACCAACATGACCTAGCTTCATTCAGTTGTCTTCAACTGAAGTAACCCATATTAGGCCCCTCTCAACTCCATTTCATTTCCTGTCATGGAGTGCCCAGCCATTTGACCATCTCTACATCTTCATTTCCAAGGTGGAGAACAAGTGATTTGATAGCTGCTTTCAACTGCTTGAAAGGGGGTTCCAAAGAGGATGGATCTAGACTGTTCTCGGTGGTAGATGACAGAACAAGGAGTAATGGTCTCAAGTAGCAGTAGGGGAGGTTTAGGTTGGATATTAGGAAAAACTTTTTCACAATGAGGGTAGTGAAGCACTGGAATGGGTTACCTAGGGTGGTGGTGGAATCTCCTTCCTTAGAGGTTTTTAAGGTCAGGCTAGACAAAGCCCTGGCTGGGATGACTTCGTTGGGGATTGGTCTGGCTTTGAGCAGGGGGTTGGACTAGATACCTCCTGAGGTCGCTTCAAACCCTGATAGTCTATGATTCTTTTTTTGTGGCAGGTCAAGTCTCTATGCCATACATGAGGATGAGTCAAGTTACAGTTCTGACATTCTAAACATTAACATTTTTGAAAACTTTTGTTTTTGACTTAATTTGGTGAATTCGATACAAATTCATAAAATATTTCAGTTGACCCAAATCTCCAGATTTTAGCGAACAACAAAAAAAAGTCTTCCTCAAAATGTCACCCAGCTCTACTAAAATCATCTCTTCTTTCCTCCTCTCCTCCTTTTTAAGCCAATATTAAACATTTACCAAAGGAAAGTTAGTGGCTAGTATTGTGACTTTAAATAAATAAGGGGGGGGGGGGGGGCAGGGTTTCCAGTGTAAATATGTGATTTCCAGACATCTCTTGCCATTGTGTGTGGTAGAGAGCTGTATTTATGCCTCTGAACCAATTTGCTACATGCAGAAAGTTTCCTAGCCCTGTTTCCATGACCCCAAGTAGTCAGTAGTTAAAGAGCAGGGCTAGGAGGCTATTTCTTAGAGTATGGGCCATCGAATGCTTCCCACCTCCCCTCTCATCTACAGTTGCGAAGTACAGAGATCTCCCATGGGGAGTAAATTGCCACTGGCTCATATTTCTAGTCTGATTAGATCTTCCTGATGTAAACTCCAAATGGCAGGCCATGGATTTTCTCCTACAGAGAATCATTTTACAGATTAGCTGGAGTCTGGCATCATTTATTTATTTGACTCTGTCACCACAGAAAGCAGCTGATTGGAAAGCAACCAGAGACTCCTATTCATGGGTGTCCTGTGCCATTTTCTTACAGGGTGGGGAACCGCACATCACAGGTGGGATGGTTCACAATGGTAGTGTTGGTTTCTGCACTCAGCTTGGATTTCAGAAAGTTTTCAGCAGTGCTCATTGAAAATTTTATACTGAAAGTGTTTTTCCTATGGGAAACTGGGTTTTCCTATAAGCAAAATGTTTCACAAAGTTTCTGCTTTTGGTGGAAAATTTTGACTTTTCATAAAACTTCCTGCCCCCCACAAAAAATATAAAACTGAAAAGATTTTGGCCAAAAATTCAAAAAATGTTTGAGAAAACATTGATTGCTCATAAAAAAAAATCCACGGGGAGAAAATGAAACATTTTCCAAGCGTCTCTAGTTTTCAGTGATTCACTGGGCCATTTAATTCCTGTGGGTCAGAAGCTTGGCAGTGGAACCTTCTGTTACCTTCAACCTATTTCTTCTCTTCTGCCAGGGATGCTGCTTGTGTAACACCAACAAACCCGGTTTTTGGGATCAAACCTGGGGCCTCTGGAGCTTAGTGCATGGGCCTCTACTTCATGAGCACAAAGCCAATTGGCCATTAGCTAAGGCTGTAGAGCAGGTTCATTTAACTCTCTATAAATGGTCTCAGTGGCACTAGATGGGATAGGACACCACACCCAGAAGATGTGTGGGTTACACTTGCTTCTTTCCTTCTGCAGGGAGACAGTGGCCTTTTCGGATGCCAAATATTTGTCCAAGTTCCCTATAATCAGCCACGCTCAGGGCCTAAATTTATTATAACGTTACCATACTCTGTAGGGCGATGACCCGCCTCCGCTCTCGTGCTTGTTCCTTCCGCACGACTCGCAATGTCAGTCTCTCTACACAGCCTCCTACACTACTGTTGATGTTGGAACCGCCTCCTCCTGCGAGGGTTCTGCTATCTGGAACAGCTCCCCTGTGCCTGTTCACATCATTAGCTCCTCTATAAACATGGGGCCAGACACACCAACATGCCCGGGTTGCTTCGTCTCAGCCACAGTTCAGAGCAGTGGTAAACCTAGCCTAACCATTAGGCCTAATTTACAGGTGCTTTCCATTGTCAAAAGGGTGAAGCAGCCAGTGGTAGGGCACCAGTGAATGTGGTCATAGTTTTTCCCTTTCCTCTGCTGTTAAATCACTCCCATGCAGTGTAGTATTTAACTCAATAATTACACTGTTTGCACAGCATCACCATGATGCATTCCGCAGTAGAGTTTGTCTGGAACAGACGATACATAAACTGAATCACTGTAGATCAAAGCTACTCAGCAAAAGACACAGAGGCTCTCACTAGCCCCTGCCCCCTACAACAGCTGACACTTGTATTGCTCTGTCTGCTTATGTTGCTCCGTGAAATAGTGACCTCATTTACTGCAGATCTTGTAGACCCTGAAGGTTTCAAGTGTGTTCTAAGAGCTGGCATCAAGTTTCTTTGCTAGATCACACAGCCTGGATTCAGTACACAATGAATCTGATTCTCTGTGGCCCTGTAGTAGGATCCAGATCCTCTGCTGTGTAAATCAGCATAGCTCCACTGAAGTCAGTTTTAGCAGCAATTTACACCCCCTTTCACTGGTGTAAATAACCACCTTAGAAGACAGTTCCAAAGCAGCATAGCATCACTGATGTAAATGCATCTAGACAATTTTACACCAGTGCAGAATCAGGCCTCTTATGTGGTTATTTTCACCAGCAAAAAGTGAGTGTGAAGTAAAACCAGATCAAATTTACCTGAATTTTGCCCTCCCTTTGCAATGTAAATGTCTACACAAGATGCAGGGAGACAGAGAGTCGGGTGTTCAGAGTCTTCACCAGAAGGAGGTTAGAGAAAGGCAAAGCATTATTATCCTAAAGTGAGTTGGCAGGCGGCTTTTTTAAGGGAAAAGAATGTTTTCCAAACTCTTTGGCCTCCATGATTAATGAATATGCTGAAGACCCAGTCACATGCATCTCAGGGACAAATGGGCCTGAGATGCATGTAAAGAGGCACTTTATCATTTTTCTTTTCCCCAAATGTACTTATTTTATTTATTTTGTCTAAATTTTCAACCCAAAGGGGAGGGTAGGAGAGAAGTCAGGAGGGGGAAAGCTTCCTCTGGTTAAAGAGAAAAGCCAAAAGAAAGGAGAATGAGATACAGAGAGCAGGTGGGAAGGCTGGTGGGGCTGCATAGAGACAGACTATTGTGCAAGTTATTCTGTGCAAAGGGGATTCATCCACCCATAGTCCCATTGACTTCATTTGGGCTCCGTGCAGGAAGGAACAGCAGCGGCTGGAGGGGACGGTGGGTGGGTGAAATCAGGACCTGAGAGAAGAAAGGGAGAATAATGAGAAAGAGGGAGGGGGAAAAGAAAGAAGTCAAAAGGAGAGGGGGAAACAAAGGACTGCGAGAAGACTAGAGAGATAGGGAAGAGAAAGTAGAAATACAAGGAAGGGGGAGAAAAAGCAAGAAGAGGAAGAGGCAGAGAGGGAAAAGTTAGAGAGGGGGATTTTTTTTGTTTGCATCCTGAGGCTAAGAACTCATCTGGTTTATTTAGCAAAAGGACCCCCTGAAGATTCCAACTCTCAGGAAAGCAAAGGGAGCTTATTGTACCAGCTACAAACACAACATGCTTCACTGCTTCATAACCACAACCAGAGAGATCATGGGGATGTGATGCTGGGACGTCAGAGAGAAAACGTCGCAGGGTGCTAATTCATTTCTTATTGATATTTTTATTACCGCTCCTATTGTTTTAACCCTAAACAATGCCCAGAGAGACATGGAAAATGAGGTGGAATTTGTAAAGATTTTCAGGCTTCTGAGATCTCTTCTTGGAAATGAAAAATTCCCTTGAAAGGTTTGTACACATACACACACAAAAAAAATCCAGCTTACTGAAATATTTAGCCCGCTGCTTTGATTAGAGTTTATTTAGGACATGGATGTTAGTGGGAGATTTGCCATTGATTTCAGTAGATACAGAATCAGGCTCTTAGAGCATTAGGGTTCTAAGTCTCAAGAGCCATAGTAAGGTACTGGTAAGGAATCAACTTAAGTTTCCTCAACATAAAGTCACTTTTAAACCAATTGTCCATATAAAGGGCATTGCACTGGATTTAACTAAATCTGTTTCTAAAACAAGTCAGGCGGTTCTTGTGTGTGTAGGTAAGGACTCAGTTGTATCATGCCTGATTTTCATAGCTGCTTAAGGATACCTTTGTGTGGCTCAGTTTACCTCCTTGCAACATGGGGATAGTCTACTACACCTGGCATTACTATGACGATACAGTTAATACTAATTGTAAAGTGCTTTGCAATCCTAGAATGACAGACAATACAGAAGTGGCAGGTATTTTTATTATCATCTTTGTATTTCATCTTTTCTTTCCTTCTCTTTTGGCTTCCTTGGTTGGCATACAGGAATGGCAGACTATATAGAATAACAATAGCCAAATCCCTCTCCTGGATGGTGAGTGAACTGCTAGACAGAACCAATTTTCTGTGTGTTTAAAAAAAAAAAGTGACTTCTCTCTCTCTGCCTCCCCTCCCCTCTTTCTCTCTCCCTCTCTCCAAAAGCAGAAGGTACACATTGTACAGCCAACCTGCCAAATCAGATTTCAGCAGGCAGACATGATAGAAAGAACAACCAGAGCTCAGGATTAAATTTGCTTTGCTCTCTGCTCCTTGACCTTTAACAGGGGTGCTTGTGTCATCCTGGCATCATCAGCTGAATCTTAGGGTATTTATTTAAGCCTAGCAAAAGGAGGCTAGAATTTCTCCATATCCCTTGCTACCTGCAGCTTGTCAGGTCTTGGCAGCCCCTGTGACAAATATGGTATACCCTTGAGCAGAGCACAGCACAGAGGAATCCAGAGGGCAGGCTGGCATGCATTTATGGGAGACAGAGAACACACAAGGCCTTAGTGAAAATAGACTTGGTTTATTTTAAATAAACTCAAACTTGGTTTACAGAGCCAAGATTTGTCCTAAGGGATGAATTTTCTTTTAGCCTTATAGCTAACATTTATGCTACAACATTCCTCTGTGCTGAGCTTCCTGTCTGGAAACACATAGGTGCTTCCCTTCCTGGCTAGGGTGTTGTGAGGATAAACGTATTAAATGCTGTAAGGTGCGCCAATATTGCAGCAAAGGAGGCTGTGTTGTTTGCAGGATGGCAATGATTACACTCCAAAACAGAACAGGGTCCCATTGTACTAGTTACCACATAGTACAAGGGACAGTCCCTGCTTCAGTGACCTTACACTCTAAATAGACCTGCCCGACACAGGTGACAGAGGAAAATGGAGCAATAGGACTTGCCCAAGGTCTCACAGCAAAGCTGGAGCAGAACCCAGGTGTCTGTTCTAGTCTATAGTGGTTCTTATAGCACCCACCTCACCAGGGCATTTGAGCACCTTCTAGTAGCACAATGAGCAATGTGACTTATTCTGAGTGCCAGCCTAGCACTCTGCCCACTAAACTACCCTAGCTGGCCCCTGTCACTGGATAGACAGTAATATTTACTCTGTCTTTGTAAGTGAATGTCTCAGGGAAAAACACCTATAGTGTGATTGGATAGATTTTGGTACATTCAAAAGACATTGTGGGGCTTGACAAGTTTCTTTATGCACATTGTTTGACACCAGACCTGGTTGAAAAAATTGCAGTAGTATAGTTTTCTGTCTGAAAATGCTGTTTTGTGAACATCAAAATGTTTCATGGGACTGTGTGATTCATTTTGGCTTTGTTAAGTTTTATATTTTGCCTTTTCTATTATATGAGAACTTTAATGGGATAGTGTATGTCTGTATATTATATTTAACATTTAATGTTTCATGTTATGTTATAATGTTTCTTCATTATCAACATCTTTTTTAAAAATATATATTTTAGAATCAACAGCTTTGGAATTTTTCTTCTGCAATAAATAAATAAATAAATAAGCTGTTGACTTTTCTTTCTGATTTGGGATAAAAACAATTTCAAAACACTGGAATTGCCCATGGGATGGAAATTCCTTTTTTTTTTTTTAACTAGTTCTATTTAAAACATTGTACTATCTTGGCCAAACAAATATTAAGTGCTGAACATGTCTGTAGGTCATATTTGCACTACACTGCAACTAGCTTTCAAGTAGCAATGTCAAGAAAATAGCGATCTCTTCTGATAAAGGAAGTTCAAGGTGAGGGTTTGTTTTTTATTTTAAATGGAAGAGAATGTTGATATTTGAAATATCTCCAACAAGGGACACATTCTGCTTGCTCATTTAATGCATACCCAGCAAACCAGACATCCACACTCCAGGTCAAAAAGCAAGAGCATGTGATTCATTTGGGAAAAGTGACTGTTAATCGCTAAACAATTAATGCATTTTAGCTTCCAGATGCAGAATTTCCAACTCATAGGAGGGAAGTAAAACTTGCTCTCCCCACCCTCCTTTTTCGGTCTTGTCTACTTAGATTGAAAAGTCTTTGGCGAAGGGATCCCTTTTTACTACGTGTTTATACAGCACCTAGAACAAATGGGCCTCAATCTCAAATGGGGCCTGAAGTCAGTACAACCATAATAAAAATCAGTTATAACTGGCCATAGAAATGAGATGGCAAAATGCCAGGTTATGTCTTCTGAACTCTGAAGCAAAATTAAGGTGACCTAGTAAAGATTTGTCCAGCTAGACTGTTACATAGCAATCATCATCATGCTGTCTCAGCACTGGATTGTCTCTGGAAGAATTTGGAGGTACTTCACCCTTACAGTCCCAAGGAGAAATGAGCCAAATGAGAGGTGAGGAAACCAGGATTTGGCTACATTTCTGCGTGCAAGCTAAACAGGGTTTGACTCTTTATATGTGCAAGACCAAATACTAGCCTCAGTTACCACAGCCCACTGGCATTGAATTCAGTGGTGTTGAATCAGTGAGAAGCAGAGCAGAATTTCCTTTATCTAAGAACAAATTATGGTGAAGTATGCATTAGAGATGGACAGACAAGGTGGGTGGGGTTATATCTTTTTTTGGACCAACTTGCACTGGAGAGAGAAGTCGATCTAGTAAAAGATATTACCTCACCCACCTTGTCTCTCTAATGTCTTGGAACTGAAACAGCTGTACCACTGCATACAAGATAGAAAAATAGATCTACTACAGCATTCTATAGCAAGAGGCCAGAGCTCTGGAATATCTATGCTGTGTGGTGCAGTAGTCTGCACCATTACTCCAGCAATCTGAGGGCTTTTCCCTCTATAAGCGTTCATTGTGCATGCCCATACATCCAGTACGGTGAGTAGGTGAGGACTGAGAGTACGGTCTGTCCTTTTCCCAAAACAGTTTAGCTATTAAAGCTCCTAAAGTAAATACCAAAAGATGGGTGTTTTTAAAATATATTCCGGTCTATGGGCCTGGGAATTAAACCTGATGCAAGCCTAACAGAGTGTCAGAATTACACCATATCACCTACTGAAAAGGACAGCACAGCAGGCAGGCTGGTCAGCAGGAGGCCACTTTCCCAGGGCTCCAGCTAGCAGAGCACTCAATGAAATTGGCACTTTATCTGTCAAAGGCAGGGGCCCAAATTAGGGCCTCCTGTATTTAATAAAGCTACATATCTCTCAAGCACTGGAGTAGCCTGGGTCTCTCTAACGACAGAGCATGCTGTGGCTGGTGGGTAGCTGTACTGATACATCACGGAACCTCCCTCTGTTTTCTCTCCCAGTGTCTCAATGTGCCATTTTTGCTAAATAGGGAGGTGGCCGCCAGGTGCCTGTAATTGCAGAATATATTAGCAGTGAATGTACGAGTGCATCTTGAACCGCAAGAACTGTTAAAAGGCAGGCCTGTTTGGGGGTTTAATAGATCTGTAATCTCAGAGTGGATTTGAAGCCAGATCCTCAGGTGATATAAATCATACTTGGAAGTGAACATCAAGTTCAGATACTAAGGCGAAACAGAAACAGGGAAATGATGTGTTTGCACCTCCACGGGACACTCTGGGAGAAATTATGCCTTGAGGCGGTACAGTGCTTCCCTAATCTGCCAAGCAGACAGAGGAAGGGCCTAGAGCATCATCTTTGTAGTTTCAATGGACGTGGGGTTTGAACCCAACTGCTATAACTTGTATTAGTCCCTAGGCCAATGCCTCTTGAAGTCAGCATGAGTCTTCCCATTATCTTCCACAGGTTTTCAGTCCATTTCTAAGCAGGCAACAGTAATAAGTTGTTGTCCTCTATGTGGACCAGCCCATAGAGGGATGATACAACACACTTTCCCAGAGTGTTACATATGCGCAAGAAAAGGGTGAAGGTCTCTTGCATGCATGTGTGCATGTGCATACATACATGTTCACGCACAGGGTACCCCTGCTAGGGGCCAGATACAGTTGCAGCCTCCAGTGTTCTAAAACTTCAGAAGTTGGGCCCCAGTTCAGGAAACCATTAAGCAAGTGCTAGGCCCATTGCTTAAAGCGAAGTACATACTTAAGTGCTGTCCTGAACTGAGGCTATCAGCACAAGAGGAGATTTCACAGACCAGGGAGGAAAGTTAAATCAGAGCACCTTATGGTTACTTTGAAGGATTTTTTTAAAAAATGATTAATGCAACTATTTTCTAACAGCTAAGTTCATTTTTCTTTCAATCTCTCTTATTCTACCATTATGCAGCTTTCCAATACACTTAACCACAAGCTGAGAACCTTTCCCCCCACCCCATTTCTTATCCTTTGAATGCTTTTAAAATCTAATTTGAGATGCCTAGAATTCATGTTTAGCTGCTGTCTCTGAAGATCAAGTGCTGGCAATATGAGAGACCCAGCCCATTAGGTAACATTGTACTCAGCTGCCTGGAGTCTGTGCTCAAAAAATGAATAGACTTTTAAGGCTAATTGGTTCCAAAACATACTCCCCATTCGCTCTCATTACAATCTCTCTAGGGATAACTTTAGTGAAATAACTAGTGATATTTAGGAAGCTGACATTATGCAGTGAGACTGTGGAAAATAGTCTCTGGGCATTTTTGTCACCTTGCCCATGGAATATTTCATTTCCATGAATCATGCACCTCTCAGAGTTGTTCTCCATTCTTATCTCTTTTTGCCTTCCTATATGGATTTACCATAGTGGATAAGACTAGCAGCCCATATAGTCCAGTATTCTGTCTCCAGTATTGGCCAGTGCCAGCTGCTTTAGAGGAAGGCACAAGAAATGCCATAATGGGCTTATTTGTCTTCATTTTGACTGATCACAGTAAGAGAGCGCCAAACAGGATAAACTAAACAGACATTTGAGGGGGCGGGGGTAATATCTTATTGGACCAACTTCTGTTGGTGGAAAAGTCAAGCTTTCAAACTTGAGAGCTCTTCCTCAGATCCGGAGAAAGTAACTAGAGTGTCTGAGCTAAATAGAACATAGGACACATTGTTAAGCATAAGGATTTCACACATGCTGTAAGAGACTATTTAAAGTGAAGTGGGCAATTAAAGATCCGCAGGCAGTAGAGCGTGTTTCAAATTATCTCTGTTAAGTCCATTGTCTTTAGTGTCCAGCAGAGTTATGAATTTAGGTTCGCAGGCTCATCTTTTGAAGTTGTCGTGCAGGTTTCCTTTGACAATGAGAAATGAGAGGTCACATGTGGAGTGATCACTTTGTGAAAAAAGTGATCACCCACAGGTCATGAAGGTGTTTTGTTTTTATATTTCTGTGTGTTGACTCAAGAGCATAGTGATTACTTGCTTTTACTCATATACTTGTTGGGGGCACTTGATGCAGTGGATAAGGTCACCCCATGTTGTGATAAGCATATGCGGAACCCATAGATCTTGAAAGGTGTGTTGCGGGGGATACTTATCATAGCAGTGGAAATGTGGTTACTGCAGGTTTTACATTGGTTGTTCAGGCTGGATCTGGAGGAAACTGGCCCTTTGTAGTGTGGTGAGTGGTGTGAAGATGGTTTCTAGGATATTTCTTCAGTAAGAGTGCTGTGGCCAGATATTATCAGTCTGCCTGGGTTCCTCTGTTTGTGTAAGCATGTAGACTGTCCTGGGGTAGAGTCAGGAGGTTGTAGAGCTTTTTGCTGGATTTCTTTGTAGAAGGATTTGATGATATCTTTAAATTCCTGTGTAAATTGTGGTGTGGGATATTCTGAGTTCTTTATAGTAGGTGATGTTGGTCAATTGTCTGTTGGCCTCATTAACTTAGTCATCACAACTGAGGACTATGATGGCTCCCAACTTTGTCTGCTGGTTAGATTTCATGGGCTGTATAGCTATCTTCTCAGCGGTGGAGAGATTGTGGAGAACGTAATGTTTGTCAAGGATTTCACAACTGTTTTTCCCTAGAGCAAATCAACGTAATGATCCAGTGTGTGGTTCAATCCACGAGGGGGTGCCCAATCAGATGATTCTTTTTTGTTATGCTTGTCGGAAGGGGTGGAGGGTGTTGTATTTCTTGTGAAAGACTTCCCTGAGACAGAGTCAGCTAGAACACTTCTAGTTCTTCACCTATGTTCGTACGGTATCTGGTTTTGTGGTAGGGCAGAAGTTCAATTCCCCAGAGAGTACAGATACTTCAGTTCCAGTTAGTGGTAAGTCTTGATGGGTGAATGATGTTGTAGTGTCATGGATGTGGTTCCATGTAGTGGATCCTCATGTCATGGTTTCTCCCAGGGTTGGTATTCTGTTGGTCTGGGAGTTGTGGTTGGTTCCACTTTTTGTTTTTGTGCTGGATGGCTGTCAAGGATTTTTTTGATAGTTGTTTTGGGTTTCCTGATTTTTTTTATTATATATTTTTTTACTTATAGTGTGTGGGAGCATGTGATGATTTCTTGTTTGAAGTGGTTCCTCCTGGAGTATCTAAGGTTGAGGAAAGGGCTCCTCCATTTCTCAGAGGTCCTTCTGCAGAGCTATTCAGCATATTTGGAATTGTATGTCAGAGAGTTATAAATCAAGAATCCTCTAGGGATGAAGTTTTATTTCTTGTATACGCTCAGGAAGTGTCTCTCTCTGTTCAGTCTAGCTTCTTCATGTTGTGAAATTTCCACATTTAAATGGAAAAATTCATTATCTTCAGTAAAGGATTTTTCCATTACACACAGAGGTCTTAGCAGCCCAGCTCAGCATACACAGAGAAAGCCAGAACTCTCATATCAGACTCACTCCTTGGCCTCCCTTTAGGGGATGGTGCACTAGTTACCCAGTGGTGCACAAATGCAATACAATGGACAATTATTTTCATCTCCCCCAGGGGGAATTTTTTCTTAAGCTTCTTTAGTTAGCGGCTGGCTTATGCTCTGAAGCATAAGCCTTTATAACTATTCCTTCCCTCCACTGGTTTAGCATCAGCTGTTGTTTTCTGCAAAATTTTTGTAAATACATTTCTTACAGTTGTTTTTACCAGGTCCATAGCAGTACTGGATTGAACTGAACTGGTTATATTCAAGGAGGCCCTGCTTAGGAAAACTGGAATTGGCATACCAGATAGGAACAATTGTCTATCCAGTCCAGTATCCTCTCACTGAATACCAATACTTCAGAAGAAGATAGAAGAAAATCCATAATGGACAGCAAAGTCACCAACTCATTTACTTATTGCAAGTCTCCTGATATTGGTGTTTTTCTTATAGCCCAAAGTCCTGGAGGCATGTGATTTATTTTTTTAAAAAAATCTAGCCATCCTGACTGTGGAGAAAGCTCGAAAACATGCAACAAGTGCACCCTACAGGCTCAGAAACTAGATCAAATAAAAGTGTGTAAATGTTTTGGAGTTCAACTCATGATTTTTAAGCCAATTTCCTTATATTTTGGGGGGCCTGAATAATGGTTTTTAGCATGTGGAGTTGACAAAACTGTGAGTTATTTTACATATCTCCATCATATCAATTTGACAGTTTCTGGTTTCCTATCTGTAAAATGGATCTGAAAACATCTGCTTCCCAAGTTTACTTTGAGTGCTTTGAGATCCTCAGATGAAAGATCAGGAAGTGACACTTATTTTTGCTGTGAATTTTTCACGGGCAAAATATGACAGTGGAAGAGAGATGCATATAAAAATGCACACGCCATGGTCTCAGGCCAGTGTTTGCGCATGTTAATTGGAATAAGCTTAGTATTTGTTCTGCTTTTGTCTCAAATCGTTTTGTCCAGGCACACGTCAAGTTCCATCAGGAATGACCAGGGCTTAGACTTAAAATTTCTTGTGCTCTTTGCCCCAAAAGTTTACAATTTTAAGCTAAATGCCCATGTTATCAATCTTTGTGGCCTGGCTTCGGTGACACTTACGGATCTAAAAGTTAAACAGAACCAGAGACATTATGGTCCTACCTAGACTCCTGTGTTGTTTTTAGACCGATTGTAAGGAGGATGCAAAGCACCATATGCTATTGTGACACTAAATCACTAGCCCCCAAAACAAAGTCATCTAAGACAGAAGTAATAGAACATAGATACCATGATGACAGGCACACTAGACAAATTTTGAAAAGTGCTAAGAGCGCAAGACCCGTAACTAATCTAGACACATCAAAAGGGACTGGGCTTTTCTGAAAATCGGATCTATTAAGCAAAGAAAAAACAACATATGGACCAATCACATTCTCCTTGTGTAGTATATAAGAATTGAGTAGTATTCCCTTTAAATAGCTTGAGCGCTTTCTGAGGTGCTCACTGTGGTGTGTGTGCTTGAGTTGCAGTGTTTATATGTAGTTAGGCCTTGTATGTTGTGTCTGTTTAGTAAATATGGTTATTTGGAACCTATTGTGACTATATAGTTGCTTCATATTATATTTCTTTTGGGAAGAGCAAAAGACACAAAATACCTTGTGACCATAAATACTGTGCTTTGGGAAGTCTTTCATTTGAAAGACTTTACACTAAGCTCATTATTCAGACCTGTAATTAGCTAGAGCACCTCTAATTAGCCACAGTACCTCCAACAACCCTGATGAGAACTGTCCAGATTAAAATCCTCAGTACCACTAAAAGCAGCTTTAAAGTAGTTTGCCTGGCTGCGGTATTACAACAAAGCCAATTATCATTATTGTTTTTACTTGATCAGGTGAAACCTAGCAATACTCTAGGCACTCTCTGACAAGTAAAGAAGAAATGGTCCCTATCTGTCTTTAGATTATGAACTCCTCAGGAAAAACAGAGAATTTAGAGGGAAGGAGGGGTCCATGGTTTGAAACAGGTTTTGCATCCCTACACATTGTTACCATGGCAAAGTAGCTTTGTCAAGCACCCATAGTGTACACATTCCTATTCATTTATCTACAATTGAAATAAAAATTATCCTAATCCTTTAGCTGACAATTTCCAAGGGAGTGAGAGAATGGAGTTAAACTGAGCTGTGCTACTCTGTGCCTTAATAGGAGGTTTTCAAAAGTGTCCAGTGGGCTCTGGAGTTTCAACAACAGTTGTGAGGCAAGCTTGGCTAGGAAGTTCTGCTTCCATCCATTCTTCCAGGTAGAGGGGGAGAAATTCTAGCCTTAAAAATGGTGGCAAAACACTTTGATGGGGAGGGACTGGATGGACAGAGCAATGATGACTGTGTTGCAGCTAATTGACAACGATAAATTTTAACCATTTGTAGATTTTCAGCAACCGTTTGGCTTGCCTGCTCCAGAACATGGAACTCTCTCGTTACAGCATTTACTTATGACTGTATTTGGACTAGATGCATTGGTTGCTAATGAACCAGTCTTATTTTGGAGGAAACTTCCTCGATTTATTCAGCCAGCAATATCCTTTTACTATTTTCTGACCCCCAAAAATTCTGCCTAATATTGAGAATTTCAGAGTTGCTGGGCATAGAGGTTTGGATACAATTGGACCAAATTGAATACAATTGTATCAACAGAGCGGAGACCAAGGCTCACCAAAAAGACACTTTTTCAGATATACTGGTCCCCACATAGGCTCAAGTAAGGGGCATCAAATGCTGAACATTGCTGGAAATGCAACTCTGTTGGTGCTAGTAAGGGGGCTCAAATGCTGAACATTGCTGGAAATGCAACTCCATTGGTGCTAAATGAACTCATATTTTGGACGTGCTCCTATATCAAGAATTTCTGGTATGAGGTAGGTCAAAGGACCAATTGGATGCTAAGTTGAAGCCCTCTCTCTTAAATTTCGTTCTTGGATGTATTCTGGACATCTGGAGATTACCTAGCAACAAGGCAGAGTGGTTCCAGTGTACAGTTTTGGTTGCTAAATATTAATCAGGCAAAAATTGATCCCCATCAAATATTGATGCCTGGTTCAGTGATATGGCTGATCTCTGAGCTAATGAATAACTTGCATTTCACAGAAAGGAAATGCCTAGAACAATTCAAAGTAATCTGGGCTGACTTCTTAGTGGTGTATAATTAACACAGATCCCTAGATAGGAGAGAAGGGGATGGAGAAGCACAATAAGCTAACTATTTATTTGCTTCATGCATTACAATTAGTCTGATATATTTGTTGTATTTGGAAAAATAAATAAAAATTTATTAATTAAAATGTTCAGTGTCAGCCTAACTATTCCCACCTAAATCAATTGTGGAGCTCCTTTAGGTGTTAGTAGGAGAAATGATAGACCAACCCTGAGTGTTTTAGAAAAACCCATGATGTTATTGGATTAAAATATGACCATATAGATCACTGTTGCAACCACTGTTTATATATTTATATTATATTATATATAAATATATATATATATATTGCATATATATATGCAATTAATCCTGTAAAGAACATGCCATGTAAGAGATCTCTGTAAAGATTAGGATTTGCTGGTCATGATTATGCTATCCGTGTGCATGCAACATTTTTGTATTTGAAGGTATGAGTATTGGCTCTCTACCTGAATTTAAAATGTTTTCTCCTGGGGTAATGATCACAAGGTAGTCAGCCAGCACATCTTGAAGGGACTGTTCAAATTGAGTGGCCCATCAAAAGGACACACCTCTTAATGGACCATAGGAGACTTCCATCTAAACCGAAGGAACTTTCCTGTAGACGTTCCAACTGAAGTATAGGTAATGGCTTTCTCAGGTGACTAAGTGAAATCAGGCATGGAAGGAGACCTATCCATGTGACTCCAAACTCCCATCTTTTACTTGTAATTTTCCACTAGCTGTGCTGAGAGCTTTGTTTAAAACAATGGATTTCCCTCCACATGGCAGAAGCTATAAGAGGCCCTGGAAACACCTCCATTTTACTTCTTTCCTGCTCAAACCTATGGACTTATACGAGCATTCTAACACAGGGACTGAGGTCTTTCCAACGATTTGGAAGCAACCAGAAACTTAAACCAGCAGTTTATTCCATCGCTGCTACAAGCCTGAACCAAGAACTTTGCAATTACTATATGTATTTGATTCCTTTAACCAATTTTAACTCTCATCTTTCTTTCTATGAATAAGCATTTAGATTTTAAATACTCAAGGATTGGCATCAACATAATTTTTGGGTAAAATCTAAGTTATATATTGACCTGGGTGTGTGGCTGGTCCTTTGGGATCAGAAGAACATTTTATTTGAAGAGATTGGTTTTAAAGAACCATTCATCTCTGAGTCTGGTATTTTCAGCAGTAATACAATGGCTGAAATGCCTATGGAAACTGCTTTTATGACTTCTTGTTCACCAGCATGGTGAAACAGAAGTTTACCTTTGTTGCTGGTTTGGTATACTCTATGGAGGATTAGCCACCAGTCTTGGAGTATATCTGCCCTATTTCTCAGCAGTTTGTCCTGAATTTGGCACTCTCAGTTGTGGCCCAAGGCAGCACAGTTACAACCTTACCCTAAAACATGAAGGCAGACTGAATATGGAAGGGATCATGTTCCCTTCCTCTGAGACTTTTCCCTTGTTTATCCCCTTTAAAAAAAAATCAAGCCTGAGCCATAGCGACTGTAGTCAGTAGCTACTTTTACTGAAGTCAGTGCTGCTATGCTCATTTGCATCAGCTGAAGATCTGGCCACAAATGTTTCAAACTATATTAAAATCACTTAAAATTACCAAGCAAACAAAAAGCCACTTTTGAAAAGTCACAGTCATTTAATGCTTGGTGCCAAGTTTCCAAAGCCTTCATTATAGCATCAAAGAGTCCTGTGGCACCTTAAAGACTAACTAAAATTTTTTCAGAGCAT
>ML677387.1:3613246-3640488 GCA_007922305.1 Dermatemys mawii
TGTCACTTCTGCAATTCCAGACTAACACGGCTACCCCTCTGATTCTTAACTACAATCACATCTCACACTCAATTATATACATCTCTAGAAATCACATTTCTGTTCACACTCCTCCCAGTCTCTCTCTCTCTCTCACACGCACACACACAGAATCTCACCACACACACTCCCCGCCACACACACACACACACACAGTCATCCCAGCACAATCACACAGACTTGCAACTTCACCCCCTCCCTTGTGCCCCCCAAACACACAGGCACTCACATCATCACATACAACAATCTCTTTTAAGAAAGCGTATTTCCAAAAGCTGCTAGGACTGCTTTTGCTCTGTAAATGCTATTTGTAAAACAGTAAGAATATACACACAAGCAGTCAGTACTGCATTAGTGTGCGTGTGTACCTGCTGCCCTCTCCTGGATGGACTGTCAGAACTATTCAGGTGGAGATGATCCCGTGACTCTTTAAGTGGACAGACACTGACCAGTCCTCACTTACAGACAGCCCCCCAACCTGAAACAAACACTCACTAGCAACCACACACCAAAAACACTAACCCAGGAACCTATCCTTGCAACAAAGCCCGATGCCAGCTCTGTCCACATATCCATTCAAATGACACCATCTTAGGACCTAATCACATCAGCTGCAACATTCACCTGCACATCTACCAAATGTGATATATGCCATCATGTGCCAGCAATGCCCCTTTGCCATGTACATTGGCCAAACTGGGCAGTCTCTACGCAAAAGAATAAATGGACACAAATCTGACATCAGGAATCATAACATTCAAAAACCAGTAGGAGAACACTTCAATCTCTCTGGCCATTCTATTACAGACTAGAAGGTGTCAATTTTAAAATAGAAAAACTTCCAAAACAACTTCCAGCCAGAAGCTGCCGAATTGGAATTAATTTACAAATTGGACACTATCAACCAAGGGTTAAATAAGGACTTTGAATGGCTTAGTCATTACACTCATTGAATCTATTTCCCAATTAAGTTTCCTTCACACCTTCTTGTAAAATGTCAGACACAGATCCACTTGATTATCACTACAAAAGATTTTTTTTCTCCTGCTGATAATGGCTCATCCAAATTGAACAGCCTCTTAGAATTGGTATGGTAATTTCCAACTTTTTATGCTGTCTGTGCATATAAATGCATCTTACTTCTGTGTGTTCCATTCTATGCATCCGATGAAGTGGGCTATAGCCCACAAAAGCTTATGCTGAAATAAATTGGTTAGTCTCTAAGGTGCCACAAGTCTTCCTCGCTTTCTTTACAGACACTGAAGGTTTGTTTTTAGTTCAAGTGGCTCTACGGAGTGTGTTATTTTGGGACCAAATTCCTGAGTTCTAGTCTTGCTGCTGATCGGAAAGTCCACTAGGGCCATGGCCTGCAAAAGACCTGACATACTCATGGCTGCATGGTCTAAGTAATCACACTAAACTGTAAGCCCATAACTTGTATGTGATTTATTTCCCGGGGAAGCACCATGTGGAAAGCATCTGGTTTACTGAGATTCCAACCATCCAGCCTAATTTTCAGCCTGATTTGGATGAGGCATAAGGACATCAAGTGACCTGCTCTGGATTACGTGGACATGATCTTCCATTGGGACTGGAATTCCTAAATCATTCTGCACTGGCAGCCTCTTGCTGAGACCAAAGGATCTCTCATGTTTTGACACCAGTTGCACCTGTTTGCTGGATTTGAAACCTAGGCCCTCCTGCTAAAAGCAGGTGTGTGCCACACAGCATTGTTGTCAGGCAACCCTCAAGGAAGAACACACTCCAAGCAAAGATTATTGCATTAGCCTAGAATTACACACACTGAAGCACCTGTGTATTTATCCAACATCTAGGCCTTCAGTCTACAGCTACAGTAGCTTCCCTCATTAGTTTGTCTCTCTGCTCCCCCTGCCTGAAGATGGACTGATGTGCAGCAGATTAGAAATCTCTACATAATTCTGCATAACTTTACATAAAAGGGTCTGGCAGGGATGCTTTTTGCTGAGTGGATGCTTAATGCCCCACCTCTGCTTGGGTCATCAGATAAGGCCCAGCACTTCCATGGATTTCTCCCCAGTTTGACCTATGAGACATCTACAGTGTCTAAACTCATCCATCTTCTCTGCCTTCATCCAAACATTTCCACATTAAAAATACACTGAAACGCTTCTCCAATCAAAATCTTATCCGTAATCCTTTTGTATTTCCTCACTTACAACATTATATTGCAGCACCTCAGGCTAATCCTTGTTATTTACTGTGGAGCTTTCTACACAACTCTAGTCCATTTTCTTTTTCTTTTCTTATTCTGAGATTAACTTGCAGCAGTTGTAAAAGGTTGCACTGAATGTACAGTAATTGTCCCTAACATTATCCACAAAGCTGTTACAGTCACAGTTAGATGGACAAACAAGTCAAGTCCCCCTGCTGTCCCCAGTTTCAAAAGCAAATTCAAACTAAACCAGCCTTGAGATTCTGAAATGTTTGGCTAATCATTACGCTCTCTCTCTCTCTCTGGGGGATGTGCAAGGTAGGGGGTTGGTTCCGGCTAGGAAGAAATCTTTATGTGCTGCAATATTGTCAAGATAAGCTATTCTTGCACCATTTTTTGTCCAGTACCACGTCCCTGACTTTATGCCCTTTGGAAATCTCCATTGATTTCAACAGGTCTTGGATTGGGTCCCAGAAGTGCCAAGAGTCTCATGGGAAAGCCTGTCCTTGCAGATTTGTAAACCGATTTTGCAGACTCCAGAGGTGTGGATAGTTCAGATGTGCTTTGCAGAAGCAACTGAAATTTTGCATACTTATCTGAACCAAACTCAACTACATAGTTACATCATTAAGGAAGACCAGAAGCAGATCATGGGCCTTCACGTCTGTAACAACTTGATGACAAAACTGAACCATTCAGACAGAGATGGGCCTGAAGGATAACTCCAGCTATGAAGAGTTATCACATTAGTGAAGGTTCTGAATGAAATTCAAGCTATTGTCATAATGGGACAAAACCAAAAACCTGGCTCTGCCCACTCTCAAACTCTGCAAAAGTTCAGATGTGGGTATTAAATTAGTATCTCAGTCAAACTCTACTTTTAAGCCTTCCCAAGCCCTCGGTATTTCTAGCATGCCAGGGATTTAACATGAGTGGGCAGATTTTTCAAAGGTGCCCAGCCCAATACAGGTCCCTTTGCTCCCAGATGGGCCATTGCTGGATGCAGCACACTTCTGAAAAATCTGGCCACAAGAGGTCACATTTTCAAAAGAGCTCAGCTCTCTTGTAGTCATTGAAATGAAGCAGCCAGATTTTAAGTAAATAAATTGGTTAGTCTCTAAGGTGCCACAAGTACTCCTCATTCTTTTTCCAGACTTTAAAGAGTGCTTAGCATCCCGAAGAACCATGAGAGCTGCTGGGTGCTCAGGTCTTTTGAAAATTTGGCCCAACATTCCTCCTTGGTGCCTCAGAAGCCAAGTTTGCTGTTCCTAATGTTTCACATGACATATCAGCCTTTACTTGTATTGAGTCAGACCCTAGCTAGGCCTTCTTCTGCTAGAGGCTCTAATCTTTTGAGTGGGATATCATCAGTGTAGCCTATTGCACTGCACCCTTCTAGCAGAACGTGTGCGTGTGATGATGTACGAGTGTGAGGTGCATAATCAGAGCAACAGCTCACTCTGTTGATATATTAGTCTAATACTCCAGATGATGCACAAGTATCAGAATGGGCCCATCTGATAACATGTACGAGTAATTCATCACCAGAATGAGTTGCTCTGATGATGTATTACTCCAAATAAAATGCACCATGTATGGGGAGAATGGGTCTGGGAGAAGCAGTTTATTTCCAGGATGAAATATTCACAGGACTTAGAGGGCTTCATTGGCACCAGAGATGTTGGCACTATGTAAAGATATATGATGTGCATTGCCAAAGTCCAAATGCAGTTAACTGAACCCCTCATATGCTGAGAGCATGGAACTGAAAATGCTGCACTTCTATTCATATTGAGAACCCCTCTGGATTTCTTCAAGAATTTAGGTTTTTTTAAAAAAAAACACAGATCAAAAGTAATTCAAAAAATTATTCTGAGTTTCTTATTTCGT
The DNA here is from genome assembly GCA_007922305.1 of Dermatemys mawii. NCBI lineage: Eukaryota > Metazoa > Chordata > Testudines > Dermatemydidae > Dermatemys > Dermatemys mawii. Next base: position 3,617,370 of record ML677387.1, read on the forward strand.
ATTGGTTTGCTTCTTTCTTTTGGTTTCTTGAGACTTTCAGTTAGTACAAACTAAATCCAGTTGGTTAGTGGTGGTGGGGGAAGAACCTCTCTCGATGTTTGTGTTCTCTAATATCTGCTGTATTTATGTGCTTTGTATCTTTATAGAGATGCCAGCACAATGAAGAGAGAAATGATTTTCAAGAGGCAATTTAAAACCCGTGTAATATTGATGATGGTAGCAATATGGGTAAGGAAGAAATGCCTTATTTTTCCATAGTGCCTTTCATCCTGAAGCATCCCCAAACTCTTTGCAGTTTTATATAGTCAAGTATAAATTCATTCAGGACTCAAATGCAGCCACATGGAATGGAATGTGGGTTCTGCTGAATATGCCCAGCCTCACACTAGAGAACGCTGGGGCAGGAAATGAAAGATATTTCCCAGCAAAGTTTCAGGGGTGTGGAATGTAATCACCACTACACTTGCAAAATGTGGTTAGAAACATAGCTGTGTCACTTATTGCCTTTCTCCTGCAGGAATTAATAGGTGAATATCTGTGGTCTTTGTTATTCAGGAAGTTGGACTGGATAATCTTAACATTTCTTTAAAGTCCATGAATATTGAGGGGTCATTTTCAAAGGCACACAGGGGAGTTAAGATAAGGACAGGTAGGCACCTACCTAACCACAAACTGGCATAATTCCAATCATCACAACAGTGTTGTTTCAGAAGAAAGAGGGTTACCTACTAAATCTCTAAGGGCAAAAATCTTTGTAAGTGCCTATGGAGGCTATGTTCCATTTTCAAGAGTCTTGGACACTTGGGAGCCCAGTTCTTATGGAAAGTCAATGGGGCTTAGACTCCAAAATTACCCAAGTACTTGAGAAGATTTTACTTGAATTGCTGGGATTGTTTCTGAGATCTCCCATCCAAGTACTAACCAAGAGACAACACTGTGCATCTTGCGAGATCATAGCCTGAGGTGGTATATGGCTGCAGAATAGCTCAGCTGAGAAATATCAATAGCATTAGCAATCATCTTCTTTATGAACCAGTGCACAAGAAAGGAACATATTGAGTTACACATTCTACTAAAGAAGTGGCTACATCAGTGAGACTCATTTTCAAAGTGTTTCCCATAAAACATTTTATGCTTTTCCCTTTTTTCCCTTTCCACGCTTGGGAAGACAATAATTTCATTAAATGCTTTTATTCTTCTGACTCATAGTTCATAAGACGTATGAGCATGAATTTAAATTAGTGTTTTTCACAGTGAGAACAGGGGGTGGGAAGAAAGCATTCTGGAGACGCATGAACTAACTGCACAGTGGGTAGTGTGTGAGTAGAACTGTACCCTCAGTTACACTGCAGTAAATCTCTGACAACTCCATTGAAGTCAGTTACATTGATGTAAAACTAGTGGAAATCAGATTAGAATTCAATTTACTATATTCAACTAGTGCTGAATATATGGACACCTAACTTCTGAGGGAAAATTCCCTTTAAGGCTGGACTTCGAGACAGTTTGTCTTCCTTGCCTTTCTCTTCACTTCTAACCTATAAGATTATGACTAGTGTCAGGCCAGAACCAAAACCCAGGTTTTAAATGCTGCTAACTTTGAGGAGTGCAAAAACCAGGCTCATATCTGATTGTAGCAGTCTGGGACACATTCTGCTGTCCTGTGCACAGGATGGAGTAAGAATGAGGAACTTCTCTCTCCAAAAAACACTTTTCCCTTTGCTTTCCACTAGCAATCATCTCTTCCCATCTTGCCATACTTCTGGCTGCCTAAAGGGATCAGAATGTGTTGACTAAGTGCAGAGACCTGCATTTAGGATGGAAGAATCCCATGCACTGCTACAGACTAAGGACTGAGTAGCTAAACAGCAGTTCTGAAGAAATGGACCTAGGGGTTACAGTGGACAAGAAGCTGAATATGAGTCAGCAGTGTGCCCTTGTTGCCAAGAAGACTAATGGCATTTTGGGCTGTATAAGTAGGAGCATTGCCAGCAGATCGAGGGACATGATCATTCCCCTATATTCGGCATTGGTGAGGCCTCACCTGAAGTACTGTGTCCAATTTTGGGCCACACCCACTACAAGAAGGATGTGGAAAAGTTGGAGAGATTCCAGCAGAGCTAATCAAAAATGATTAGGGAATGGAGCACATGATTTATGAGGAGAGGCTGAGGGAATTGGGATTACTTAGTCTGCAGAAGAGAAAAATGACGGAGGATTTGATAGCTGCTTTCAACTACCTGAAAGGGAGTTCCAAGAAGGATGGATCTAGACTGTTCTAAGCAACAGAACAAGAAGCAATGGTCTCAAGTTGCAGTGGAGGAGGTTTAGGTTGGATATTAGGAAAAACTTTTCACTAGGAGGGTGGTGAAGCACTGGAATGGCTTACCTAGGGAGATGGTAGAATCTCCTTCCTTAGAGGTTTCTAAGGTCAGGCTTGACAAAGCCCTGGCTGAGACGATTTTGTGTGGGATTGGTTCTGCTTTGAGCAGAAGGTTGGACTAGATGACCTCCTGAGTTCCCTTCCAACCCTGATATGATTCTATGACTATATGACATAGCTCACAACTGAGGAAGACTGCTGTTTTGGTTCTTAAAAAAACCACCCTGGTTTAGAGGGCAAGTGAAGGCATCTACATTAAAATTATTTATCTATCTATATGACAAATGAAAGAGGAAATCGTTGGTCTATATGAACAAAGTCAGAATTTAGGAACTATGGAAAACTGATAAGGGAAGCCAAGGGACATAAGGAGCAATTCATGGCCAGTAGAGTTAAGGACAATAAAAAGGAGACAGGGTGGGGGGAGGGTATTAATATATAGGAACAAAAAGAATCCTGATAATGACATTAGTCCATTACTAGATGGAAACGATAGAATTATCAATAATGCAGAAAAGGTAAAAGTGTTCAATAAATATTTCTGTTCTGGAGGGGGATAATATATTCTCATACCATGATAACATTCCACTAGTATCACTGGAGGATGTTAAACTGAAGCTACTGAAGTTAGACATTTTTTTAAATCAGCAGGAATACATAACTTGCATCCAAGAGTTTTAAGAAAGCTGGCTGAGGAGCTCACTGGATCTGTCAAAATGAGACTAGCTATGTCAACAGAAGTGTTCTTATGTCAGCATAGCTTGTCTTTGTTAGCAGTTTTGACAGCATAGCTATGTTAACTAAAGTGCTCCTCTCCTCCCCGATGCATGACCGACATAGCTACGCTAACAACATTATTTAGTGTAGACACAGCCTTCCACTCTTGTAACTACATTCACTTTAGTAGAATTTGCTTCTGTTTTTCTCCAGTGCAAAGACTTGTTGCTTGTAGAGTTGCACTGATTTAAAGCACGCTGGTTTTGTACCAGTTTAACTATGGTGGTTAGGGGTGCAATTTTCTATGAAAAAGTTAAATTGATACAATCTCTAAGTGTGGACACAGTGATATGGGTATACAACCTCCTGGTACTCTCATAGCTCATTCCCATTCCTGTACAGGAATCGCTATACACACTAGGAGAGGTTTGTACTACTTCAACTATACTGGTACAATTTGAATGTGTACACAAACCTTTAAGGCTTGATTTGAAATTAAATTTACTCAAACCTGTTCAAAAGGCTATGTGGCACTCATTTCAGCTTAAAACAGGCTTTTAAAAAAACTGTTTGGGAACAAATTTAAGGTAAACTGAAATAAACCACTCAAATCAAAATAAGGCCTTTTCTATGCACAAGTTATACCACTTTAAGTATACCATTGAAGTGATATTGACCCCTCTTACTGTAGATGCAGATATATTGGTACAAGTATGCTAATATTGGTCTAGTTTAGTCCTATATGGAAAGGGAAGCATGCTATATGTTATAAGGAACTTTGATTCTGCTATAACTGCATCCACAGCAGGGTTATTCTGGTATAACTATTTTGATAAAATCATCAGACTCCCTTATAGATATTCCGGTAAAAAAACAAACCAACTACACAAATGTGTTTAGATCAGTCCCACCTGTTCATGTAAACCAGAGCAAATACCTGACCTGGGGCACGTTGTATTGTTATACCAATAGAAGCAAGCAGGATTTTATGAGGGGGATAAGGCAAAAAGCCACATTTATTGTAAAGATAATAATAAAGAATAAAGAAAAGATAGAAGCAAACAATGTTAACTACTTATTTTTATTACTACTTAACCCTTACACACACACACACACATATATATACACACACATTTATTTATTTATTTAGGTTTTGGGTAATTGTTATAGTTACCAGCCTGGAAGTTGCTTGTGACAGAATACTGGCCAGGTGTTTTATACACAGGTGATGGTAGTGGGGAGCGAAGTTTTGATTAGATGCACATTTGAAGCTCCTGGTAGGCTGGAAGCAGAACCTTGGACTCTGACTTCATAGTGTTTTGGTTTAGTTTTTATAGGAATTTTTTTTTATGCCAGTCTGTGGGAATTGCTGCGTTATGCTGATGTCTTTAGGGTGGCTGCCAGATGCTTGTTAGTGATTTTATAGGGTGGACCTTCCGTTTTTAGGGTTTTTTTACTTGACACCTTTTTTAGCCCTTTGATGCTGCATTTTTTGGCTGGAACCTTTTAAACCATTTATTTATTGTTTAAGCACTTTTTTTTTACATACATTTTTTAATTAATGTTTTACATACAGTATTTTGTATAATAATAATTTTACACATACAATAGTTACAAAAAGTTATAAAAGTTTTTGGGTGGCATTTTTTAAAACACTTTTTTTTTGAGTGCTAAGTTAGTTACTGTTATAGTTACAATGTTTTTCTTTGCAATTAGGGTTAATTGGTTTACAATGCTTTAAAAAAAACTGGCGTTAATTGTGTAACAATGCCCTTAATTAATTACAGAGCTTGGCTTTTAAAGCAAAGTTAGTGGCTTAACAATGCATTGTTACAATGTATTGCTGCAATGTTAATTTTAAGTAGCTACTTGTAAAAGTTTAAGCGTGCCCTAAAACAAAACAAAAAAAGCCGTTTTTGGCTACATAGTACAATTTTAAGTTACATAACCTAATATTAACAAATTATATTTTAAAAGGGCAATAATAATAAATCTAAACAGTTAACAATCTTAACTAATAATAATAATAAATCTAAACACTTATCAAGCTACTTTTACTTAATAAACTTATACTATGTAAACTTTAGTTGTAAAAAACAAATTATAAAAAGTCACTTCCACTTAAAAAATTATTTTTAATAGTTTAATATGTTATCCCTACAGTATGTCTCAACGAGAGGAGAATCAGATCCTTTGATTCTTAGAATGTCAGTTCCACTGCTTAATGCTAGCTAATTTTAATCCAGAAGCTGCACCATTAATGCCTTTCAGAGATTTTAATGGTTCTGGCTTTCACCACTGAAAAGTCTCCATAAACTATTCCTGAGCCACTACTATCTCCTTCATTTGAAATTAATTCTTGTAATTATCCCAGCTTTTTTCCCTTGGACTTCAGACCACAAGGACTCTCTCTGCAATTAGCTCCCCAATTAGAGGGGAGAAAAGTGTACTGGCTGACAGAGTCTGGATTATTATTTTTTTATGTACATCACTGTTTCATGACTGGAAAACACTTTAAATAAAATGCCCCAAATACACTTAACCTTGTTTCATTTCAACTTAATAGGATAGATATTTTGTGCTTTAAACCTTCCACCAATGAAGTATTACTAATACCACAGTTTTTGGTAGTTTGATGATTAATAAAAAGGATTTATCTTGGGAGAGACTTTTGCATTTCACTCAGCGTGATTTAATTAATATTTGAACACAATTAGATACCGCTCTCAGAAAGCCTTGTTATTCTAACCGCTAGACTAGAACGGGTCAAAAACCTAAGGATTTTTTTTCAGAAAAAAGTTTCCATTCTACAGGTTTTCAATATGAACAAGTTATTTGGTTTTGAAGTTGTCAGTGAATATTTTTGATTTTGGTGTTTTCCCACCTTACCTTCCCCATTTTACCTTGAAAATAGAGAGGGAGAAAGGCGGAAAACTGAAAAAAAAATCAAAACCAAATCAATTTTTTTTGCAGGGGAGGGGGATATGAAACTAGAAACACCTTTAAAATAGATTTAAAAATTGACTCATAGACTTTAAGGTCAGAAGGGACCATTATGATAATCTAGTCTAACCTCCTGCACAACGCAGGCCACAGAATTTTAAATAACCCATTCCTGCAATATGCCTCTCACCTACATCTGAGCCACTGAAGTCCTCAAATCTTGGTTTAAGGACTTCGAGGTACAGAGAATCCTCCAGCAAGTGACCCATTCCCCTCGCTGCAGAGGAAGGTGAAAAATCTCCAGGGCCTCTGCCAATTTGCCCTGGAGAAAAATTCCTTCCCGACCCCAAATATAGTGATCAGCTAAACCCTGAGCATGTGGGCAAGACTCACCAGCCAGACACCCAGGAAAGAATTATCTGTAGTAACTTAGATCTCATTCTGTCCAACTTCCCATCATATGCCACCAGCCCATCTATTACCATAGTCAAAGATCAATTGCCAAAATTATGTTACCCCATCACACCATCTCCTCCATAAATTTATCAAGCTTAGTCTTGAAGCCAGATAGGTCTTTTGCCCCCACTGCACTTCAGGCAGGAGGAGATGGCTTGTGAAGCCAAATATCCAACAATTAAGAACAAAGGAGAACGTTTCCACCTTTCCCAGCATAAATGGCAGCCCTATAACTTCTTAACCCTCACAGTGCTGGATATTATGCATTCATCTGGACGGCACTATTCCATCTTTGACGTCACTGTTAAGACTGTCACCAAAAGTGCCAGGTGGTTGCTGTGGTTGTTTGTATGTTGTGGACTTTTGTCCCACTAGGTACTAAAGGGAGCTCTCTCCCCCACCCCACACTCACACTTCCTTCCCTGCAGGCCTTCAGAAAGTCCATCAGATGGTAATAACTTTTAATCACTAATGCTGTATTCTAGAATCATTCCTCTAGAGCTGAAAAGTTCTCTATCCCAAGCCCCATTCTGTCTCCAGGGAGTCAATATTGCACATTTAATCGCTATGTGCGAAAAGCATATCTGAACAAATTCAAATACCTACTGATTATTTATGGACCATTGTTAATTGCCAATCATGGAAATCCAGGGACCTACATCAGATGCTTCGTCGGGTTGTAGTATTCACACAGCTCAAAGCAGGTTTCTGAAAAGGTTTGAGGGGGAGAAAAGGATTGGGGGGCACATTGATTTTTTAGAAGTGTCAGTTGGACTATATGCTGGATTTACAATACTTTGCCTGCTTCGGTGAATCATAAATACCCCCTTTAAAAGTTAATTAGCAAGCAGACTCTATTCCATGCCCAAAGGTGACTGTGTATTTTCTAACAAAAGCCACAGCCCTGGACTGAAGTTGTTTACTAGGCTCAAAGGAACATACCCTCAGCTGGCCTCTGAACTTGTCAGAGCTCCACTGAAGTCAAAGGAAGTATCCCTACCAGCTGGGAATCTGGCCTCAAATGACCAGAGCATAGGATGGTTCTCCAGAAGTTCCAAGTTCCTTTTACTCCACATTAGAAAATCTGCACCCAATTCTTGAGTGTCCTAGTTCTAGGTTTTAACTAGAAGACCGTCCTTTACCTGCAAGGATGTGATAGGAGGAGGGAGAAGGAGGCTGTTTAGGATAGCAGATGCTGCACTGAAGGCAGCTCAGCAAAGCACATTGGAAAACATAATTGCAACTTTACATATAAAATGACAGGGTCTAAACTGGCTGAAAGAAAGATCTTGGAGTCACTGTGGATAGTTCTCTGAAAACATCCACTCACTGTGCAGCGGCAGGCAAAAAGGTGAACAGAACATTGGGAAACATTAAGAAAGGAATAGAGAAGATAGAAAATATAGTGCCTCTATATAAAATTCATGGTACACGCACATCTTGAATACCGCATGCAGATGTGGTCATCTCATCTCAAAAAAGGTATTAGAATTGAAAAAGGCTTAGAAAAGGGAAGCCAAAATAATTAGGGATATGGAGCAGCTTCCATATGAGGAGAGATTAATAAGACTGGGAATTTTCAGCTTGGAAAAGAGACAACTAAGGGGGGATATGACTGACGTATATAAAATCACAGCTGGTATGGAGAAAGTAAATAAGTATTATTTACTCCTTCTCATAACACAAGAACTAGGGGCCACTAAATAAAATTAATAGGCAGCAGGTTTAAAACAAACAAAAGGAAGTCCCCCACACACAATGCAGAATCAACCTGAGGAACTCCTTGCCAAAGGATGTTGTGAAGGCCAAGACTATAACAGGGTTTCAAAAAAAACTAGATAAGCTCAGAGGATAGGTCCAGCAATAGCTATTAGCCAGGATGGACAGGGATGGTGTCCCTAGCCTCTGTTTGCCAGAAACTGGGAACGGGTGACAGGGGCTGGATCACTTGATGATTCCCTGTTCTGTTCATTCCCTTTGGGGCACCTGGCAGAGGCCACTGTCAAAAGACAGGTTACTGGGCTAGATGGACCTTTGGTCTGACCCAGTCTAGCCACTCTTATGTTCTCCAAGATGGGACAAAGTAGACCAGGCAGTGATGAGTGGGCCCAACGGAGAAGGAAGAAAGCAATCCATTATGTTACAATTTATCAGCGAGGTCTATGTCAAAACATCAGATTTCTTTTTCTGCCTTACATGACAGAGAGAGAATAATAAGGAAAATCCTGACTTCAGTGTGGTACAGAGTTTTTGTCAAGCACATGCAAATGGGATCAGATTAACAGCATTAAACAAACATCCCCCCGCCAAACACACACCCCGGAGGTAGCTACATCCCTCAGACTTTATAAGTAAATCCATCCTGCTCCCCATTTATTATCCTCAAATAGATTTGAGCTCAGATGCAAAAGAGGCTTCATACTGAGACATGATATATAATTTACATAGTTTTTTCCTGATGTGACATGGTAATTGTTGCAAAGAACAGGGTCTGACATTGAGGCTTTATGGGAAAAAAAGTTGCCTTCAAATCAAATATTTTATTAAAGGTTTTTAAAAGAGCTGTGGTGACTGTTGGTCTCAGGGAAGTTATGGAGAGACTTTTACCTCCTTGCTACTGGTCCAGATCTGGTATCCACGGCAAAACAGACTGAACTCCCAGCATCATCCCAAACCCACTGCAAACTGATTTCAACCCTATTTCACATAGCTAGTCATCCAAATTAGAACTGGCACTAACAACCTCTCTCATTGGCTGCAGCAGTAATATACCCAGGGACTGAATGAACCATGGAGACTGAACTCCACCACTTGCCCATTCAGGTCAGAGTTAGCGTGCAGGGGAAATTTAACATCTCACTGCCCGTGCTGTACCTTTTCTATAGGGAAGAAAAGAGGATTCAGGCCACCAGACCTGCTAATCCCTCCCGGCACTAAATTCAGTTTTAAAAATAATTTTAGTAGCAGCAGCATTAGATTGGCATGTAGAAACCACACCTGAGATCAGGGCCACCTTGAGCCAGGTGTGGTACACACAAGGAGTAAGGGGCAGTCCACACTGCACAGAGTTTACACTCTAACTAGATCAAACAAAGGAAGGATTGTGCTCATTTTACAGACTGGGAATTGAGGCATTCTAAGAAATTTGCCCAAGACCAGAGGGACAGGGACTCTGTGGTCAGAATCAAAGCTCTCTCCACCAAGGCTCATGCAGGTGACAAGGTTAAGTCACATCAGTGTCGTAGCCAATGGTACACAAGGGAGCGATGTAGCCAGCATCAATTCTGACTGCCTTTGACTCCCTTAACTCCATGGAGCTATTTTGCAGCTGGGTGAACTGGAGATGGTCTTTCAGTGTGAGATTGACAGACTTAAGTTCACAATCTTCAGGATAGAAAGTCAAGCTCCTTAACCACTCAGCCACTACACCTCCTGGGAATTGAACCCCGATCTCCTGCATACTTGCCCAGTTTCTTAACCAGGAAGTCAGCCATCCAGAACTGGACAGATGAGCGAGAAGCAGAGAGGGGAGGTTAGTGTATTCTCGGGTCCTTTTCTCTTTGATTGCGTTATGAAATCTTTTAACAAGTGGAGACTCCCATCAGACTCCCTGTGGTCACTCTTCAGTGGAAAGGGCATCCTTTAGATGAAGATCAATAGCCCTAGATCCTGTGAAGATGCAGGCTGTAGCCCTTCTATTCTAAGGGATAGTCTCACTCTAGGCCTACGATGCGTAGCTTGTGGTCAACTTCATCCTAGTCCAGTTGGGATTGGGAAATGGAAACTAGCCAATGATTCTATCTCTCGGTAGGGCAGGGGTGGCCAAACCGTGGCTTTTTTATAGTTAAAGTGTGGCTCATGGAGCCTGCCACCCCCACCCCCACATTCTCCACCTACAAAATAGGGGGTGGCAAGCTTAGGACCTCTGCCTTGCAGCAGGGTGGTGGGGTAGGGGCCACTGCCCAGCAGGGAGTGGGGTATTGGGGCTTCAGCCCCATGGGGCACAGGCTTCAGCTGGAGTGGGACTGAAACCCTGAGCCCCAACAGGCATCTCCCAAGAGATTGAAGCCCTGCCCCCCGGCCCCAGCTCTCAAATTTCTGAAGACTGGTGTATGCGGCTCAGAAAGTTTGGTCACCCTGAGCTCGAGAACATCCAATTCTCATTGTGATCTATTCATTCACGTCCCCTTTTATTGCTTGTGAGTGAGAACAGCCTGGGTGACACTCAGCCACTGCTTCATTTTTATCCCTAGGTTGATGTCATATTGATCAGTTGCCTGAAACAGAGTCATTCATAAAATCCAGTCCAGTAAAGCTATCCTTACTGCAGCTATTCTGATACTTAAAGGAGGGAGCTGAGCGTACACCTCCCTCTTGTAATTTCTTTCCACCATGCTATCGATGTTACATTAGAAACTACGGTCCCCAAGCAAGGACCACTGTGCCTGGTGCTGTACTGTGACAATCTCCATCACAGTTCACAACCCTCATCCAGAAAAGCACTTAGACCGATGCTATCTAGACAAGTCAGAATTATTATCTTGGTTTTCCCAGATTAACTGCTTTGCCCAAGGTTGTACAGAGCCAAGAAATGAACCCACATCTCCTGACTCCCAGTCAGTGCCTTGGCCAGGAGACCACCCTCCCTTATAAATATGTAGATTGCAGAATGGATGTGTATGTCAACTCTAATTTGAAAGACTCCTGGGGTATGTCTACATATCAAGACGACCTGCGACATGGCTGGCCAGGGTCAGCCAACTGGGCCTTTGGTTGTTGGGCTATAAAATTGTAGTGTACAGAGTCTGGCTTGGGCTTGAGCCCAGGATCCAAGACTGTGCAAGGAGGTAGGGCTCAGACCACATCTCCACTGCTATTTTCAGCCCGGCAGCCTGCCTCAGCTGACCCAGATTCTAAGACTCTACCGCAAGGGTTTTATTGCAGTGTAGACGTACAGCTATTGTCATCAAGCCACCAGGGTAAGTGGACAGCAGCTTTCCCCTGCTCCCCCCAAACTAGGCCAACATGATGACATGGCTTAAGCTTCCCATACCGAGGGGTGACTACTCCGAAGAGGGCGCTAAAAGTTGAAGTTCGTAGCCTGTGTGAGGAGTCCACTCGTGCCAGTCTCAGCAGGTGTTCTAATAAATATTCCGCACTTGTCTGGAGTAATTACTTGTGATAAAGGCCAAACACAGTATTCTGACAGGGATGTCCTTACAAGTTTAAGTGGCTTGTAAAACTGTCAGGGCAAATACCTTTTTATATTTTGATACTTTAAGATGAGCTAACAAGTCAGGTAATCATCAAGGGAATCAGCTTGGATATTTCATTTGACAGCAACTGATCACTGGACTTTTCTTCCCTCTCCTCCTTCCCCTCCCCATCTTGCCTCTAGAGCAACTATTTGATTAGGTTCTATTGAGGTTTCTCCAATAAAACAAGGGGGTGAACTCCAATAGCTGTAGTAAATACAAGACGTGTCAATTGAGTATAGCATGAGTGATGTGTCTCCGTGCTGCTTCAGAAAAATGCTTCATCAGGGGGGAAAAGAAAGCATAAAAGCTTGTGACAAGCAGATTCACCCTAAGTGGTTGTCTTTTTCCTTCTTCTGTGAATTTAGTGCTAGTAAAAGCACCAGCATGACAGCCCGTGAGACTGGAGTTTCATTTATTCCCAGAGCTGGGAGAGCACCAGGATCAGAGACAAGCTATCCTCAACATACAGCCTCAACCCTGCCATGGAGGGGGTCCACCTCTGCAAATAGGAGGGGCGTTAAGAATCCACCCCCACTGAGTCATAACTTCTCGGCTGCTGTGGCTGAGTGGGGTTAGTGCCAGCGGGAGTGGAGATTTTGGCACCACCCATCCCATCAGAAGTACACAGACCTGACAAACTGAGTTCACACTGCCCATTTAACAGCCGTCAGAAGGAAACAGCACCTAGCCTATGTGGACCTGAGCTGGAACCAGAACTAGCCAGCCCACTAAACTTATACAGAGTAAAATTAATTTATTTGGGGTTTGGATCCCATTGGGGTAGGTGGGTGCTGGAAACAGGGGGACTGACTAGGCTGTTTTCAGTTAAGTCTACGGTTTTGGGGGGCGTGGTTCAGACCCTGGGTCTGTGTTGCAGCAGGCTAGTGTGTCTGGCTCAACAAGATAGGGCTTTGGAATCCCAAGCTGGTGGGGAAAACAGGCTAAGAGGGAGTTTCATCACATCAGATGACAGTCCCAAGGGGGTCTCTGTGACCGAACCGATCACAGATACATCCTGCAGAAGTGTTCTGGCCCATGGCTTTATATTCTACCCAGCACCTGGCTCCTGCTGTAGCCCAGTACAAGACCATGCTAGGAAGCTGGGCTGATAGTGACTTAAAAGAAGGTGCCAGCAACGTTACATCCGATACCACATCTCTCATTTTGGAATCTTTTCAAGGTCAAGTGTAAGTCATGATCATTAAATACCAGCAAACAACATCTCCCCATTTGTTCCTGCCCAAATCCCTTCCTGCAGAAAATGACTATGACCCTTGGAAAATTTTAAGCATTTCATTATTTAAAAAACAACAAAACAACATATACAGTACTGGACTACTAGCCAAAGCCTCCAAGCAACAAGAGCTTTGCTCCCTATTCCAGGTGATCTATCTAAGCCATTTGCCTTTCCCACTGACAGGTGGGCAGACCAGAAAGTTTTGATACTGTGTGACGGGGTTCAGAGTCACCACCACTGCGCCTCCCACTGGTTAGTCTGGGAATTAGCACAGTCCTGTGCAGGGCGCCCTCCGCCACTGGTGTCCCGTCCGTCTCTTGCCTTGCATTGGTTTCTGGACCCACATTGCTCTCCACTCATGGTACCCTCTTCAGGACACTGCCCTCCGGCAGTGCCCCCAAGTCCACACTTGCCCCCTTCTGGGAGGGGGTGGTAACAGCAGTTTTTGCACCACCTCAGCAGCCTGTCACAACCCCCAAGACCTGCCCCCTCTTACGTCAGGGGGCAGGTTGCAGTCTGACTCGGCCACTGCTCCACGGCCCAGTGCAGCACAAGGAGTGAAAGGGCAGGGGGGCCCAGGCCCTCCCACTACTCTGGGTCCTGACCCAAGGACCCTCTAACAGCAGCCTCTCTGCCAGTCTTCCCTGGGTCAAATCCCTTCTGACCCCATTGCACCTCTGGGCCCTTCTGCTCAGGGACAGCAGTGTGGCAGATATCAGGCTGGAGCTCGCCTCTGCTCTCCCGATCCTCCCCAGCACTGTGCTCTCCTAGGTACTAGCCTCCTTGTGCAGGAGACAGATCTTCACCCTTTGAAGGTCTCGGAGAGACTGTCTGCCTCTCCGCTGGACAGCCTTTATATAGGGCTGAGCCTGGCCCCAATTGGCTGCCTCTGACTTGCCTCTGATAAGCTCCCTGATTGGCTGCCTGTCTGCGCAGCCGCTCTGGCCTGCTAAAGCCCAATTTGACATGGGAGTGGGGCAGCCACCCCACTACATACTGGTAAAGATTAAGTGGGAAAGGTAGTTTGTCCCTGCCTCAATGATTCTGCAGCTGGCTTATATATCATGTGATATATTTATATGCTAGCCAGCATATATCTGCACCATATACGTATTGCTGCTTAATGTTGTTAGTGTGCATTAAGGACAAGTGTTGTAACAGTGATACAGTCTAAAATGGCCTATACCACAAGCTTGTTCACTTATGCTAAGTATCAGGTGTCACTGTATTTGCTGAAGGAAGCATATGACACAAGCAGATAAGCAACTTGTCAAAAACCAAGATTCATTCTATGTCTTAGTACAATCTCAGGAAGTACCATCATGGATTAGAACCTGGAATGCTAGTATCCAAATCCGAGATAAGGAACAGAACAAGTTATGGAACTTGAACAAACTCATAGGTTGGATTTTTAATGGCATGTAAATAAATGTGTAACTTATAAAATCATAAACATCAGCTGAAGTGTGTAATTTGGGAAGCACACCTTCAAAAGGTGAATGTAACATTGCTGAACAGAACTGTTCTTTGGAGACTGGTATCATAAAGAATCTCTCTCCTGTATCATATTAATAAACGTGACTGACAGGGATTATTTGGTCGCGAATACATTTCAACCAAACAAAAGTGTGGTCAAGCAATTGGCTATATAATTTATCAACAACGCCAAGCAGCACTGTTCTGCTGTTTTATGAATGCTAAGGTCATCTAATCCCCATTGCCACTGTAGTAAGAATTATAGGGCTTTGAAAATGCCTGATAGTGGTACTTGTATATTTTAAGTTTCCAAGTATATCACACTTAAGTGTTTTGCTTTCTTTGCAGCCAGAGCTCCAAAGGACATGAGATTCTATTCAAGCAGCACATGGAGATGATGGGCTTGTGGGGGAGAAGTAGAAAGAGAGATGGACACGCTCTAACTTAAGCACTGTGGCCTCTTATGCCTCCATTTAGATTGTTTTATCTCCCTCAGACTGAAAGTTTGCATTTTAAAACACACACCACTTTGCGTTTCAGGTTAGCAACTCCAGCCAGGGTCCTATCCTTGTTTTTGCCTGGTAGGTAAATATTGTGTACAGAAACTGGATTCCAAAATCATGGACCTAAACTGAATGTCAATCAGGACTAACAGTTGTATGAACACATCAGAACTTGTTATGCCCTATGCCTCAGTTTCAAAAAATAAGACTAAAAAATACACAGCTAAACACATGTATTCCTTCAAACTTACAATACATAAGCCAGACTCATTTCATTTAGTGGTATAAATCCATTAAATTCAGTGCAGCTAGTCCTGGTTTATTGGGGGGGGGGGGGGGGAAAAGCAATGCGAGAACAGAAATGGGCCCTGTTCTCTTTGAGCTCTTCTGCTTTACCACTTGTTTGGATAGTTTCCCCTTCAAGTTTAGCCAGACCTATCAGGAATACACAGGAGACTAGAACACTTGGTGTTGTCTTTGTGCTCTGTTTTTTTGTAATGTTCGCCTTAGGGCCACTAACCTTGCTACAAATGAATAAGAGACTTGTGACTTATCCCTGTCATTGCTGTTCTGTTTTCTCCTGTGATTTCCTGAGAGGAAATACTTTGGATCTAGCACAAGCAGAAAGCCAGTTTCTGCACGGAAGTGTTACCTGCTGAATATCTGAAAGAATATTTTTCCTGCTTCAGTGTAGCTCCCAGCCAGAGACAAGCGTCTCTTTTGAATCCTATTCTGTATATAAACAAGAATAGATCAATGTAGTATTTAGGATCTGAAACAAAGATCCAAACTAGGAGTTGAACCTAGGTGTTTAGGGTTACAGGATAAGCTATTTCATTGCCTCATTAGGCCATCAGGCCTCCGTTCCTAAGCAAAGAAGGAGATAAAGGCTCGTTTCCTCTCTGTTCTCAATCAGCCCTGCTCAAATTGGGCCACCGCAGCCACCTTCCCATTGACATCGGAAGCGTAGGATTGGATCCTTATTCACCATCAGTGCTATAGCCACAGGTGATCAGATATCCCAATTTTATAGGGACAGTCCTGATATTTGGGACTTTTTCTTATATAGGTGCCTATTCCCCCACCCCCGTCCCGTCCCGATTTTTCACACTTGCTGTTTGGTCACCCTATATAGGCATGTCCTATATGGTAGACTGCAACCATAATAATACATTTTTGGCCTGATTTTTGAAGGCAACGAATATCTGCAGCTCCCCCTGACTTCACGGTGGGTTGCTCAGCACCTCTGAAAAGGAGACTGAACTTCCGTAGCTTTACAATCATTAATGAACAAGTCCCATAACATGCTAAGGAAGGGGAGGAGTATTATCAGACCCATTTCACAAATGAAGAAAAGGAGTCACACAGAGATAAAGTGACTTGGTCAAGAGCAAACTGGTACTAAAGTGCAGAACAGCATGCAGATCCAGTATCGAATTTAGAATCCTGGATGCTCAGTTCCGAGACCTGCTGCTCTAAACATTGGACTTCACTCACCCCTAGGGTTGTCAACGTTGGTTGGACAAATTCATGGAGATTTCATCACATGGCAATCTATTTAATTCCTGGAGACTCCAGGACAATCATGGAGGGGTGACAACCCTACTCACTCCCAGACCCAAGAATACAAGAATAGGAGCCCCCCACTCTCAATCCCCTGTTTTAAACTCTACAATACTCATTCCCAAAGTCAGGACTATAACCCAGAAGTCTGACTCTGAGTTCCCTGGTCTAACCAATGGTCTCCATTCCCTTCCAAAGCTGGGAATAGAGACCATGAGGTCTGACTCCAAGTTTCCTGCTCCGACATCTATTAGAGCACATCCGCCTGCCTACACGGTTTCCTTTTATAGGACAATCTCTGCCATCATTGGCTATCAGTGTTTCTCTGCTGCTCATTGTGTATAGTCAGGGGTCTGCAATCACACAATGCACCATATTTATTTGGTGCTTTAAAAAATGTTACTCCCCATCAGCCCCCAAGACATTTGACCTGGAGGGAAATATTCCCTTAAACACACAGAAGGCAACTACCTAAAAACTTGTCTTTTTGCCACAAACATGGAGAAATGGGGATGCTTTCAATAGAAAAAGTGCCTTTGCTTAGATGAGCTAAGAGCTTGCTGCTGGGGATGGCATGAAGATGAATATTCTTTCACTACCTAATATTAGAGGAAAGCATCAAATCAAATCCATTTCACAGTAGCCCACTATCAGACCAAACTACCAGGACTAAGTAACAGGTGAATATAATATACTTGTACATTATAGTCTGTTATACATGCAATAATCCAGGGCAATATACCTACATCATTGTATCATGGTGTAGGTCTGCTGTGCAGCCAACAGTTTGTGTATGAGATATGTATGTCTGTTTATTATGCAGACTGTTGTATTGCAGATTCAGTTGTCTTTTCTTACACATAAGGCTGCTGAGATTTTTACATCTGAGAGCCAAATGCCATATTTTTCACATGAATTGGTCCCGTCTTGGTCTATTCCAACACCTCCATTTATTCCAGCCTAGTTTGCAAAGTTTCTTCTGACCAAAGTGTTCCATTTAGCTGTAGGTCTCCTGTCAGATGGCCCTGTGGTTGCAATGGCTTACAGCAACATAATGTCTTGTTGAATCACACTGTCAAAATGCAGACCTGGAATGAATATTAGATGCTAAATGCAGTGAAGTGTCAGCACCGCAAGGCCCCCATCGCACATGAAAAGTCAATGTGAGGCATGTTTCAGCTACAAGTACTCTACTGGGAGTGTATAATGCAGGGTATTTTGCCAGACATTCACAATTTGGGGTGGGGAGGGGAGGATGAGCTGCAAGCACGAGAACAGATGTAATGAAACCTTCTAGAGTCAATCCTGTGATTCTGTAGCACTCCCAACCCCATCTGACTTAGCAAAGCCATGAATGCAGCCTTGGTGTCCCTGTGCTGTTAGGATAGCCAACCATCTTGCATTTACCTCTTGGAGCCTAATGTCTCAAATTAGATTTGTATAAATAATAGCCATGAATACACCTGAGTCTGCAACATACACAACAGCCTGCCTTCCTCATGTGCCAAGGTGGAGCATGTATGTAAATTAGTATGCATCAGTGACAGCATAACAAATGCGTGCTGGGAGCGCACAGGTATCATAGTGATCCAGCTTCCACCGCACTCCCTTGCCAGGGTTCTGCTTTTCTCTTTGCTACCTCATATCTGTCAGTCTGTTTCATAGATTCATCGGGTTAGAAGAGATCACAAAGGACTGATGCTGCCAGTCCCCCTTCAGAAGCAATCAGCCCCCGTGAATTCCTTTGCCTCTTCAGGAATGCAGCAGGGTTACAAGAAGCAGTTCCATCTATATGGAAATGCAGATTCCAAAACAGATCCATTCTAATAATCAAATTATAAAGGAAACAATCCCCTAATATGGAGCTAATAAAAGTTGATTTTAAGTCAGCCTAAAGCTGTAAGCAATAAGGAGCAGATTTATAGTGGAGAGCTTTGTTATTGCGGTGGTTGTTCTTTACAATTTATGCCAATAGAAACCGATTGGCCAGCTTTGCTGAATTTACTCTTCCCCTTCTAGACTCACTCAGTTCGTGCTGTTTTCTTCTTGCACTCAAATGACTAAATGTATTTATCTATATACTAGGAACCAGCTCCTCAACTGATATAAGTCAGAGTAGTTCTGTTGGCTACAATGAAGCTAAACCGATGTACAGGAGCAGAGACTCTGGCTCCATTCCCCCACACACACACATACACACCCCACCCCGCTAAAGTTGTAACTGTTACTGCTGCCCCCTGGGATTATTGATTAGCCATTGAAATCTTGTTTCAGGTAATAATGAGGCTGTTAACTTGGGGGCATAAGAGCAAAGTCAGTGTTACTGGAACTGGTGTAACATATTAGGAGCCCTGTGGTTTTTAATCTATTCAAGTCACTTTTCTGCACGTTCTCTCCCCCCATCCTTCTATTGATATGGATCTCCAGCTATAAAACACAATGGAAAGATCCATGCATTATACCAGAAATGAAAAGAGAGGAGAAAATAAATCCCCGTCCTCAGTGCTGCAAGGAATTGTTCCTAGAAACAGCAGATGAAGCAGCATAATAGAGGCTTATGTACATGTTGTCAGTGAATGCAGGCACTCTGCTGATTGCTGCGGAGATGAACAGCAGGCAGGAGCCAGCTGACATGCACAGACCATACAAGCAAGGTGAGAACAAACCAACTGTGACCTAAAGTATCACCAGAAAAAAACAAACACACACACACACACACACACACTGGCAGCATGCCTCAGAGGGCAGAGAACTGAGCATCCCTCAACACCCAGGAATCTCCAGAGCTACCAGAGAATCTCCCAAGGCCAGATATCTATGGTACACCACCATTTAAGAAAGGAGTTATTTCCAGGATTAATTGGACCTTCTTTAACAAGGATGCTGTGATTACATTGAAGTTACAATGCAGTAGTAACTGCAGTCATGTTTTGTTAATACTTTAATAATCGTAAGCAGAAAGTTCACTATATCATTATTAGTTCAATACAAAGCTGTTACTATACTTGGATTCAAGCAGTGAATTACAAACACCAATGGGTAATAAGTAAATCAGTCATGTACTTTGTTAGGTTTACAGAATAGACAGACAGACATTAGATAAAACCATGAATAGTCTTCCTGGAAAGTCACAGTATCATACTAATTTATTTCTTAGAATTCAGAACGATGACCCTAAACTGAAAAACCTGGCTTCTCCCTAAGGCAGAACTCACCCCACCTTACTTGGAGCTGTCTCTTTCCGGACTGGTTGTCTGCTGACTCAGTGTAGGTCTACATTGCGTTTTAAACCCCACAGCAGCAAGTCTCAGATCACAGGGTCTCAAGAATCAGGCTCACTCTGTGACACTGAAAACAGCTGTATAGATGTTTGGGCTCAGACCAGAGCTTTGGCTTTGAAACCGAGCCCTATCACCAAGCTCCAGAGCCCAAACTCGAGGGTTCACACATCTGTTTAGTACATAGTGCAAGTCCATGTGTGTAGACCTAGGCTAGAAGACTCACTACTGCAAGTTTTTAAACAGTGTAGATAACCGAGGTCACAGGGCTTCCCTCAGAATCCCCTAGCATGCAAGCAGGGCCAGAAAATCCCTCACACTTTTAGCTAGTTTCAAAATAAACCACATACACAAGCTTCCAATTATATGAATGAATGGTGGGAATTACCTTTTGAAAAGCAAAACGACAATATCATTACATGGTAATTCCATTGCAACAGTATACAGTTGACCCCCTGCTCCTTAACAGGGACTTGGGCCAGCAATGGACTAGTGATTGGTCTGCCCATTTCAATGGGTTGGTAGGAAAATGGTGAATTACCCTAGAAGACACAGTACAGGGCAGATGTGCATTCAAGCCGCATTTTGTCACATGGCTGGCAAATAGCAGTTTGGGGATATTGTTAAAACATCGCACAAGAAATTCAGGGATGATTTGTCCCAACGTTTTTCTCCTTGGGAGACTGTCTGTTCCCTTGTATTCAGGATGAAATCTTGAGTGACATATTGCATCATAAGAATATCATGACCCAGGAGACAAAATAAATCAAACAGTCTACCTTGCAAGGTAATTGTAGGCTAGTGGAGTTGACCACCAGCCGGGAACAAGCAGTCAGCCAAGCCACAATCCATTTATAGTCCCATTCTTCAGGGCTCTATTCTCAAACAGAAGCCAAAAGGAAATGTGGAATAAATTGCAAGTGTCCTGTTCTTCACTGAGATTGTGGAGCCCTTTGGCCCACAGTTCCAGGAGAAGTACTTTCAGTTCTCACCTGCTTTCCCTGCCACCAGGTAGGACCCTCCCTCTATATCCACCAGCAGAGAATCACACGCTATCAATAGTTGCTATTTAGCTGGTTACCAGCACCTGCCCGCTGGCCTTCCCTCCAAAACAGGACTAGGTTGCTCCCTGGCTATTAAAAAGGCCAGAGCACCCTGCTACACTAATTGCCAAGCACACTGCTCCCAATGAGAGATCAAACAGCTTGAAGTTTTAAAGAAACAAAAAATCAGAGTAAAGTGAAGGAGTTTCTAAGGGCATATGTACAATCTGGGCCTCCAAACACATGAGAAGATGAGGCCACCAGATGTCACCACTAGAGGCTTCGTGTTGCATTTGAGTAGGGTAAATGCATAGGTCAAGCTGGACATTCAACAATGGAGGCAACCAAAATTAGCAGAGGCATTTGGGAGCATAGGCCTCAGAGATAAGTTTTTCCTTGACTTACTGGCATGGAACCTATGGAATCCTACTGACCGCATCATTCACAGCTGCTAAGTCAGGAGAGAATGTGGGTGTCGAACAGTAGACTCACCACAGGCATGTCCTCCACATGGCTAGGTGTGGCGTCCCTCTTGCTGTAGCATGTCCTGCTGATAGTCATTCCAGCCCTCCGGTGGTCTAGATCTTCTCGCAACTTGCCCAGGTCGCAATTTAATTCCATGCCCCTTTCAGGGTACTCCAGTCTCACTGCTACATAAAACAAGACCCAAAGCTCCAGCTTATTCAGCCCCCCTCCTGAGGAGTTAAGAGCACAGAGTACTAGGAGCCTTGCTCGGCTCCTGGTACTTCACCAATCCTGTCTCAGGCTCACCATGGGGAGAACCCCTTGTTTTCCCCCACATCTTTGCTGCAGATTGAACCCCTTTCAGTTCCACTGCAGTAAGAATCACAATTTCCTGTAGCCCTCACCCTTTTTACCTGTCTGTACCCAGGGTTTTCCCTGCCTCCAGGAACCTTCCTGGATGCCCTCAGCTTCCTAGGCTCCTTAATTAGGTCTCATACTCTCCTTCCTCAAGGCTTCTTGCCAGGGATCAGCCTCATGCCTGTAAAGTTCTTCCTTGCTCTTGTGTCAAGGTACAGACTTGGTATCCTGTAGCTCCAGTTTCTCTAATGCATCAGTGCAGCAGAAGAAACTTCCATCTACCTATCAGCAAGGTCTTCTCCCTAGCTTTTTTTCCTACTGCCCTCTGGACTTTCCTTTCTGAGGACATAGCTCTCACCCAGCTGGGTTGGGCCTAATACTCCTCCAGGTGCCACCCAGTAGCCTAAATTAGGCTCAGGCTACTGATTAACCCACTGTTAACCAGTATGAGGTTTATACACCCACCACAGTGAGCAACTGCAATAAGGAGAGTGTGAATTAGCCAACAATGAATTGTGAGCTATGGGGCCTGCAAGCTTTGAGGCATCTTTTTGAACCTGTATAAACTCTTTAAGCGCTGTGCAAACAGAACAAAAAGATGGGTCCTACCCCCAAAGAATTTACAGACTAAGTATAAAACAAGAGACAACAGATGGAGACAGACAGGGGAGTGCAAGAAAACAATGAGATAACATAGGTCAGCGTAAGAGACAGTGGTCTCAGCACATCAGCAACCTAAATACCCATAAACCCTGATGTGTTCCAATGTACTAGTTATCAGCTTGGGTTGGCAATATTTATCATAAAGCTACATTACAATATTTCACCCTGAAATAAAGCTGTGACTTTGATGTGGTAATATGAGAAAAGGAACTCTGAGGGTGGGAGGGGGAAAAACATGATAGGAGGGTAACTGAGCTAAGGAAGATTTAGAATGAATATCGGGGAATTTTTCTGCCAGTAAGAGTTTCTGTTAACCTGAGGAATAGTCTCTCCAGATGCCCATTATAAGTAGGACATGTAAGATGGATAGATTGTGGGAAACAATCCTTCTCTGGTCCTTATGTGACAAAGGGTCCTGTGGCACCTGAAAGACTAACTAAAGTTTTAGAGCATAAGCTTTCGTTGGCTAATACCCACTTCGACGGATGCATGCAGTGGAAGTATCCAGGGGCAGGTATAAATAGGTAGGCAAGAACCAGGTGGGAGATAACAGGGTTAGTCCAATGATGCTGAACCAGCTTGTTATCTCTAATCAGGGAGGGTGAGGTATTCCTCTAGCAGCTGAATTGGAGGTGTGAATTGCAAGAGAAGAGAAGCTGCTTTTGTAGTTAGCTAGCCACTGGTAATCTTTGTTTAATCCTTGATTGATAGGATCAAATTTACAAATGAATTGCAGCTCTGCAGTCTCTCTTTGCAGTCTGGACTTGAAGTTTTTTT
>ML677387.1:3640498-3802519 GCA_007922305.1 Dermatemys mawii
AAAAAAACTTCAAGTCCAGACTGCAAAGAGAGACTGCAGAGCTGCAATTCATTTGTAAATTTGATCCTATCAATCAAGGATTAAACAAAGATTACCAGTGGCTAGCTAACTACAAAAGCAGCTTCTCTTCTCTTGCAATTCACACCTCCAATTCAGCTGCTAGAGGAATACCTCACCCTCCCTGATTAGAGATAACAAGCTGGTTCAGCCTCATTGGACTAATCCTGTTATCTCTCACCTGGTTCTTGCCTACCTATTTATACCTGCCCCTGGATACTTCCACTGCATGCATCCGACGAAGCGGGTATAAGCTCACGAAAGCTTATGCTCTAAAACTTTAGTTAGTCTTTCAGGTGCCACAGGACTCTTTGTCACTTCTGCAATTCCATACTAACACGGGTACCCCTCTGATTCTGGTCCTTATGGGATTCAATAGATCTTTTCCCACTGAGATTCCTACTACTACCAAAGGGACCTGAATATCTGGGCATTTGAATTTGTGTTTATATTTTAATGGCTTTTAGTGTGTTTGTGGAGCAGACAGGGGAACGTGGACAGGGAAACACTCACATTCTAGCTTAATAAGCAAGGTCATGATCTGCCCCCTTCATAGTATTTCTGTCATCCGGGAAATCAAAGTAAGTGAGAAGACTGGGTAGGTAATAATTCCTTGCTAATTGTGTATGTTTATTAGATTGTGACTCTCTGGAGCAGGGAGTCTCTCTTGCTAGGGTGTTTCTACAACATCCAGTTGGGACCTCATGGTGCTACTGTAGTAACAGTAGTAGTCATAATAAAAAATAAAATAAGATCCTCCCACTATCTTAAGCCCAAAAATGGTTGCTAGAGACATTTTAAAAAAAAACATGAGAAACATCAACCTAAATACACCTACAAATACAAAATTAGAACACAGAGGCACACCTATTAATAATCAATGCTAAAAATGAAAAGTTGCTGGAAATCTATCTGAGATATTACAAAATGAAAACCCTGGTGAAATCATCTCTGATCTTTATGCTGTGCTAAATAATAGACAATCTTTCTTCTTTGTTTCTGTCAGCTGTGATTGATGAGACGTCTTTTGCTGAGGCTATTATGGAAACACACACACACACACAAATAAAACCACAGCCTGCATTGTACTTGTCTGCTGAAGAGAAGACTTGTGATTTTGACACATACAATGAAAGACTGGCAATTACAGGGACAGGGATGGGACACTGGATGTGGATGTGTGATGTGAAGTCTGCCTGATTGCCAGCATCATGGCCTCCAGTGAGTTACATCGCCCAGGACTTAGACTCCTCTGTCATAATTTTGCAGTTATAGCATTCCAAGAGATAGTATCCAATTTTTTTATTCAGGTCTACCCTTAAGGAAAAAAGTAAATCAGGATTATACTAGAATTTTGAAAAGTCTTCCACTTGGTAATTCAAGTAAGAGAATTTGAGAGGCGTGGTCTAGTAGCTCCAGCAAAGGACTGGGAGCCAGAACAGTTGACTGCTGATCCCAGACCAGAAACGGTCTCCCTCGACTTCCTTCTATAGTGCCTAGAACTTTCTGTAGTCATTTTCACCTGAGCAAAATGGGTTCAAAACCTTATTCGGTGGCATTTTAAACTCACTTTGCATAGGCATAAATGATGACACCAGGTACAAAGCAGCAGAGAATCAGGCCTCCTATGTAGCCTTGGACAAGTTCTTTAAGTTAACACTTTCCAGATGCATCTTAGCTTAGGCATCTAAAGAAATGTGACCCGATTTTCAGAGGCATTGAACTCCCCTTATCTTCCATTGAAGTCAACTGCACTTGTGGCTGCTTAGCATCTTTGATAATCAGGTCCTTTGGCCTTTACCACGCTGGACCAGCTCCGCATCTGGTTTGAATCACCCTGAATCCATCTGTGTAATGGACCTATGCTGATTTTACATCAGCCAAGGATCTGGCCTAGAGTCTCTACCTAAGTTTCCCTCTCTGTAAAATTTGGATAACATCCACCTGTGAGGATTAGCTATATATTATTGGTGCAGTGCTCTGAACATGAATGTGCTCCATAATTCTATTTAGCCTGGGAGTCGTACACAGAGATATGCCCATGTTTGATTTCTGGATATATAGAGCCTAATTCTCATTAACATTAAAGCCCCTTTATACCTCTCTGGCAGTGTGAAAGGGTCTTAAAGTGAGTGTAAATGTAATTTTAATGCATGTAAACGCCACTTTCATGTGCCAGAGCAGTGTAAACCAATCTTCGTGTAAATTAGAAGCAGACCTTTAGAATTTATTTGGGGATCATCGCCATCTGCAAGCCTGAATCACCACAATGAAACCAAGAGTTACAACAATGTAAAACTGGAGTAATGTCCCATAGTCCAACATTTACCCTACATCTAACTTATACAGGGTAGTGCTTCGCTGTGGGATTTCACATCACCAGCTAAAGGGCTATTGTAAAGGGCTATAAAATAGATTTATGAACATGCTGGGATGGGGAGAATAATGACTAAATACCTGACATTATTTATAGTGCTATGCACAGGGTAGATATTGTTCATTTGCTCTGCCTGGGTCTTGGGAGGCTTAATCAACAGCTATTATTATAGCACAAGGGACCAGAGACCAGAACTGAGACAAGGGCCACTTTGTGCGAGACACTGTAGAAACACAAAGTATACCACATCTGCCCCAAAGGGTTTATAGCCTAAATACACAAAAGGTGAGTAAAGTGAAGGATTATTATCTCCATTTTACTGGTGGGGAACTGAAGCTCAGAGCTATTCAGTGATTTGCCCAAGATCACCCAGGCAGTCTATAGCTAAACCAAGAATTGACCTCAGTTGACCTTAGTGTCTGGCCGGTCCTTTCAGAACAAGACCATCCTTCCTCCCTGTCTTATGGAGAGCTCGCAAAACCTTGAGTGGACAATATTACAGCTGAACAAAATGTTATTAATATTAAAGTGATAACATTCTAGGCCTGATTCTGACCTTACTTACACTGACTTTTTTATTTGTGTAACTCTATAAATGGCAGTAGTTCACTCCCATTTTACACCACTTCAAGTGGGAGTAGATTTTGATACATCATTTTCTCTCTTCCTTTTATTCATATGTAGGGACACCTTTAAGTGTCTGTGTCTTCCCCTTATTCAGACTATTGTGTGACTCTCTCTCCTTTTGTATGTTTCATCTGCCCGCTTTCTTACTCCTTTGAGCCTCAAAGGGCTGCTCAGTTTATGATCAGTTAATACATTCATACAAAGAATGAGATGTGAAGTGTGCTCTTAAATATTACCTTGGACACTAATTCAGTTGAATCTGAAAGTGAGAACACATTGGCATAGTGAAGGTTAATGATCTAATCCTTTAGCAGAGGATACAACCTTGGATTGGTGGTACTAATTGTTTTATTGAAGAGCATGGAGTGCATTGTTCCACACTGTCTTGGAGCATTGTAAGTGTCATTAACATTAATGGTCGTGGCATCTACATGACCTTTGAATAATTGGTACTTGGAAAATATTTTCTAGGGCTTGTCATTTCCATCAGGATGGCAACAGACCTTAAAACGTT
This sequence comes from Dermatemys mawii, assembly GCA_007922305.1. NCBI lineage: Eukaryota > Metazoa > Chordata > Testudines > Dermatemydidae > Dermatemys > Dermatemys mawii. Next base: position 3,644,074 of record ML677387.1, read on the forward strand.
GTGTGTTTGTTGGGGGGAAAGGGCTTCTTTGTTTTGCTCTCTCCCTGATATGAGGCACAAACCTACCACATTATCAGAAATTAAATGTGACCTGACATAAAACCTGCAGCTGGAATAAGAGAGGTAGAGTGGAAGCAATATATCCATTTTTTGTTTTGACTATGAAGAGCCAGAGGCTGAAACGCCCCTTCCGTATGCTGTTTCTAACACTGAGGCTAAGGAAAGAGACGGTTGAGATGACACCAGGCTATGTAGCAAGCAGCATCCATGTCAGGAAATCACACTGCTAAGAAATGGACAGAGGGGATCAGACTGCAATTTCAGCAAGTAGCCTCGCCATGGGTGGATTTTAGCATCCTCTGACAGACATCTGTGGAGTGTAGTTTATTTTTACACTTTGACAACATTTGTCTAGCTTATGGTGCAAACAAAGTTTCATTGAAGTGAAATTCGAAGTATTAGCATTAGTATGAGTGGTATTACAGTAGTGCCGTTGTTCTAGGTGCAGTAGAAACTGCACCTAGAACAATGTCCTGGCCTTGAAGAGCTAATAATCTAAGAATGCAGGTTTGTCTATACTACAGATTATGATGGTATAATATATGTCGCTCAAGGATTTGAATAAGCTACCCAGTTTAGTGATGTAAATTACACTGATGTACATGCCAGTGTGGACAGCACTATGTTGGCAGGAGAGCTTCTCCCATCAACATAGCTACTGCATCTCACAGAAGTGGTTTTATTACACTGACAGGAGAGCTCTCTCCTGTTGGCATAAAATGTCTTCATCACCCGTGCTACAGCAGTGATTCCATAGAATCACAGAATATCAGGGTTGGAAGGGACATCAGGAGGTCATCTAGTCCAAACCCCTACTCAAAGAAGGACCAATCCCCCACTAAATCATCCACTGTAGAGCATCCAGTGTAGTCTAGCCTTAAGCCTATAGACAACAGCTTGATACGACAACCAATGAAGAGGCGGGGAGAACAAGTCATTGCAGATTTCCTTGAATGGACAAGACCGCAAAAGATTTGTGGAGATGTGGCCTGTAGCTCTTGGCTTGAGAGAATCCCTTTCTAGGACTCTACAGCAGGGTTGCATTCAGTACTCCTAGGTATCTTGCAATGGATTCTACAACTTCCTGTCTCTGGGGACTGACAATGGACCTGACTAAAGAAACCATGGAGGCATCACATTCCCTATGGAAATATCTCATGTCTCTCTGCGGAGGACATTACACATTTTTTCCTACCAATGCACCTTGCTGAGCACACACATACGCTCAACAACAACAGGTGGGTATTTGCATATGTCTCCTATAGGATGCTCTGTGAAACAGGTCAAGCAAGAAAGTACCATGATCACTGATCCTTCAGAACACAAGGCTAAACATCGCTGGACACTCAATTCCCATTCATTTTAATGAGATTTGGTTGTCCAAAGCCCTGTATACAGCAAAGGGATGGGATAAGACATTGCCATTTATACAAGACAATGAAAACATAGCTTAGGTCAGTTGCTCATTAAAGTCTTCTCCTATTGAACTTTCCTTCCAGGTACCTGGCTAGATGAATGTTCTCAGGCTAATTTTTCTAAAAGCGCTAATTGCTCTCTAATCACGTACCCACACTAACAGGGAAACCAGTTAAAGTACAGTACAAACTGACCTATTTTAAAAAAAATTCTCCTAAATGCTTACAAGGCTTCAGTCTCCCATGTCAGTGTGGATAAAATTGCCTGTAATAATAGCTGTCAAGAAGGCTCTTGTGGTAATTAGCAGAGGTAACATGACAGAGATATATGGAGCTGAACAGGTAACTCCCACCACTCCAGCATTCTCCCACCAGCACAAAATGAATCTATCGCTGCTCTCAAAGAGCGAGGGCAGCAGCAGAGAAATCCCCCAAGTCAGGGCAAGAGGGCAACGAGGTCATCTCCATGACTTTATCCCGAGGCAGACCATCAATAAGCTGTTCGCTGCCCAGGGTATGTTTGTTTCATCAATTATGTGCTGATTCCTATTTTTACCAAGAAGAAATTTAAAATCAATAATCCGCTATTGAGACTTCCAGACTGTTTCTATCTGACATCCATTCTTTTGTCTAGAGGCATAAAAATGTCAGTGGAATAAATTAAATTGCTGCACTTCCCTCTCCCCCAATCTTAATTTGCATACATACTCACAAGCACACCTGTATACATACATATGTACCATACAAGCACATAGCTGGTCACCAACTCTGCTCTTGCAAGTGGTCTTACATGTACGCACTTACATGAATACATGTCCTTGAATGCATGCTCACACATATACTCAGTAGACACATGCCTTTATTTACATGCATGCTCAAACACCTTTTAAAGCATGCACATGTCCCCCTCATGTGGTCCCAAAGCCCAGGCTCCAGCCCGAACCAGAATGTCTACATTGCAATTTTATAGCCTCGCAGCACAAAATTTGTGAGCCTGAGTCAGCTGATATGCGCCAGCCATGGATGTTTTATTTCCATATAGACATACCCTTAATCCTCTAGTGTAAGCTCTATAGTCTTCTGCTCTTAGTTGCAGATGCATGGAAAGGGTCTATATAATTTCAAATTTAAATGATACACTGCTCCAAAACATTTAATCTCTGGAGCTAAAAGTTCTTTTCAAACATGAATTATCCCTCTCTATGTCCCTGTGAAGTAAAGGTAATTACACCCATTTTATAGATGGGGAAACAGTGATTAGGCGTGATGAAGTGACTTGACATTTAACAGAACAGCCAGAAAGAGATTCCCCAGAACCACTGATCCAATCCTAATCTAATCACTTGGCTAAGTGACAGCTTCACAAAGGTTCTCTCAACATCCTACATCTTGCTCTGCACATTTGTCTATGCTAGGCCAGAAGTCTGGGCTCTAACAGAACATTGCATGCAACTGAATGGGAAACATACATCTTCATGAACTATGGTCTTTCTTGTAATCAAAGCCCCAGATGGGGATGGAAGAGACAGCGGTTCAGCTCCCATTTCTACCACACACTGTCGGTGTGATCTTGGGCAAGTCACTTGGGGCTTGTTTACACGTCACAGCAACGTGCACTAGAGGGGTATGATTTCTAAAGCATACCAATATGTTGTGCACTACTTCCCTGTGTAGACCCTGCTGGTGCACTCTAAAAGCTCCCCTGTGCATGGTAACATAGTGCTGTGCGGCACAGGACTGCACTAATGTTCACTAGGGAACTTTATTGCAGGCCAGCAGGGTCCAGTGGATCCGTTAGCGTACAACATGGTGATGAGACTGAGGAATGACACCCTTTAGTGCATGTGCTGTGCCATATAAACAACCCCTTATTCTCTCTGTGCCTTAGTTCTCCCTTTGTGAAATAGAAACAATGATACTCCTTCATCACCACCTATAGTCTATGTAAGTTGTCGTCTCTTCTGGACAATGACTGTCTCATACTACATGTACAGATGGCACCAGGCACAATGCAACATCAATCCTAGTTGGGGCCTCTAGATTTTGTTTTCATACAAATCAGTAGTGGTCTTTGCTGAGCAGGCAATGAAGCTGGACAAGTTATAACAAAAAGAACCAATTTTCATATGCCAAATAACAAACAAAACCAATTTGTTGTTGTTGTTAGTCTTCTTTGGAAAGACAAGCTCTTTATAAAAAGGCGCCAAAGCTTTCAGTCAAAGATGCTGGCAGGGCTAATAAATAAGGGGAGCTGTTTTAATGGGGATGCTGTCAGAATGACGCCTCCTTTTAACAAACAAATGTGACAAATGAAGACCATTCTCCAGCCCCCATGTTGCATCTTCAGTACATTTCAGCAGCGGAAGTATTCCTTTCTGAAGTTAGAACTGATGGGGCTTCACACAGATGAATCCCCTGTCACTGCTGGGAAAGCTCCTTAGTGCGTTAGCAAGATCCTGATTGCTTGCATTCTCACTTAACACATGGTCTCCTGATGACCCTAGAGATTTTTAATTGATGCTGGTCATCAGGAAAGCCTGGGTTTCTTACTATCACCCCCGTCAGCACTCCTCTCAGTTCACCTCCAAGACAGAACTGCCATCTAGCATATTACTTACACTGGCTAATAATGCCAATTTCCCAGCCCCCAGCAATTGTGCCCAAGGTTTTAGAAGCAAACCCAGTTAAATCTCTTGATCTATGAGCTGTGCCTCACTAAGAAGCTGAGTTGAGACCCATTTAAAAATAACGTCCTGGCATTCTTTGGGCCTTTCTCCTCTCACACAAGTGTAAATCCTTAGAGGCCAGTTCAGCTACACCTATGTGAACCAGGAGTAATTCTAATGAGGTTAGTGCTGTTTCAATAACGTAAATCAAAGATAGCTCCATTGACATTGGTGCGGTTACCCTGGTGTAAGGACAGTGTAAGTGGGATCAGAATTAAATCCTTTCTATGTACATGTGTATTTGTGTCTGAGGCGTGGAGGAAGATATAACTACAATGAACTAAAACAGACAAGATAAACTCATGAAGATGACGACAACCTGAAAAAAAACTCCATGTAAGCTCAAAAGCTTGTCTCTCTCACCAACAGAAGTTGGTCCAATAAAAGATATTACTTCACCCACCTTGTCTCCCTAATACCCCAGGACCAACACAGCTACAACAACACTGCAAACAAAAGACAGATGAGTTTATCAGCAGGACCCAAATATTCTGCCTGCTACAGTTTATTATCACTCACTACCAATAATGCCAAGGTAAAATATTCATGCGCTACCATTATCCTAATGGCCGTGATGATAATGGATGCCATTACTAGCCATCTTGCCATCTGGAGACACAACAGTTATCTCAGCATCATTCCTTAGTTTAAAGATTATTGGTATTGGTTGGCATTAAATCCTAACTAGTCAGCCACAACACCTATGGCGAGGAGCATGAAACACCAATAAGTATTGTCCTAGAGGTAAATATACTTTTCATGCACATGACTAAAACCCTATTAAATAAGAGAAATGACATCACCAGCATCTGAACAGCTAACTGCATTGAAGAAATATAAAACTGTCTCTAACAATGATAAATCTCATGGATTGCTTCAAATGCACAGCTGGAAACCTACCATAATGCTAAAGGAACAAGCCAGTTGTAACTCTAGGACAAGTCAAGAACCAGTCACAGAGAAAGACAGAGCAATTTCTGTATAGGCTCAAAGAAAAAGAACACAGAGACGCTCATCTCAACACAATGAGCTGCTTAGAAATGGCAATCAAGTCTAATATTTCTATTAACAAGCCAACAAAAGAACCCTGCATTTTTGCTCTCACTCTACAGGATAATTTACGCACCTTGGCATTAAAGAATGTGTAATCCAAAAATCGCCTGCCCATTGTCATAGCAGAATGGAGACAGAGAGTTATATAAATGGGTATCACTTAATGTGGGCAGAAGACTGGAAAGGTAGTACAGGCTCATAGAAAATAGGTAAATTTATTTTTTGCATCAATTCAGTAGACTGTAGAACAAATTTCCAATGAAACTTATATTATTACTGTTTCCCCCTACTTTATAATGATAGTTAGCACTTGTATAATTATGTTCATCCAAGGATCTCAGGGGGCTTAAAATGTAATTAACAAAGCCACACAACGTGCCACCACTATCACCACAAAGTCATACTGATGCCCATTTTTACAGATAGGAAGACTGAGCAACACCAAAATCAGAATCCACTTATTATAACTTTCACTCCTAGGTGCTGAGACACACCCAGACCCACACACCTGTAGGAAAAAGATGAGGAGTGTGAGGCTGAAGTCTTTAATACCTTGTCTGCCATTTAATCCAAAAGTACCATCTCCCAAGCATAGGATGAGTAGGTGATGATTCCCTTTTATCTCAGATCCATGAAAACCTTCATGAAATGGAACGTCCATCCTCAGCACCTGACTAGTTTTATCACCACAAGTGGAGTTTTGTCAAAATATAAATTTTTCACTAAGGAAATTTGTTCTGCATATGTCAAACACCACCAACAATTCTGTTCACAACCAAAGTTTCCAGTTCTTTTTGATGAAACCCAAATATTTTAGTGGAAAACAACTTTCTTTTTGCTGAAAATTTTCATTTTAATGGCGGGGGGAAAGCGTTCCCCAGCCAACTCAACTGGAGATGAACAGATTGTGTTGCTTTAATCACTTATGCATTGGCAGGAAAGGTAAGAAGGGATAGTGATCAAATATGCCTGTTTCTCCTTCCAATGTCCATAACAGAGTCTGGGTCAGTGGAGGCTTGGGATACCTAAAAGCAGGTAGGCAAAACAGAGACAAAAAGTTAGGCTTTGAGCCATTTTGCAGCATCAGATAAAACTCATACAGTGCTTGATTCAGAGGCAGCAAACTACCCTGTCCCAAGGAATCTTTCACGTCTTTTGTGAATCTTTGGTGTCCGTGTACAACAGGGAGCAAAGTTCTTCAAGAGTCATGAGCCATCGTATGTAAAAATGAGCTCTTATGATCCTCAAACTTCCCAGGGCACTGGGGAAAAAGATAACATGCTACTGTGATCTTTGGTATAACCTGCTTTTCAACAGGCAGCCTAGATATGTGAGCAGCTCTAAATCCCTGTTGTACTTTCATTTAGTTGCATTCCCCTTTCTACTGTCAGTAGATTTTCAAGGTTGTTCCCTCTGGTCTTTTTGGCAGACTTATACAGACTGCTAAAAGATTGTGAGTAACAGACTGAAGTCTACAGTAACTGGGAGAATACAGCAGTCCTTATGCTTCCTTAGTATTAGAAATGAAAAAAAAGTTCCCCTTCTTTTGATTAATTTCCCACTTACATAAGAAAAGAATAGATCAAGGATTATTTTGAACATAATGGTCATCTTTTACAAAGAGCCACCTCAGCTTCAACTTTCAGTAGCAGTAAGAGTAATCAAATAATAACAACTACTTCTTATATAATGCTCTTCATCAATCTCAAGGTGCTTAATATGACCAGACCAGTAGAGACGCTCCAAGGGCTTGTCTTCACTACCCGCCAGATCGGCGGGTACTGATTGATCTATCAGGGATCAATTTATCACATCTCATCTAGACACAATAAATCGATCCCCAAAGGCGCTCCCTGTCGACTCTGGAACTCCAGCTGCTGCCGTGAGGACGCCAGGTAAGTTGACCTAAGATGTGCCAACTTCAGCTACGCTAGTCACGTAGCCAAAGTTGTGTATCTTAGGTCGACCTCACCCGCCTCCGCTAGTGTAGACCTGGCCCAAAACTAACTAGCTTTAGCCCTAAGGCACCAGAGTACTGCTGCTCCAGAACCAACTGATTGGAGAGCTCTCTTGTAACAACACATGAAGACTGTCTTTTCTCTCAGTACCTGGTGTATCTTGCACTTTCCTTAAATCTCTGAGCCAGTGAGGGTTCATTACTTCATTTCCCTGAACACCTCCTGAGCCAGTAATGGTTCACTGATGATACCTGCATGGTACATCTCTGGGACACTTGCACCAAGACAACAGATTTCCTATATGAAAGCCAATTAATTAATTTAATTAATTAATTAAAACACCTCAATAATATGAGTCAGCTATGATGACTCTGCTGACTTAGTCCACATCTCCAGCCTGGCCTCCTTTCTATCCCCCTTCCACTGACTCTAGAGTTGGAAGCTCTTAGAATATAGAATATTAAGGTTGGAAGAGACCTTAGGAGGTCATCTAGTCCAACCCCCTTCTCAAAGAAGGAACAGCACCAACGTAAATCATCCCAGCCAGGGATTTGTCAAGCCAGGTCTTAAAAACCTCTAAGAATGGAGATTCTACCACCTCCCTAGGTAACCCATTCTAATGCTTTATCTGCTTATTCCTTCCCTCCACAATTTTAGCCAAGTTACTGAGCTGTTTCCCCTTTTTAAAGGCCATATCCCCACTAGTGTAACCTGATGTAGCTACATTGATTTCCTCAGGGTTACACAGATTTACATCAGCTGATGATCCAGCTCTAAATTCCACCTTTAAGATTTATTCTGTTCTATTCTATGCTAAACAGGTTCTTATACCACCCTCCTTACTACAATATCTGAGCATCTTCCATTAGTGCACAAACTGACGTTATTAACATCTCTTCTCACATGATGTAGATGTTTTTTATTCATGTGATCTGCACTCTCGTTGCGCTCTCAGTCAATAACCCATCCAGGCCAGAGCAGCTAATGATGAGGACCAAATGTGGTGATGAAACCTGGTCACATGCCACCTGAGACACATTGTGCATATGCTAAAAAGAAGATTCCTTCTGCAAAGAATTTTGCAATGCCTCTTATGCCAATGGTTTGTAGTGAACTGCATTCCCAATCTCATTCATTTTGAATGTTTCCCTGCTATTCAACCAGAAATCATAATTGCCACTAAGTAAAAATACAAAATCACTGCATACACAGACATATCTGTGTTCTCCTGCTTGCTACATCTTAAACTTTATTTATGGGTTTTTATTATTATTATTATTAATAGTAGTTATTTAAAGTTTAGGTCAATAGATGAGCCAGCCACCATGCTCCGAAAGTCAGCATGATTAGTTTTCGGATGGACAGGGAACCACAGAAACACAAGATTCCCACATTGGATCAGATCAAGGGTCCATCTAGAGCAGAATCCTGTTTCCAACAGTGGCCCACATCAGCTGCTCAAGGAACTTCCTAGTGGGCAATTATGGAAGAATTGGCCGATAGGGAAAGTTTCTCCCTAAACCCCTCAGTTAAAGGTTGGATTATGCTCTTCAGTATGAGGGTTTAATCTCCCTTCTGTTCTTAGCAGGTTAGAGAATCAAGGATGCTCCCCAGAAAACATCCTGGCTCCTGTCCTCCACATTAGGAATACGAGGATTATAATTATGGAGATTGTTGGAACTGGAACACCAGATTAAACCCCCTTTTCCAAAATTATGCACAAGTTCATATCAGGAAGTGGGTTTGGCTGTGAGTTTCACAACTGGGATCTCCCTCTCTAGTAGACTGATCTAGACCACCAGGCCCAAATGCCCTTGAATCCAGATTAAAAGATGAGCTTCACAGCTCAGGGCTTATCTTTGTAATGGACTGCTCCAAACTCTAGGGATGTTGCATCTGACTAAGAATCCAAATTTCACCACTTGGTCCCATCTCATGTTGTAGAAGTGAAGAAAACTGGTTGATCTCAAATGACAGATGGGTGCACAGAAGAAAGAAATGCAGACTTAAAAAAAATGTAATTTTTTTCCTCCTTCAAGTTCTTCTGACGTATCATTTTATTTTATTTGCTGTTTTTATCATGCTCTAACTTGGCACACTTCTCAGCATCAAAGAACATTGCTTTATTGTGACATTTTCAAATGAAAACTACATGGCAGTAATAGCTTTCCAAAGAGCGCTCATTTACCTTGGCAACATTTATGTGATTTGGAGAGAAGCGGGGATGGGGGAAGATGACGACTCTGCATAAAACCAGTGCTCTGAGCAAAACTCTGTGAGAATTATTTAGCAAACAAGCTCCAATATTAGAATGGTGGTGAGGAAGATTGCATAGCCAGACTAAATTACACTTTACAGGGATATGGCACTGAACGGCTTTCTACTGAAGTTATGCTTAAATTATAGCTCTTGCAAAAGCAAACAGCTCATGGTTTAGATGTGAATTTGAATTATGTATCCAGCAGACAGCATATTTATGAGAAAAAAAGTCAAGTCAATAGATTGCTAAACTGCTGCCACACTTGTAAAGGACAAAAATAGCTATGATAGTATGACATCAAAATGCAGCCACAAACACAATTATACACCCTTGTCCAGCACTCTTGGAGAAGTAATTTGGCATTTTCTATGCCATGGAGATGGGTGTCAGTATAAAAACTTAAGATAGCTAGACTTCGGGGTTGTTCCCAGTAGTCATCATTTCATTTCATTTCACAATAGAGAGCTCTTCAATCTAGCAGGAAAAGGTATAACAAGAATCATCTGGATCACTGAAGCTAGACAAATTTAGACTAGAAAGAAGGCATATATTTTTAACAGTAAGGGTAATTAATCAGTTTAAACAGCTTACCAAGGGTTGTGTTGGCCTCTCCATCACTGGCAATTTTTAAATCAATATTGGATGTTTTTCTAGAAGATCTGCTCTAGGTCAAGCACAGCTATTGAACATGAAACAGGAATTAATGAAAGGAAGTTTTCTGGCCTGTGTGCTGCAATAAGCCAACTAGGCCAATGGTGGCCAACCTCAGCCTGAGAAGGAGCCAGAATTTACCAATGAACATTGCCAAAGAGTCACAGTAATATGTCAGCAGCCCCCCATCAGCTTCTCCCGTTCCCAGCTAATCAGCGCCTCCCCTTCTGTTCCTGCATCTCTCAATCAGCTGTTTCATGGCATGTAGAAGGCTCTGGGATAGTAAGAGATGGAGTGGAGGCAGGGCCTGTGGCAGAGCCAGGGGTTGAGCAGTGAGCACCCCCCGGCACATTGGAAAGTTGGCGCCTGTAGCTCCAGCCCCGCAGTCAGTTCCTATACAAGGAGCTGCATATTAACTTCTGAAGAGCCACATGTGGCTCTGGAGCCTCAGGTTGGCCACCACAATGGTCCTTTCTGGCCGTTAAAAATCTGTGAATCTTTAAAGTCATACTGTGAGCCAGCAGCAGAATAAGGAGGAGAATCCCGTGTTCTTGACACCCTTCTTTGCTCTAACTAAGGGAGTGCGAGCAGCTGTCGAAGACAGCATACTGAACTAAATGGATCCCTAGTAAGATGCATTTTGACAGTTCCTATGCTCCTAATGCAGGAACCTATGGGAAAAGGGGGAAAATAAGGGGAACACAGGTGTAGCTCCACCAAAGCCCCTCCAAATAATTAAAATCACAGACTATTCACCCACTGAAGTGAGCTTTTCTGAACCCTTACATCAGGGGTTGGCAAACTTTCAGAAGTGGTGTGCCAAGTCTTCATTTATTCTCTAATTTAAGGTTTTGCCTGCCAGTAATATATTTTAATATTTTTAGAAGGTGTCTTTCTATAAGTCTATAATATAGAACTACACACTGTTGTTGTATATAAAGAAAATAGGGTTTTTAAAATCTTTAAGAAACTTCATTTAAAATTCAATTAAAATGAAGAGCACCCCAGAACGGTGGCCAGGACCCAGGCAGTGTGAGTGCCACTGAAAATTAGCTTGTGTGCTGCCTTTGGCTCACGTGCCGTAGGTTCCTACCTTGCCTTATATCTTAACTGGCTAATGATATAACACAGGAGATTGCACCAGGGGAACAGAGAGATTCATCAGACCTACTAACGCCGTACAGGTTTAGTGTGTAGCCCTCTTGAAGAGGAAACATGCTCCGTGCTGAGGGTGGGAAAGAGAGAATGGATGGAGTTGTGTAGTAAATCTAGAGACAAAAGAGTCACCAAATAAAAGGAGGCAGCCCAGATCTTTGCCCAGACATAACAGAGATAGACTGAGATAAATTATGCAATATGTGTTCTTCAGGAGAAATGCAAGACACTGAGCAAGACAAGGAGAAGGGAGGCAGGATGGCTTCTCTGAATTTGGTGCTAGTCTAGATATACACTAAGTGTGTGTACAGAGCCTAGTACAATGGCGCCCTGACTTTTTGTAGTAGCTCCTGGACACTAATTTAATGAAAAAAGGAGGAGGCGGCGGCGGAAGCAGTGACATGGGCATAATTTAGGACAGAGCTTATCCTCTTCTTTTGCCCAAAGTATTTTGTAGTGTGTGTCAGAAATTAATTTTTCAGCCTCTTAAAATTTGTAAAATCCTTGCATTGTCCAGGGCAGAATAACCTCAGAGGTAAATACTGCATAAACCAATACAGTGCTTCAGCTTGTGATTTTATTGTACACTGATTCATAGCCTATTGACCCTCAAAGTTGTGTAAATAACTGATTCGTGGTCTTGACACGAAAGATCTAGAGAGACAACCCACCGGAAAAGTGATGAGGAAATTTCAAAAATTTTTTATATGCACATCTGGAAAAGAAGTGGTCAGAAACTGCTGAAAAAACTGTTGTTTTTTTTTTAACTTTTGAAACTTTTCCACAAATGTTTATTAAAAAAACATTTTTGAAATTCTGAAAAATAAAAAAAAATTGACTCTCTCTAATGTACAATGCCTAGCACAATGGGGTTTCTAGACACTACCATGAAACAAACAATAAATAATAACATGGTAATTATGTGTTCTCTTTTTACAATATGAAAATGCCAACATTAAGAAGGGGGAAGAAAAGAAGGGAACATAATTGTTTTACAGAGGCTATTAAAATGTGCTATTAAAATAAGCTTAATGAATAGATATTAATATCTGGTTAGAGCTGTTCTGACCTCCTGTCTTACAGGTTCCATTTATGTCTTCTTTGATGAAAGTTCTCCGCGACTGCGAAGCAAAAGGGCAAACTGATTTATGAACAAGACTTATTGTCGCAGTGGCAGATTTGTATAATGAGAAATATATTAAATCTAATGAAGGGAGAGCGTGCCTTTCCAAAGCAGTACGTTTCCGCCATGATTAAGTGATTCAATATCCCTCAGTGGATTAATTTAGACAATGCAGCAGGGCATGGAGGCACGGTTGTAGCCTCTTGCACTAATGACAAATACTAAGCAATGGCGAATATTTGTGTTCCTTTTTAGATAACAAGACAAATATCAGAGATGCTAACAGCCCCACTGATTGTGCTGGAGGAAGGTCCATCTCTGAACATCAGCGTGTGGCAAAACTGGCTTCCAGAGAATGGAAACATGTAACGTTAAGTGTTGCATGGCACACTCCAGCTGACAGTAGCTAGCTATCACCTAGCGTGACCAGACAGCAAATGCGAAAAATCAAGACAGGCGGTGGGAAGTAATAGGAGCCAATATAAGAAAAACACCCAAAGATCAGGACTGCCTAGAAAATCGGGACATCTGGTCACCCTACTATCACCCAGCTTAATTCTGCTACCAGTTCTCTACAGAGCAACAGTGAGCCATGGGCCCATTCGTCATGTGCTCTGATTCCTAAAAAGCAGAGGATGTTTGTTTTTAATTGCATCACATTGCAGACTCAGTGCAAAGACAAATCTCCTGGGTGACACTTGGAAGCAACATTTATGGAGCGCGCCCTTCCATTAGCCAGGAATAACTCTTCTAAGCGACGGAGACTTCCCAGTTTCCGGATGAAAATGTGGACAGCCTGATTCATCACTGCCAATGTAACTCCATTAAAAACACCCAAAAAGAGAGGGGAAATGAGCCAGTTCCTTAGCTGCTGTAAATCAGTGTAGCTCCAGTGATTTGGATTTAAACCAGCTGAGGGTCTGATCCCAGGCACCTCTGCAGGTCTGTGCTAAGTATATGCCGGACTATTCCAGGACGAGGGGCGTGCACACAACAGTCCTGATGCTTATGTACACTCGGGCTTCCTTGCACCCCAGGGCAGTGTAAAGGGTCCTTAAAGTAAGTATAAATGTAATATACGCCCACTTTGAGGACACCTGGCCCTGCCAGAGCCATGAGACATATTTCTAGCAAAAGTATCCCATTTTGGCGTCAGCTTGAGCACATGTTCCTATGGGTCAATTGGAAGAGGCCATTTTAGTTTAATATTTGTATTATGGTTGCCCCATTGTGCTAGATGGTCTATATACACACAGTGAGAGCTCAAAGACCGAACTCAAAGACCTTGCCATTTAAATGGATATGGTGGAAACAACATGGGGAGAAGGTCCCAGAGCCCGGGCTTCAGCCTGAAAGTCGACACCACAATTTTACAGCCAGCAACCCAAGCTCCATAAGCCCAAGTCAGCTGACTCAGGCCAGCTGTTGGTGTTTAATTGCAATTTTGACAGACCCCAACTTGCTCCGTTCTCCATTCCATAAACCATCAATTCCTTCTCCAGTATGACATGCAAACTGGGCTGACAGGCTGCACTGCAGCTGACTGTGGAGTTTGGAGCAGCAACTTTGCAACGGATTTCAGATAAGCAGAGACTGAAATACAGAACTACACCGAGAGAAAAAATTAAAAATGGAATATAGTCAAAAGAGCCTCCTTCTAACACCACTAAAAAAATATTGATTAAACAAAAGAATGCTTGTGGAGAGGCTAGAAAATGGGGGTGGAGAAGCCAAACATTGATAAACTTAATTAAATTTCTAATGAAAACAGAGGCAGCCTGTGATGATTACTCTGTGTAACTGAGACTAATACACCAATTAGGCTAATTCATCCCCTGATGCTCTAAACACAGTTATAAACTTAATCCATATTTCTTCTTGCATGCCAACAATTGATTTCCATCATTCTTTGGAAGCTTCTGGTTTGGATACGAAAAGCAAATGATGCTCATTTGCCAGGAAGAGGCAGACATCCCACTAGCTGCTTATTTCCCCATGGGGATTCTCTTTCCTCTCTCTCTTATCCATTTCCACAGGAGACTTTATCCTCCCTAAATCTTTAACAAGGCCTGTTCCAGGTGTTATTAATTACTGTACTTTGCAGGTTCAGGAGACAACAGCACCGTCTGTGCCTGAACAAATGCACAGTGGATGCCAAGAGATTTTTAAAGGATTTTATTTCTACAATCAAGCGAAAACCTGTGCATGAAATGAGGCCCAAACAACTTCTGCCTCTCCCAAGTCTCTTGAGCTGGAATTTTGAAAGGAGCTAAGGAATTGAGGAACATTGCTCCAATGAAATTTACCCCTGTTGAAGGCCTATGAAGTTCACTTCCTCTGGTATAGAAGAACAGGAGTATTTGTGGCATCTTCGAGACTAACAAGGTGCCACAAGTACTCCTGTTCTTTTTATGGATATAGACTAACATGGAAACCTGACCTCTGGTATAGTCCACTTGGGTTTAATACCACATTATAAGCTCGCTCTACCTTTAAAGAAATCTTCTGTAATTTTAACTCTGCTTTTATTTTAATTATATGATGAAAAACTGGCACAAAATACAAAACTCTTTCAATTTATTACCACAGGAAACTTAGGCGAGAACAGAACAAAGGTCAATTAAAATAACATTCCCTGAGTCCATACCAGAAGTGGTCCTTTTCATCCATCACATAATATTTGTTAGTTTTTACTTTACCAACATACCAACATCTCAACCATAGTGTGCAATTTGGAAACTATTTCCCCCTCCTCCCCCCTGCAAATAGTGAATGCATATGTCGGCAACTCTGTCTGTAAGACGCTACACCTGCATATGTAAGTGTCCCCAGGTCTAAACAGCAGTACAAGTCTGGAGCTTTGCACACTTTGCATTCTCTTACAACGGTATTTGAGATGAGAAAACAAACTTCTTCCATACCATGAGCTGTAGTGCTTTCTAGTGCTTTCATTGGTAACACACTGACCAAGGCTGGGTTTGGGGTTTTTCCCCACAAACTTCATGGGTTTGGATCGTTGTTGATTTTCACATCCTGTACTAATTAGCATTACCTCCCTTGTACCAAATTTTTAACTTTTTTTGTGGTGATAAAAGAGGGCAATCTTCCTTGTTCTCTGTCACTTAAGGCCTTTTTGACTTTATATAGCATATATTTACCATATAGTGCAAATGTCATTTTGTTTGCCTTGCGCCTTTCATAATATACATTTAAAAAACCATTTACAACAAATGTACAAATGTACGTTTAAAAAACCATTTACATCACCACATATAAAATAGTTAAAAGTTCTTTATCAGTGAATTCTTTGCTTTGTTGATTTTCAAAGTACAACACTCTAGATGTTAATTCTGGCTGCAACACTTGCTCATTAATATTATTAAACAATATTTCCTTAATAGATTTAACCTTAAGCAGTTAGTTGATTTGTTTTCAATCTAGAGCATTTCAATCTTTTATACAATTGCATAATTTTAATGCAATTATTCTTTTTCCATTTACAAAATGCTAACATATAGGTTTTTACTTCCTAATAACATTTATTTTACATTACAGAACTTTTGAATAAGACTGTTAACAGTTAAGCTCCATTTCTAATATTCACTGATCTTGTTGTTGTGTTGGTTTCTGCTTTCAAATAGACAGCCATGTGAAAAAGGAAACACAATCTATTGTGGCTCCTCTTTGGAGCTGCTATAATATTTAATTAAATTGCATGTCTTATTTACATTTGTTTTACCTTTTTATAATATACACTACATTTTTTCACGGGAATGTATCTTCCTTCCATAGTGCAATCCTTACCCTTTATTTGCCATGAAATTGTGTTAGCCATATTAATTTTCACATGAAGTTTAACTGTTAGTTTTGTGCTTAAAGAGTTTCCATGTACCCCCATCAAAGTGATTGTCTAATTACTCAGAGCTTCCATAAGGCTTAGTGTTCCTAACATTGCTACTCTTGTGACATGTCCCTCTTCCCCAGCCAAAGTCACAGCCACGTCCTCTAGTCCTTATTTTAAAAGATGTTGAACTTCATAAAAGTATTAAGATGCCCAAATGATTAAATGGTAAATAACAAAACCAGATAACACCAGTTACTTGTATTTGATTTGAGAAGAAAAAAGATAATAATTTAGCAAAGACTGCTGGGGAAACATTGGCAGCTGCTCAAAAAGTGTCTGTCAGTTTTTGCAACTTTGACTGAAAAACTCAAATGGAGTTTTGCTGGAATCTTTTAAAAGCCAATTAATTTTAAACATGCAAAATGGGGTTTTACAAGCCAGGAATGTTTGTTTATCTCCTGAAAACCTTGCAGAATTACACAAATGTATTTTGTGTTTCTTTTAAACATTTTGCTCGGTACCCATGATGTTGCTCTATTTTTTACATAACTAAACCTAGATTACATTCATTACTTGTACATTCAGAGGCATCCAAGTTCTAATGGAAATCCCTTATTTCCTTTTAGTGATTTTGACTAAATTGTCCATAGTCAAATGATTCAAATCAGATTGTCTCTCTGCCTACAGCAGTCATTTACAATTGATTATTTATGGACCATTCCTTTGGGAAAGGGGCCCGGTTTCCTTCAGAATGGCTGTAAAGGATTCTGGGGACAAAAGCATAGTCTGGTAGGTCATAACTGTCTCACCTCTCCTTGCAAAATGTGATTGACTACCAGGGTTTCACCAGGTGAGACTACCCTGAGTTATACTGCCGTAACCAGGTTTTATTATCAAACCAAGAATTCTTTTTTCTCTTCTTATTTAAGGTTACCACCAATACCTTTACTACACCAACCCGCTTAATCCTTTTAGCACTCTGTAAAGTTTTTAATGTCTTCACAAATGCTCCCTTGAACTCCTCACTCTCTTTCCTTAAGTCGCTTACTTATCTCCCAAAGTGACACATTTCTCAGCCGATTTCTCTTGGCGACTTTGAACTTTTCTTTGCGGTTTATTTATTTATTGCATGCATTCTTTAGTTACAATGGCTGTTCTCTCCTTGGGCACCCATGGGTCTTATTCTTTAAAGTTTTAGTGCATTTAACAGACTTTTGTTGTGCTTTGCCAAGCATTCTTTTACACAGAGATCCAAAGTACTTGCCTCTATTCCCTTTATGTTACTGAATTTCTCTTTAGGAAAAAATTCTATATTACAGTTTAATCACATGCTTCCCGCCCCCCTTTCTTGTCTAATGCTATATGTTGGAGTTCCTTTTCCATCCAGTTGCAGTCTCCCCCATCACTTCCCAGGGAGTCCAGGTGATCTCCCTTACATCTAACCCACTCCTCCGGTACCCTGGAAACCTCCTCAAATTTGAACCCTTCCAATACCACTGCTAAGCTGCTTGCTTGCAATCATTGACAGCAAAGCTATATGTATAATAAACCATGCATTACCTGCTCCAGATGAATGGATCCAAGTCCTGGCACGCTATGCTGGGATTCCTCCAAGATCCCGTTCCACTCAACTCCCCAACAACTCAGTTCGACTCCAGATTTGGTCACTTGGGTATCTATATTTGTTATACAGGAAAGTCACAATCAGTCTATCAGACTCAAGTATAGGGAGTGGCTGGGTATAGGACATACCATGCATCCAAAGTTACACAGAAAAACTTTTCCTTTCTATATCTTTACACATCACATTACATTTACTCTACGTTGTATCACACATTTTGGGATTGGCTTGGTTACTTTGTAGAAGCCAATGCCTGTACAGTATGCTCTAGCCACGCATACCTGACCTTTACCTTATCTTACATTTAGGCTTGTTTACTAATAGCAGGATGTTCTTGCTGATCATAGCTGACCATTCTGACTCCAGCATACTGCTTGTTATGACAACTTAACCTTCCATTCACCTCCCCAATCACAGGCCACTAAGAAATAAGGCAAGTTACTAATGTTAAGCCAGGCCTACACAAACCTGACCAAAGCATCAGACTTGTCATAAGTAAACTTGCAGAAAAGACACCACTAGTATGTGTAATGAACTGATTTCTGGTTTCATAATGAAAGTTTCACATGATACTATTTATTGGGGCATGATTGTTTAAAATGAGATGTGCATTTACAGGCACAACTATGTAGTTCTGTTTTCACATGCAATTACCACAATTGTGTGTGCCAGCCAGGTGACTCCATGTGCAAATCACCATTCAAACATAAATGTTTGCTAATGGAAATGGGCCTCTACTTTTGTAAAAAATTGTCCCAGATTCTTAAAACGTGAAAGGTGTAGAGGCCTACCCACTACCTAAGGCCCGTTTGAGTGTTTACATGAGATTTCAGTGATGTGCAGGCCTTTTGCTGCCTCCTCTGTACATTTCACCTGTAGCAAATGGAAGTCATATTCCAACCAATTTCCACCCTTTGCAAAGAAGAAGGAGGAATAAACATTGGGCAATTTTGGCTCAGTTGCCTGTCAATACTGTAAACTTAGCTCAGCTGGCTATATACAGTAACTGCATCAAATAAATGCTATCTCTGGCAATTAGCAGCACTTAATTTTGAAAATGAGCTAATATAATCAATTATGTCTTTCAATTTGTTAGACAGCATTTTACAGGGTTTAATTTTCTGCTACTACACCTTTCAAATTATCTTCAGGTGCTATTCGGAATTTAATCATGGATGCTCATTCCAGATCCATTAGTATTAAAGATGCTCCCCTCCCACCACCAAATAATGTCAATGATCCATGGTTCTGAAATAAGGAGACACCAACCCCTTCTCCTTGGGCTGGGGCAGTATTCTACTTTTTCCACATCACCCCAACTTTTTGACACTCTGATAAACCAAAGAGGATCTGTTTCTGCTGCTTTTTCTGCAGCTTATGTCTGGCATTTTTATTTTTATCTCACTTCGCTGAAGGATAACACTATTTCTGGAGGTTTTACATGAGTAGATTAGAATTATTACTAGCAGGAGTATGTACTGTATGCATATTGTGAACAGCATAAAGAGCGCTTGTGTGTATGTATCTCCTACTCTCACTCTCTTTGTGCATCAGATAAGCTGTGCTAGGTTGTGTTGTGCTTGCAGAGCATTAGGAATAAAAAGTTTGAAGAGTCTGAATTCACATCTCTTTGTTGTGTAGGAATTATTGCAACAGAATATACTATTGACACAATGAAGCTAATATCCTCTTGACAGCTGTGGCTAAAACATGTTTCCGGCACCCCCAAGTAAACTAAACTATCTGGATAATTCTGCAATAGTTGAGCACAAGGGAGGACTGCAAAAATGGCTACATTTTAATGCACTTTGAACTGATGAGCCTTGTACACACATACACACACTCAGATTCTGAGTTACAGTCAGTGAACGCAGAATATGATGGGAGCACCTTTTCATTCCCTGACCCTGGAGTCATATGAAAGGGAGTCCGTTCCAGAGTACGAATTACAGCAATCTGAAGGCTGCTTTAAAATCGGTGCTAATGACCAGTTTCCCAAAGGGCAATTCCAGGAGCTGGGAATGATTAGGTCCAAGCGATCCCCAGTCACACCCTTTCTTGCCTACCCACATCCTCCTGAGTTGGCAGGGTGCACAGATGTTATCAGAGCAGCTCTGCAGTACCTGGCGGATTCCCCTATGCACAGGATATCCTTCAGTTGCAGGGTCAGGTGGCTTTGGAGTTGCATTGCACTGCTGGAATGATGCAAAGCTGTCACCATGCACCTGAGAATCAGATCTTTGGCCTCCAAAGGTCTGACTCAAAGTCCTCTGAAGTTAATGTGATCTTTTCCATTGACTTCAAAGGGCCAAGGATCAAACACCAAAAGCACCTTGAGAGGCAAAGGCACTAAATAAACATGAAAGAAATTAGGGGTTAGATTTTCAAAGCAGCCTAAGGGAGTTAGGCACCCAAATCCCAATCAGGAGGTAGCCGTGTTAGTCTGGAATTGCAGAAGTGACAAAGAGTCCTGTGGCACCTTAAAGACTAACTAACATTTTAGAGCATAAGCTTTCGTGGGCTAATAACCACTTGCATCCGACGAAGTGGGTATTAGCCCACGAAAGCTTATGCACTAAAACTTTAGTTAGTCTTTAAGGTGCCACAGGACTCTTTGTCACTTCTGCAAATCCCAATGCAATTCAATGGGAAATGGGCAACTAGGGCCAGAATTGCTAATACTAGGAGCCTAAAGATGCAGATGGGTGCCTAGTGGGACTTACAAAAGCACTTCAGTTAGAAACTTCAGCACTTTTGCAAATCCTACTAGACATCTGTCTGCATCTTTAGGTTCCTAAATACTTTGAAAATATGATCTCTACCTCCCTTAGAATTATTTTGAAAATCTCAGCCTAGAATCTCACAAACAAGAGAAGCCCAGTGATGGGATAGATGCTCTATCTGCCTTCTCAGGAATTCTGTAGATGTCAGTCACCCACTATAGTAGATGGGTAGGACGCTGTGGCCATTTCATTGCTGTCCTGCTTGGCCGAAGGTGGGGTTTCATGGCTACCTTTTGTTCCTCCTGCTGGGGAACAAAATCATTAGATTGGCTTAAAAATCAAACTTTTTTAAAAAATAATATTTTGGGGCTTCTTCCAAGCCCTTAGGTGTCACAACTTCAAGCTTTTCTCTGCAAATGTGAGTGCTATAAATACACATCTTTCTAATGAAAGCTGAGTCTCACATAATCACATGACTCCAGGAGCTGGGTCTTTACAAAAACACTAAATATCATGAGACTCATGATAGAATTGACCACACTGATTCAATAGGCATCTTTCCACTGACATCAGTGGGAGTTTGATTGGCCTCTGTCATAAATCAGATCCCAATCTTGCCAATACTTACCCCCTCGCATAATTTTATTCACGTGATGAGTTCTACTGGATAAAGTTATACACATTGTTAAGTCTTTGTAGAACTAGAGTCTTACAGAGTAAATTCTTTGGGGCAGGAACTGTAACCCATGTATACATCAGCCAGAACAATGATGCCTTGAACCTGACTAGTGCATATGAGTGCTACTGTCATTAATAACAACAATCACAATAATAATAAATTGAGTAAGTGCTGAGAGTTAGTATTATAATACCTGCAAGTTCACTCCATGTGGCCATTTTTCTACTATTGCCATGTGATAATAGTAGCCTGACTGTTTGAACAATCTGGTTGGCTAGAAAGTTTATTCTTATGTGCAAGCCTCCTGCTTTCTGCCAGAAACTTCCCAAAACACACATACACACGTCAGCAGCTGATCAAGTATTCCCACCCCAGCTCAGAGCCGCTTAGCAGGCAGCCAGCAAGGTCAGAAGCCTAGATTTGAATGTAATAATAACTTTAGTCAATTTACAGAAATAATGTGATTTCCTAAAACATGGGAATTAGCAAGCCAGGCCCAGAGAATTAAAATCACTCAGAGACTCGGATGCCCTGAAAGAAACCAGCAAAACTCCATCTAAAGTAAGAAAGAAACAGGGCACAGCATCTATTTTTATTATGACATATTTAAGGTCACATTGGCAGGGGTGAAGGAAGGAAATTAAAAGGTATCTTCTCTGAAGACACTGTTTTACAACACTTTCTTTGCTTGTAGCTTGTTAATTTTCACAGCAGAGTTGCCCTGGGATATGAATTGAAGAAACAGATGAAAAAAAAAATAAAAGTCTTGTGCCTCTAACTGTACTGAAGGCCCCAATGCATACTCCTGTGCCTTTGATGAGAAACATTAAACATTTTTAATTTAGCACATCAATTTGAAAATCTAATTTTTTTTAATGCTTTGTAGCAGCAGACGCTTTTCACGGTGCTGTCACGACCATAGAAGAATTATGAGAAACTTGAACCGCAAAAAGTAAATTAGAAAAATCTCATTTCGGTTACTCTAAAAAGAGGGGAAATTAGATTTTGATTAAAATCACTCACACATACAATTTTAGGTAAACTAATTTAGCAAGACTGACTATATAATTTTTTTTGCCTGCTCCTGCGTCCTTTTAGTAACAGCTGTGAGGCACTTGTACTCATCACCTCTCTCAATAGCCAGTAGGGAGGGAAAGAACTGTTAATAAAGTGCCCTTTTCCTTGACCATATGCTGTGAGGCTGTCAAAAGGAGATTAATTTATTTATTTTGTCAAAAAAGGGGGAAAAAAGAAAAACCTTTAGAATCCTTCCTAGCAATGTGACCGTATTTAAGATTGTATTTTTCCTTGTTCAAACTTTTTATTCATTTGAAATAAAGATATATATGAAACAATAGCAATGAATGCCCCCCAGCTATTCAAAAGTCAAGAGGTTTGAGTTGCAGGCATTTGTATATATATTTTTTCAGTTTGATCTATCATGAGAGAAGAGATTAATTTGCAGAGGATAATTTATCTACTATTTTTCATTTATTTCACTTCTTTTTTGGTTCATGAATTGTCCGCAAACAGTTTGTGACTTTTCTCAGACTTATTTGTTATTTTAAATTATTCACAGAAAAATGACAGCACTCAATTCCTGTCCTGCAGTCCATTTCCAAACTGTTTATTGACAAAAGTTTGATATTCAGAATTAAAAATTCAATCTGTGCTATTTGGTTTTGATTTGGTATGTCACTCACATGGCACTTTACAGTGCCATGTGAGTGACATACCAAATCGAACAGATTGGATGAGTATAACACTTAGAACCAGGTTCCCAGTGGTAATACATGTATGTGTTAAAAGTGTATATTTTATTATTACTGAATAGCACCAACAGTTTCCAGGGTGCTTTATCTACATAATCTTCATAAACACCTTACAAGATAGGTACACGAGAGTTACAATTTTACAGATGGGAAAAGAAGACACACGGAGGTGAAGGGTATCAAAAGTTGTGTCATGAAACTTTGCTATTGCTGAGATTAAAATCCAGGTGTCCTGACTCTTAGTGTTTTGCTAAGTGATACTTCGAACATGGGACCCTGCCTTTCTGGCATTTGTGGAACCTTCCTCTTTCTTGCACGGAAAACCACAGCACAATATCACTTGGGAACGTATCTCTTTGGTGTTAACAGTAAAGGCACTCCGGAACACGGCACTCTATTTAATAGCTCTGATTACATCCATTGCTGAGCAATGGCACTCTTGTACCCATGAACCAGCTCATCCTAATATGATGGTATGACCTTATGCACTGCATATACTCATGGACTTGCCAGTGGGTTATGGAGCAGCTGGTGTTTTGCTTTAAATGAAAATAACTAGCTCAGTAGTGTCTGAAAGGGGTCTGATATGTCCATGAAGCTATGCAAATTTATACTAGCTGAGGACATAGCCTGATATCTACATTTATATCTCTTCTCTTTCAGAACCCACCGATAATCCTGAAGAGACCAAATTAAACTCTTAATTTTCCTGGGTTGTGGGGGAGCCATTAGCATCAGATTGGTCAGATCTCAAAATACAGGTTGTTTCTTGTTATTCATATTGGATGGAATTTATCCCTGTGTGGAGGGTCAATGTGTCACTTACGTCCCACTTACACATAGCTGAATTATCTCTTTAATTTACCAGCTCCAGGTCAATGGCATAATTCTTAGCACTCACACAGTAGGACTTAAATAGTGCATTTAAGTCTATGGCCCCTGCATTGGGCCAAATATAATCCATATAGACTTGAAGAGCCTTCTACCAACATCAATATTCTCTTTTCCTTCCTGATCAGAAAACCCAGAAGCAGCAATATAAAGTAATACATACTTTTCCCCTGGATGGTGGGTTTAACCTAGTGTCAGCTGGTTTTCATCTCTTGTGCTTTGATTTAATTTAAATGCCCTGATAGTAGAAAGGCCACAGTCTAAGATGAAATGCAGAAAACACTAAGTGAATTCACCTGGCCTTAATATTTGCAAGCCGTTCATTTTTTTCTCATTTAACTGCAAATTATCAACATAATATTGATTGCAGATTTTCATTTCCCCAACTGTGGGGGTAAGGGAGAGGCAGAGATAGGTCAGTTACTTGTCCCTAAGGACAGACTTAGCTGAAATTAACACAACGGACCTGTTCCTCCATGTCTCTGCACCTTGTGGAGTCACTTATACCAGTACAAAGTGAATATAAAATGCTTGCTAATCACAGTGGCAATAACTTGCGCCCACTTTGCACTGTGTTCATGTCACAGCTTTTGGAGGGCCGGAAGGGGATCTGGGTTCAAAGCACAGGTGTTATAGGAATGATGAGAAGAAGGATGTCATTGGCATGTGACAGGTAAACTAAGAGATAATGTGAGGTATAAATTAATGGGCAGTGGTGGATAAGCCTTTAGATTAAATTCATCCCTAAGCAGAAGGGCCAGCACCAGACCTCTGCAGCTCTTAAATACTACTCATGGGACAGAAGTGTTGCATCGAACGTGTGTTGGCTTCTCTCCACATAGCTGAGTGTCAGCCTCTGTGTTGTTTTTAGAAGCAGCTAGCAAAGTTTTGTACTTCCGCTCTCATAAGAACATAAGAGCAGCTGTACTGGGTCAGATCAAAGGGCCATCAAGCCCAGTATCCTGTCGTCAGACAGTGGCCTATGCCAGATGCCCCGGAGGAACTGAACAGAGCAGAAGCGACAAAGAGTCCTGTGGCACCTTATAGACTAACAAATGTATTAGAGCATAAGCTTTTGTGGATGAATACCCACTTCGTCGGATATCGCTTTTGCAGATCCAGACTAACACAGCTACCCCTCTGATACTGAACAGAGCAGGTCATCCTCAAGTGATCCATCCCCTGTCGCCCATTCCCTGCTTCTCAAAACTGAACCACTGAGTGTGACCTGAACCACAGGTGAGCAGGTCATTGGGGCGCTTTCACTCTAATTACCCACAGTGGTAAATCTCCAGTTAGCTACACATGGACCTGAACCAACCCTTTCCCCATAACCTCCCAACATCTGCTACCTCTGAACGTTGGCAAAGTGTGATAGATGTGTAAAAATCACACGGGCCCTGGGTTAAAGTCCACTCCCAGCTACATTAATTAATCTCCCACTGAAGCCAATGGCAGCTGGGCTTGAGTATCTAAGGGCAGAACTGGAGCCCTACTTCATTTTACAGCGGCTCAGGATGTGGCCCAAAACATGTTGCCCAGTCTATTTTATAGTTTCCAAAACAAGTGCAGCTGGTTGGGGATGCTTTTCCCCCTCATTATGTTTCATTTTTATTAGCTTGTTCTGGTCTTTTTAGTATATGATTAAACTGTTTGGTAGTTTTTAGTTTCTTTGTAAATTACTTACTTAATGGAACTTGCAATCCAATCAGTTTTATGTCAATAACAACAGTTTCTACACTGTTATGGCTCTGGCATAATTTTTTAGCCAAATGACAACAATGCCCCCTTCAATGTCAATAGCTGCGAGCCGTTCCCCCTCTGAAGGCAGAATGGAGAGATGAGATGGGATCCACAGCCAGATAGCCTCACAGCAAAACACTTAAGCACATGCTTAACTTTAAGTGGGTGCTTAAATCCAAGTGGGTATTCAGCACACTTCAGCCCATACTGAAAGTCTAGCACTTGCGTAAGCATGTTGCTGAATCAGGGCCAAAAGCAGTGAGTGGGTGACATTCACTCTCATGCTGAGAGCCACTGAAATCCCACTTAAGCTCACAAAATAAGGTTTACAAAGGATTTAAGTGGTGCACGTGGCTAGTGCTGCTCCTCTGTCCTGAGGCAAATTCCACCCAGTCTGCATCCCGCTCCCTGATTTGACTGATGCGTATTCATGAGTTGCAGCATGTAATTGGATACAAGATTCTCTTACTTGCTGAAGTAACCAGTTGATGACCCCAGACTGAGCTTCACAGATCGAATGAAATAAAAAGATAAACATTAACTGCTGGACTGATGAGCAGAATACAAGAGCCACTGCCAGCTTTTAGTGTTGGGCTGGTAGCCAGAACCCACCCATCTCTGTGGCCGAAAGCAGGTCAAATCATTAAGCAGGCATTTCCCATTGCAACCCTCAGGAGCTGAAGGCTGGAAGTTTGCAAATAGAAGTAGAAGTTAGAAGGTGCCAGTATACTGGCAAGAGATGCCGCATTTCAGATGTATGATGGGTCAACAATTGACTTTAGTTGTAAGACTGCAAGGGATACTCATGGAAATGGGGATGGGGCAGCTTTTGTTTGGTGGACCGAGCTGGTGGCTGGGAGTCCAGCAAGCTTAGTATACTTCCTGGTTCTGCCACTGATCTGCTGGGTGATCTTGGAGCAAACTGGCAATAATCAATAATAACTGGAGCCAGCCAAAAATATAAGTAGTATTCTCTGTGAAAAAAAATAAAGAAATAAACAAATTGTTCAAGTCTTTCCATGGAAATTTTTGTGTTTTTTTAACTGGAAAAAAACAAATGGATTTTGTTGTTGTTGTTTTTTCAGTGTTTCTTTCCCCTTTCCTTGTTTTAAAATGAAAGAAGGAAAGTGGAAAAACAGAAAAAAGAAACAGGGTGGGGAACTAAAAACATCTAACTGAAAAACTAAAGCATTTATTTACTTTAAATTAAACTAAAATGTTTATTACTTTATAAAATTTATAAAGCTTTTTCCATTGAAAATCAAAACAACTGAATGAAAACAACAATTTTTGCAATTGTCAAAAAAAAAAAACAAAACACATTTTTTGCCAGTGTTGCAAAGAACAATTTTTACTTGCTCTGTTGACTGTCTTTTAAAGCACTTTGAGATCTTTGGATGAAATTACGGTATAAGCACAAAGTATTTTACATAGAATTGCCATATTAGAACAAGCCAATGGTCCATCCAACCTGGTGTATTATCTCCAACAGTAGCTAATATTGAATGCTTCAGACTTTCAGAGGAAGGTGAACCAGCATTACTTTGAAACCCACTCCAGCTTCCATTTGAAAACGAAGACCAAGGTCCAGAATTTCTCAGGAAGAAAACAAGTGAATGCTCTTTGTTGAATGAGTTTGCTGAGTTTCAGGATGGGTTTTGTGATTTCCACATGGATTTCCAGGAAGATGCACAATCCAATTGCTGTTTTTCAAGAGTTTAGATCTAGCAATTCCAGAGCTATATATATATTGTTTTCTGTCTAAAATATGGTATTTGAAAATATTTGAAACCTATCTAGATTTTCCAGAGTTTCACCCCATAAATCAATGAATCAATGAAATCAATGCCTTTTTGTGGCATGCATCCCACTGGGCTCATTTAACTAGCACCCACCCCATTCTGTCCCACCACTTCTTTGCAGAGCTATGCATCACACTATTTTGCAGGGATGCAGCAAGACATCTGCACAAAACGTGCTTGGCAGCACTTCATATGCAACCAGCAGTTCATTAGTGACAGCTGCATCCATAGTTATAGGAAATGAGGATGGGGATGTTACCCAGTGATACTGTGGATCTGCCTACAGTCTTTTCATAGTGCTCATGCCCTTTGGAGCATTCATTGGAAATCTATAGCTGAACCATCCACCTCCCACAGAGACTTAAGTTCAGGCTCTATAAGTGGAATAAGTGTGTAAGGGGGGAGAAAAATGAACCTTCTGCAATCTCTGTTGTGTGGTCAGTGGGTAAGAGAGAACGTGTTCCAGCCTGCTGACACAGGGTTCAGTTCTGCTGTCTTTTACACTATTGTAAATCTGGAGTTACTCCACTTCAGACAAAATGATCCAGATCGGGTGCAAAGGAAGTGGGTCCACCCCTACTGAACAATGACTAGCAGAGCTGTACAGATACATAGGGAAGGGAGGCTGTATGATGCAGCCACTAAATGAAGGTGGAAGCAGGCATGCTCCCTACTCTCCAGGGAGGACAGGGAGGCAGAATCTGTTCTGCTACTTCCTTGGAGGAGGATGGAGGCCAGTGGAGTGTTGTGCTTTAGTGCTGTCATTGAGCAGTAAGGCTCCAATCCGGCCAGCAGTACAGAGCAGTAGGACTCCAGCAAGGTGCAGAGTCCCTCATGGGATCGGGGTCCAAGTGAACAAACAAAAAGGGGCAGTAAGAATTTTCATTCATGTGCTTCTCTGCCAGCACACAGCTCCTGGAACCCAGACTAGAGAGCAAGGTAACAACACTCTCTCCCCCTTTCGGTTTTTATCGCCATTAATTTCCAAGAGAAATGTTGGGAGTGGGGGCTTCCTTGCATCGGATGCCTCAGCAAACTGTATCAGGCTCCTTAATAGCAAGTGACTCTGACTGAGAATCCTCATTGTTGAATATGTAGGTAATTAGGGAAGCAGTGAGGAAGATGAGATTAATAACATTTCCAGACATCCCATACGTAACAAGGATTTGTGAGTGTTTATTCTGTGCTCAGAACAATGCAGAGGGTTAGGTCTTGAATCTAGGGAAGGTGCTTCACTTTATATAGAAACGTATTGCGTACTATAAGGCATGCTATAATAGTATGTATGTTTTTATACACCATCACAGGACTGGGATCCAGGAGACCAGAGTACGGCTCCCAGCTCTGCCACTGAATTGCTGAGTAACTGTGAACAAGTCGCTTTCCCTCTCAGTGACTCTGTTTCCCCTCCCATCTTTTGTGTCTCTTGTCTATTTAGTAAGCTCTCCCGGATAAGGGTTGGCATCACGTCATATGTTTACACAGCACTTTGCACAGTGGGATCCTGATCAGAGATGGGGCATCTAAGTGTTACTGTCACACAAATGGCAAACAACAGATCTTACTGATCTTATATTACGAGAGAGGGGAAATCCAAGCACCCAATATACCCGCTATATTCCATCCATTGAGTCCAAGGCCAAAAGGGACTATTGTGATCATCTAGTCTGACCTTCTGGAGACACAGGCCAAAGATCTTCTCCAAACTAATTCCTAGAACAGATCTTTTAGAAAAACATCCCATCTTGATTTTAAAATCAGCAGTCATGGAGAATCCACCACAGCCTTTGGTAAATTGTTCCAATTACTCTTACCGTTAAAAATGTACCCCTTATTTCCAGTCCAAATTTCCCTAGCTTCAACTGAGGAGACCACTAAATATTTGTTCCCCATGTAGAGATATACTGACTGTAATCAAGTCACCTCTCAACCTTCTCTTGTTATCCATTATTTTGTATACCTTTACCATGTCACTTGTTATCTGTCTCCTCTCTAAACTAACCCAGTCCCAAGGTGAAAACTTGACCCTATAGAAATCAATAGCAAAATCCTTATTGATTTCAATGGGGCCAATATTTCACTCCTTTGTCTCTTTCCATATGAAAGTCCCTCCAGACCTCTGGTAATTTTCTTTGTCTCCTAACCCCTCGGTTTCTCTCAAAAGGGACTACGATTCCACATCTGAACTCTCAGCTCAGAAAGCACCAGCCCCAGACAGAGATGCACTTCTGGTACCGCAGGATTGGGATAGTTCTTTGCAAATTAATTTTTGCTGTATTCATGGATTTGAAATACAATCGGCAAAAATGAATGTACAGCAATAATATCAAGCAATAGCAAGTGGCTGCTTTCCCTCAGACAGGACAGCGAGTAACCTGAAATGATTGGATAGAAATACACAGACAAGCTTTCTTGTGCTAAAAGAGACAGAGACTGAAAAAAATCCTATTATTAATTATTATTATTATTCCTAGAGGCCCTGATCAAGGACAGGCTCCCCGTGTGCTAGGTGCTGTACATATACATAGAATTAAAAGATGGTCCCTGCTCCAAAGAGCTGACAATATAAGATGAGAAATGACAGGTTGACACAACAGACAGATGTGCAATAAACAGCAACCACAGCAGACCATGCCTAACCAATATCAACTATTTTGCATTGTGGCACAGGTTCTACAGTTTCTCTCCCCACAAATGCCCATCCATCTGTGTGGAGGTCCCAGATCTCCTTTCCAGCAACAACCACTCCCTGCCCTTGGCAGCACACAGCCAGGGACCCTCCTGGCCACGGAGAAAGGAATGATTGCTGTCCCTGTTTTACAGATGGGGAAAATGGGGATCTGTGAGAATAAACAATTTGCTCAAGGTCACACAAAATGTCTGTGTCAGAGACAGACTTGCATCTAGACCTCTCCACTCAGAGGCTAATGCCTCAATTACAAAACCATCTTTCACATTAGGTAAATTGCAACCCTATCTGCAATCTACAGCCACATTTTGGAAGGGGCATTGTGGTGTGTGCAACAGCAAGTTGTTCTGTGGTGTTGTTTGTAGGAGGATGAGTGGAACTGGAGAAAAATGGTCAATCTCCAAGACTAACATAGTCTGGTGTGTCACAAAGGGTACATTTACACTGCAATCCATGGTGGGATTACAGCATAGAGTGACATGCCCCACTAGCTTTTACTTGTGCTAGCACAGCTGAAAATAGCAATGGGGCTGTATGGGCTTCATTGCAGGCTGTACACGCACACCATGGACCCTAGGAATGTATTCACGTTGCTAGCCCTTGTTAAAGCCCATGTCACTGTGTCTACACTGCTATTTTTAGCCAAGCTAGCACAGGTATGTCTACCCAAGATGCAATCCCACTTCAGACTGCAGTGTAAACATACTCTTTGAAATGCAAGAAGGTGTGAGGCTGCTAGCAGATGAGTGTTAAGAGCCCTTGCTTTTAATGTTAGCTTCTCAACATGTTCAATTCAGATCTCTTTCTGACACCTCTACCTTCCTTCCTCATCAGTTATTGCTAATGAAACAGGGTTTGTGTCTGCTTCACCTTTAATCATGGAGGACTCTGCCTGCCTTTTTGTGCGTGTTTTAGTTCAGAGGCAGAATGTTTCAGGAGAAGCCACTGCACGCTGTCTCTCACAAAAATCCTTCTCTGTTTGCTGTTCCCCTTAATCTGAAGTAAATGCCAGCTGCACTGCAATAAACATGTGATGCTCTTTACATGCAGGAAAACAAAACGGGGGCGAAATGAAAACCTGGTTCAAGCAGGTACAGGCATATTAGAATAAATTATCTGCTGAACAGCTATGATGTGACCATGACCATTATCTGAATTACTAATGCTTAGATTGAATAGCTTCAAAGAAAGCTAGTTTTTATGTATATTATCCTGTCTTCCTTTAGGACTTAGAAGATGAAAGGGATGATTTCAAACACCCATGGGGAATGTAGGTAAGAGCAGAATATTTTGCACTTCCTGTTGTATTGACATAAAGTATCTTTCTTACTTAGATAAAAACTGTGAGTCAGATACTGCCTATGCAAAGTGACTTATTTCTAACAGCATTCATCCATGTCTATTCAAACACTATCCTGGCCAGAAGCTGGATATGCCAGAAAGCCTGTTCTCCTAAGATTTCCAGCCCAGTTTCCTAGCCTTGAGCGGTTTCGTGAAATAACTGAGCTGCTTAGGGTGACCAGACAGCAAATGTGAAAAATCGGGACAGGGGGTGATGGGTAATAGGAGCCCAGATAAGAAAAAGACCCAAAAATCAGGACTGTCCCTATACACTCGGTACATCTGGTCACCCTAGAGCTGCTGGGCAATTCTGCAGTCAAATCCAAACCTCAGGTAGTTTGAGCTTCACACACACACACCCCTCCCCACCACTTCAACATGTGGCAGTCTGGTTTGAATTATGAGCAAAGATTCGGGTAGGTTCTTATTTTCTCTTAAGAGCTACTAAGGGGCCTGATGTTCAGAGTTTATGATGAGAACAGATGGCTGCCCTTAACAGCTCTCGAGACCCTTTTCAAAGAAAAGTCAGTACCATCACCCTTGTTTTGCAATGTGGAAACTAGGGGGACTGAGAGGGTGATTTGCCTACGGTCATACAGCAAGTGAGCCAAGAATAGAACCAATGTGTATTAGCCTAGACACTGGACTGTGCTGCCACTCAGCTTCCATTGAATGGTCACTCACTGCACCCTTCCAAATAAAATGTCACCTAAAGACCTGTCTATACTGGAGATAAAACCATGTTAAGACAACTGTTTTAAGCATGGTTTCAATGTGGTTTAGACTCACATTGTTTAGATGGGGGTGATCATTTAAAATCCATTTGCAAAATTCCGTATTAATATAACTCCATTGAAGTCATTGCACTGAAGTCAATGGATGTATGACAGCAGAGAATTTCGCCCAGTGTTCCAAAGTCACAAAGTTACAAACTAACCCCTTGTAAAAACTATTTATCCAATCCACCTTGGTCAGGCAAGTTTTATCCCCAGCTTAAATAGAGCCTTAGGAATCAATAAAATAAAACAAAGTAACATTTATTGGAGGAAATCATTACGAATTTTGCATGGCTGCTAACTGCTGCCTTTTATTCTCCTATGTTCCTTACGACAAACTTTCTTCGCTAGTAAATGTGTGACATAAATACCCGCAGTCCTTTTGATGAACTCAGTTTATGGGTTGTTATTAGCCTTTCCCCTCCAGCAATGAACTGCCTTGCCAACTTGCAAAAGCGCTGGTGGAATAAAATTCACTAGAGATCCTTGATCCATTGCCTAGGGAGCCACTATCCAGAGATGTCCCAGAGATATCAGAGTTCAGTAAAAAACACAATGAGTTCTGTGACCAAAAATATGGAGTCATCTCCTGAGGACTATGTGTAGAAACTCCATCAGTGGAGATATTCACTGAGTGCCTAGGTGAAAAAAACATGACGATTCATTGTGGTCTCGATGGCTTGCCAGCTCCAGAACACCAATGATCAAATGTTCCCCACTTCTGAACAGCGTAGAGGGAAACAAATCCACAAATAATCCATCTGGTGTATAGACCATAGGTGAGGAAACAGAGCCAACACTGCTTGTCTTCTATGCCAGTCTCTTTCCCTGAGCTCATGCAAAACTCCTCAGGAGAAAATGATGTGGCTGGGGGTGATGGAGCTTTGTGGAAACTGTTGAACCAAGGGGTAGCTGCTCCTGTCAAAAGCTGCTGGATTGTAAACTGGTCAATACCATGTAATTCATACCGCTCAACTCAGCACTGATTTCTACTCCGTGATCTGGCAGCCCTGAGGGAGGAACGGCAGAGCACAGGTGCTGAAGGGAGATCAATAGCACCATGATCCCCTGATCACCTTTGCCTCCAGCTGATAGGAAACAAATCAACAGAGCAGATGGGGGCTTTCAATCCATGTGGATGCTCAAGGGGTGTCAGGGTGGAGCTGAGTTTCCTTATTAGAGTTGGTTGGAAAATGTTTTTTTTTTCTCCCCATGAAAATTTTGGTCAACAATGAAAACATTTTTGGTTTTATCTAATTTTTTTCTTCAAAATGTTTTTTTTTGGGGGGGGTGTCAAAAAACAAAATGTTTTTGATTGTCAACAGAACCCCAATTTTTAATGAAAATGTCGGGTGTCACAAAAATCTCCATTTTGTCATTTTTATAAGTAAATCTTCAAATAGCTCCATTCCTTACAGATACTCAGGCTCCTTGGAAGTCTGAGACATGGTGATGGACCTTTGCCTACAAGTGTCCATGTCATTTCCTGATTCATGCATAAGACAGCCAGGTTTGAATCTATAATAAAGAGAAATGAGAGAAACCAGCAGTTCTAGCTCTGCTCTTTTCAGGATTCTCTGTTGGTTACACCTTGTGTTGTCATTTGCACTTCTGCAAAGCGAGTACAAAGGGAGTGTAAAACATTCACTATTCTGGTCTGGTTGCATTTTATACCCAGTGTGCACTTAATTTGCAGGGGTATAAATGGCTACACAAGAGGTGGGGCTCTGGGATATCAGGCTCAAAGTTGTTGTTTTTTTCCTTTTGCTGCTCAGTCAGAGGTTCTTCAGACTGAGTTTACCGATATCCCGTAAATTATTTCAGAGGACTTGTTGTCACCATAAAGGAAATCCATGCAGAGCCACTTAGACAGTCTGTGGAGTTGCAATATATAAGCAGGGTTTAGTTGAACATTCATTTGCAAGTTCAACATGAACATCTGTGACTCTGACGGGATTGCCTTCCGTGAGTCTCTCTGGACATGAGCTGGCAGAGGGCCAGTACAAAACACATGCACCCCTTAAGTAAGTCCCATTTAATCCTTCAAAATAGGCTTCTTGTGGAACATAGGCCTAGTGCTGCTCCTCTACACAGGGATCAGTTTCACCCATATTCACCAGGTGGCCACGCAATTCAAGCCTCGACAGGGCCAACCACTGAACAGTCCGATGTGTCATCTCTCAGAAGTGCCTTGTACATTGTGACAAAGGACACGGGGATTGGCTGTCAAATCAGAGAAAATCTGCAGCAAAGCCTCACAGGCGCACACGATGCCAAACATAAATGAGAGCTAATAAAATGCAGAATATACATCACCCATTTACATTTATTGCACATTAAACCTCAGCGCACAGAAAAGATAATGAAGGATGCAAATTGAGAGCACTCGCACGGTGTGTGTCTGTCAATGGGGCATGGGCATGGTGCCAAGGACCCAGATTTTCAGCACCAGAGGCCATGGGGGGAGAGAAGAAGCCAAGCTTCAACGCAGTGTCTATTAGATGGTAGATTAATCTCACGAGAGAAATGTTGGAAGCACTTTTCCTTCTGCTTGGTGTCCAGATGTACTGCAGTTGTTTGTTTGTTGGCAGAGATGGGGACCCACAGAGAACCCCAAATCCCAACATCTCTGAATTTTGGATTCTGATCCAGACTTCATGTCTCAGGCTCTTCTTACTGCTAATTATTAATTACTTGCTGGGGGCCCTAGAGACCTAAACTCAGATCAGGGCTCCATTGTATATGCACATAATACAAGACAGTCCCTACCCTACAGAGCTTACCATCTAAATAGACAAAATAGACAAACAAGGTGGGTGAGGTAATATCTTTCTTTGAACCAACTTCTATTCATGAAAGAGACAAGCTTTCGAGCTTACACAGAGCTTTTCTTTAGGTCTGCAAAGGCAGTTTCATTATCTCCATTTTACAGATAGATAACTGAGGCACAGGTTAAGGCACAGGCACTGAGGTCAAGTGACTCACCCAACGTCATGAAGAGAGTCTATGGCAAAGCTGGGAATTGCACCCAGATCTCCTGTATTTATGTCCAGGGCGTTTAGTACAAGACCATACTTTCCTGTCACTGTTTTTAGCAAGAGTTATCCTCCTACAACTACTTTCTCTCACGTTAGCTATCAATTTGATTGAGCTATTTAGCTAGCACCATGCTTGCTCTACTGGAGAAGAATCTTCATCTTAGATGGAAATGTCAGGGCGGGATTAAAGTTTCTGCACAGCTGGAGCACAGCTGCTGTATCGGGGAAACATCTGGGGAGAACAAAAGATACTTAGGGTTACAAGAAGCAAGAGGTCCTATCTGTTTAGCCAGCTGGACAAGAAAGAGAGATTTGATCCTTCTTCAATTATTTATTTTTCAGAAACAAAATGTGTTGGCAGCCAAAAATGAAAGTGTTTGTCTTTAGTCTCTCTCAGTCCCTGTCTCTCCATGTGAGCTCCTCCAGGAACATTTTGTTGCTTCCGTTGCTTCTGCAGTGCCAAAGATAAACAGCCCATCAGCGCAATGCTGAAAGGGAACAGAGAAAAGGGTCTGGGAGTAGTTTAATTACTGAGAATGCTTGCTTTGTGTGCGGTATGATTGTTTCCTGTGATACAGAAGCTGCTTTTTGCCTTGTGCAAGCTCAGTGTTTCCATTTATCAGGATGAGATTGAAGCAGCAAATTACACACAGAGAGAAAGCGCACATAGATCACTCTATTTGCGAGCAAAGACTGGGGGCTTGGCTACACTTGTGAGTTAGACACATTAAAGTAGCCTCTGTGCTCTAACTCAAGCCCCGTCCACACTGGCAAGGCACTTAGAACGCCTGGACTCTGCAGCTGGAGCGCTCCTGGTAATCCAACTCTATGAGAAGTATCAGGCTTGTTGTGTCTTGGCTGAAATGCCCCAGCATCAGTGTGAATGAGGTGTTGCATTACTGCACTCTGATTGACCTCCGGAAACGTCCCATAATCCCCTTAAGTGAAGTGGCCACTCTGGTCATTGTTTTGGAATTGGCTGTAGGAATGCGGATGTGCCCTTTCAAAGCTCCGTTTCTGACAGCCGGATGCTTATCTGCTCCAGGACAAAGCGACCATTACTGAGGAATGTAGCTTGCTTTGAGTGAGTAAGAGAGAGGCGGGGAACAGAAGTGGGGGGTCTGAATTTACAAGACAGAATGCTGACACACTCGCAGCACCCCAAAAACCCACTCTCTCTCCCCCCACATCCACACAACACACTCCCTGTCACACTCCACCCACCCTCTGCATTTGAAAAGCACGTTGCGGCCACTTGAATGCTGGGATAACTGCCCATAATGCACCACTCCCAATGCAGCTGCAAGTGCTGCAAATGTGGCCATGCCAGTGTGCTTGCAGCTGTTAGTGTGGACTGACTGCAGTGCTTTCCCTACTGTGCTCTCCAAAGGCTAGTTTAACTCAAAGCGCTCTACATCTGCAAGTGTAGCCATCCCCTCTACCAGGGCTGGCAATGGGGCACAAGTCCTTTCTGATGGACCTCTATGGGCTTTCTCCCAAGAGTAAGGGCATTAACATTGGCATCCATGCCAAATTTCAACATACTTAGCACTTCTATACACTTTCCATCCACAGTTAACTTTAAAATACTGCCAGTTCCCTCCACATCCCTGTGAAGTAGACCTTATTATCCCCATTTGACAGGGGGGCAAGAGGGAAGGCACAGAGAAACCCAAATGACTTGACCATGGTCACAGAAAAGATCCAGTGTTAAGGAGGATTAGAACTCAAGAGTCCTCGGCTCATTATCTTGGATTCAGACATATAGACCACACTGCACAGTCTGGAAATATCGTTTAGGTTCGTATAATCCCACTCCCTAACATTCCTTGTGCTGGCCTTCTGCCAATGGCATGAATTTCCCACCAAGATAGAACCATCACATTCCTGAACAGTCTCGTATCTTTCATCAACACTGCAATCACAGGGGACACAGGAGGGAGGACCAGGAGGGGAAAGCTGGAAAACTGGGAACGCTGAGCAGAAAAATTGACTTTGCTTGGAGCACTAGCAGCTCAGATATGCAGCATGCGTTGAAAGGTTGGCTCCAGACCAGAAGCAACCTTTCAAGCCCCAACCCTGCAATTTGATTTACACACACAGGCCCCTTCACTACTGCAGAGACCAGTGAGGACAGATCCAAGGATCTGCCCAGTGGACCCAACTGCAGAATCAGGACCTTTGATTGTTGGGAGTTTTCAGTTTACAGTTGGAAACATTTCTTATAATCACCTTTTCCATTTCAGTCTCTGTTTTTTGTGCTGCCTGCTAGGGATCATTAAGCAATACTCTACTTATCACTGCATATCACTCCATGTGCTTTGCTCTAATAAGCTTTTGTAAATAAAACTCAAAGAGATGAAAAGGCCAATGCCTGATTACAAGCTACCAATTTTGTCTCATTAAGTTCTTATAAGGGGGAAAAAGTAAATAGAATCTTTATCCATCTCATACACTTACAACTAAAAGGAGATGGAGGGAGGGAGGAGAGAGAGAGAGAGAGAGAGAGAATGTCCCAAATTCATTAAGGAGAATGCTGAGAATAGAAAACTGTTTCCAGATGCTTATGAAGCTATTAAGGGATGCTTTACTGATGATCAGCTTTTACCTCAACGAAAGGATGCAATGGCAGAGGATGAATAATAAAATATTTATGTGTAATAAGTAATAAACACAGAAATAACATAAATAACATAAATAAATAACATCACAGGGATGGTAAACATCTAGATACCTCTTCCCCTTCTTTCCTTTTCCTACTTCCTTACTACCTATTTCTACAATTAAAAGAAACCAATGCCACAATCAATGTGACATACAAAGCAGTCCCAGCTCATCACTGTACTCATTTGCTTGTATGTCTTTCTAGATTCATAGGTTTTAATGAGAGAGGGGACTAGCATCATCATCTAGTGCAGTGTTGGGCAACCTGTGGCCCCCAAGCCACGTCCAGCCCATCAGGGTAATCTGATTGCGGGTCGCGAGACATTTTGCTGATGTTGACTGTCTGCAGGCCCGGCTCCCTACAGCTCCCATGGTCGTGGTTTGCCATTCCCGGCCAATGGAGGCTGCGGAAAGCGGTGGGCCACTGGTTGCCCACCACTGATCTAGTCTGACTACTTGCATAACACTGTCCAGAAAATTTTACCACCTGAAATTTGGTCCTATGCCCTAGTCTTCAGCTGTCTGCGCATTGAGACTGTAAACACCCTGGGACACAAGTTACCTTTTATTATTAGCTAACATTTTGGTCAAAAATTCAAAATTTGAAAACTGTTGACCAACTGCCAAAAAACCTTAAAATTTTAATTGAAAACTTGAAATTCAGAAAATATCCACTGACTTCAATCAGGCCCAACGTGATCAGGATGAATGTAGATACCTGCCTCATTAAGTTGCACTTTTGTTTGTTCATGTTTATTTTTCTATTCTTTATACTGAACTCACTAAATTCCCTTTCCTCATCCACCTTCCACCATTCAAGCCTTTTA
The DNA here is from genome assembly GCA_007922305.1 of Dermatemys mawii. Classification (NCBI taxonomy): domain Eukaryota; kingdom Metazoa; phylum Chordata; order Testudines; family Dermatemydidae; genus Dermatemys; species Dermatemys mawii. Next base: position 3,682,885 of record ML677387.1, read on the forward strand.
TCTTTCTTCCGCTCCAACTCCCAGCATTAGATCTGATGTCCTTGTGTTACTTCCCTTCTTGAAAACAAGGAGTTTATTCATGAAGATAAATAAATGAAACAGATGAGTAGAGATGGCTTAGTGAGCTAAATTCTTGTGGGCGTTACAGAAGAAGTGGGTGATTTTAAGAAATAATTGAAGCATTGAGGGTTGGGGGGGGAGAAATCTACGAAGATTTTCTCTTTTCTCCTCTTACTCTTAGGTGCTATTAAACTTTTGAAAATAAATGGATATTTATCCCCGGGCGCATCCACTCCACCAACAGCATCAAAGGGTATGAATGAACGTAGATGCATTAGTTTCATGATTGTTCCTTTCATGCATTAGGCTCATCTATCACCACATTTGGGGACAGGGAAGATATTTTCCCAAGGGTGTACTGGCAAGAACCTTAGCATTATTTCACTTTCTTTTACAGCACTGAACAGAGCTCATCCATTAGGATTAGGTGAATGAAACACGTGATCAGTTTCCAAAAACGGCATGGCATTGCTGTCCCCTGGTGCATTGTAAGGCATCCCTTCCCTCAGGTGAGGTTCTAAGATGGACACCACACTGTTCCTTCCTCTAGAATGGGTCTATCTGATCATTCCAAAGTACCAGAAATGTAACCTTGGGCCAGTTTCAGGTTTTCAGAAGAGCTCAAGGTAGTGGGTGCTCAGCTCTTGAAAAATCTGGCTTCCTCTGAGGTACCTAAATATGGGTGGAACACTTATGAAAATCTGTATCTTAAATTTCTGGGATTTCAATCACAGGGAGGCTCAATTGCAGGGATTTTAATCCTAATTGTCAACCTGGAAGGAAAGAATAGGAAAGGAAAATAGGGACTGAGGTTGTGCTTTGTCCAGTTGTCGATCTGGCTCCCTCTCGCATTCCAGTTCTGTTGTATTCAGGCCTTTCTGCAGCAGAGCACTTTAGGGTGAAAAATCAGGTCAGAGGGTTGGGGGAAATAGGAGTCTATATAAGAAAAAGACCCAAAAATCGGGACTTTCCCTATAAAATCAGGACATCTGGTCACCCTAGAGCACTGGAAGGCTATTTCCTTCCAGAAATTAACACCATAATGTGCCTGGGGAAGAGGCTGGAGTACGCAAGGTCTGAAGAAAGAGCCAGGAGCCTTTCCCCTTCCAAAGAAATTTCTGTTAGAACATCAGCGGGCTCATCAAGAAAGGGAAACTACTTGTTACTACGTTCAACGATTCTGTCTAAAAAGCTGCTCATCAACAATAGGAAGCAGCACGTGCTGGACACGTTAATGGCACAGGTATGCATGCAGGTGTCAGCTTGAATAAGGCCTGTGAGATTAAACAATGCCCAATTTTAATCAACGGGCAACTTGATTTAGGTATGCACCCCTCACCCCGTTAATAATAATGTGCATATGTGTCAAAATGGCAGGCCATTCTTTCCAACAGTCAATGCAACAGCGCCACCTATGGGCTCTGAGACCAAATGCACCTTCAGTGGGGACGGATTTTTCCATGCTGCTCCCCGTCCTGTACTGAGGAAGATCTGACATGAATGAGGACGACTCTGGGGGCACCCGCCATGGGCAAGCAGCCCCCTCGCTATCATCAAAGCCTGGCATGGCAAGGTGGTTTCACTGTCATCAAACAACATGATGGCACAAGGCGTCTGCAGGAACACATGGCCGGAGTGCACAGACAATATGCAATTTGGGGGTTGACAGACCCAAAATCAAGCTAGTCTGGGTTTACACTCCCTAATGTGTCTCTCTGCATTTGGAGATAATTCATGCTAATATTATGCTTTTGGCCTGGAGGCATTCTAGTCAGAGAGATTAGCTCTGCAAATAGCTAGCCAGCTATTTTATTCTTCCAGAAAGACAATTGTGAACATCTTGCTCCTGGGTGTGTGTGTGTGTGTGCGCGCGCGCGCTAAGTGCTTGTATGTGCCTATATGTATTTCAGAGACAAGGTGGGTGAGGTCAGATCTCACTGCAGTTGGTGAGAGCAACATGCATTTGAGTTGACCCAGAGCTCTTCCTAAACATGTGCGTGTGCAGATAGGTGCACATGGGTGCACACTTGTCTATGTGTTCTTGCTACTTTAGTGCCTGGGTGCAAGATGTTTGGCTGCTGCTTTCATTGGTGCCTCTGTGCTTGCAAGTGTATGCTTCACCTGCTTGCTTTTGTGTGTCTACATATGTAAAGCTGTTCGTGTGTGTGGGAATGGATTTATGTCCCTGGATTTTGTCTGTCTAGAGTTATGTATGGGTGAGCCCAATGATAACGGGTCCCTCTACATGAGAGAGGGTGTGCGTGCATGCTGGTGTGTGTGCATGCCTGTGTGTGTGCGCACACGCCACTAACATTGAAAAAATACCGCAGCAAACTTGCAAAAGAAAACAAAGGCTTTGTTATTATATTAGACACGTGCAGGAAATGGAACACTAGTAAAAAACCCAGAGCAAATGAAGTGAAAACACTGTCCCTTTTACATGAGGGGAAAGCAATCTGAACCTTCTTAGGCCTCACGCCTCCCCATGCTCCAGCAGATGGGAAATTCACTAATCAGGGAAGATAAACTCGAGGAGTGTTGCTAACAAGCCTTCAAACTGACAACAGGCTTTGTGGGATTATGGCGTTGAAGGCCTTTTAAACTTTAGGGATTGTTATCCTCAGACACTCAAAAAAAATTGATCCAGTGGGTGCACAGGCCTCGGATCTAATTAGGCAAATGACTGCAAAGGAGTATCTGATGTGACTCAATAGAGGACTGGTATAAGACCATCGTGGTTCTCAGGTGTCTCCTTTAGGTGGCTGCTGCGTCTCCACAGAAACTACAAACCCTCTTCTGACTGTGTGGGCTTCAGAGAGTACCATGGGCCCGATCCAAAACCCACTGACATCAACTCAGGCCTTATACGTATCTTCCATGGGTCCAGTCATTGCTTTGGGGAGTGTGAGCACAGCCTGGACTTCTCTGCAGAGATGCAGGGCCGGTGTAACCACTAGGTGAACTAGGCAGCCGCCTAGGGCGCCAAGATTTGGGGTGCCAAAAAGCAGTGTCCACATTTTTTTTTTACACTACTGCTGGAAAATGAATGAATAAAGAGAAGAGAAACGTCATTAAACATGCATTTTAAACTGTCATTCACTCATTCATTACAGCTATTGCCTATGCCAGCTCTGTGTTGCGCGCACAAGCGTACTGCTTCACTACGTACAAAGTGGCAAAGACGTCATTTTTCTCGTTGTGCACAGCTGTTACCCATTCTGACCGGCTGTTTATAATGCTCAGTTTACCAGTTTTCAGAGGTTGTCGACTCAGGCAAACTGTGTGTGTTGAGTTGTTTCAGATTTAAGACTCTGGCAAGTGCTGCTGTATCATTTTGCCAATACTTTGTGTCAATTGTGTGTGTATGTTAAGTATTTGAGTGTATATGTTTATGTGCGAATATGCGTCTGTAGGTTGTTGAAATTTGTCGTATTGATATTGTCGGTTGTTCTTATATGACAGAGTATCCGCCATTCTAATTTTATTAATAACAATAATTGGATATTCTAAAGGTAGAATAAAATGTAGTAGATTTTAATATGAAAGAATGAAGGAAGGAAGTTTATAATAAGGGATGCTCCAGGGAGAGAGGTGGACAGGGAGGCACAAGGTGGAAGTTTCACCTAGGGCACAAAATATCCTTGCACTGGCCCAGCAGAGAGGAACCAGTTCCTCAAGTTTCATTTTAGTTTCCAGTCATAGGAATCAAGCCACTTTCATTCTCAAGTTCAGGAATCTCCTCTTGCTATCCCCTGAAGTACAGGCCTGTGGGACAGTGTGACCCCCACCTTCTCTGCCTTCAACAGATCCAGTCATTTCTTCCTTCAAACATCCTCATTTCCATTCATTCCTCCCTCCTGAACCAGCTTTACTTCCACGGATGTTTCTAAAGTCCCCTTTGGACTTGTCTCAGATCCTGCAAGGCTAACAACACCCCGGCACCTCTTAGCAGTTTCCAGCCAGGCTCTCATTACTGCTCTTTAATTAGAGACGCTCCCAAAATGTAGCGCTTTGTGCTCGTCAAATCTGAAGAGCCTCTTTTCTGATTCTAATAGTTTTCATGCAACTAATGCTCAGCAGGATGAAATAAATGAACTGGGAATTGGCCTTTCCCTTCTCATTCCTATCACGCTCACACACACCCTCTCCCATCAATGCATACTCACCCCATTTACAGTTCATACACTTCATTTACAGCCATGGACCTAGTACAGCTCCCTAGAGAAATGGAGTAAGGCCCTGATTTACACTGGGCAGCTTACCCTTGTGTCAAGCCTGGGTTAGCACCTCCAGTGCAAACAGCAGCTTTGCTTGTGGTCAAAATGATGCAGCTACACAGGTGGCTGGGGGCAAATACCCAGTATTGATAAATCCACCCTCCTTTGAGTTTTGGTTTGACCTTGCATATGTTAGGGCCTTATCCTGCTAGGTGCTGCTAATCACTTGCAACTCTAGCAGGAGTGGCAAATGCCCAGCATCTCTGAATCCATCCCTTGCTATTAAGTAGTGTTGAAAGTACTCTCTTTGGAAGTCAAGATGTAGAGTGCAGCAGGCCACGTCTTGCTATAGGAGTGCAAAGCACCATGCACATTTATGGCATTGTATGAATGATTTTCAATCATAATGATCAATAACTGATAGCAGCCCTGAGCCATGGCACAGTCCAATCCTGCCTGATGCCAAGACTCCCACTAGGTGTCAGCATTCAGGGGGCTTGAGGTCACGCATCCTCCAGGAGGCACTCAGTACACTTTGATGGATCAGGCCCTTCGTTAAAGATACATTGGGAAAATCCCTGTTAGAACCATTGATTGCCTGAATTATAGATAAGCAGCAACACGACAGCAATCGGTGACCACAAGGACTAAAAGACACCTGTATCTTGAACCATGTTACCGAGGGAAGGGGAGGAAGGAACAGGCTGCTGTTTGCTACCTCCTCTATTTCTAAGGGTGGGGGACACAAGAAAACAAATAAAGCAGAATAAAAGCTACAAAATAAAACCACCCCTTGATTTTTGCGTGCAATTTGTTTCTTCTTTAGTACAAAGAGGAAGCAAACTGAGCCACGCTAGAGTGGAGGTGTCATTCTGGAGAGATTTCAAACAGAAATGAAGAATTTGTATGATTAGTTGGAATTACACAGAGATGCCTAAACAACCGTGGTATACTGGCATGGGGCAAAAAAAAAATTAAAAAAATCTAGTGCTTCACAGTGTCTGATGCTATTTTGTCTTTTCATGTTTGCTTTCTGCACTGTGCCAGCAATTTCTGTCATCTCTGGTGCGTTTTGCCAAGTCTATTATTCGGGATGATTCCTGCTTTAAATATTTTTAGCTGCAGCGGATCTTTAATCATGGGGGGATTGTTTTCGGGAACGATTATTTTATGTGCATTCAAAAGCAAAGCTGAAGCTCTGATCCAAAAGCATTTGCAACCAGCTTGTAGCCAAGGGACAATGCAGGGGGATGGCGTACACCCAAAGGCCATTAAAGACAAGGATGTCTCATTTGGATTATGGTATGGTGGGGAGTAGACACTTTTTGGGAGGGAGAAGGGGGGTGTCTTACGGGTGGGCCCTACCCACGGTGCTGAAGTCGGGGGAGGTGCTGTAGTTACAGACACACCCCATACACACACTGCCAGCCCAAGTCCCCTTTAACCCTGAGCAACGGGGAGGAGTGGGGCTGGAGGTTCCCTGGCTGAGGGCTCCTACCATGCACCGGGCTACAGTTCCTAGTCCTGGCAGTGCTGAGGAGGAACAGGACTTCCTCTTTCCCTGCACAGGTCGTTCACAGGGCCAGGTGAGACGCATCTCCGGCGGCAGGGCAGAAGTAAGGGTGGCAATACCACCTCATACCCTCTCCCTCCTGCACTGCTGCTGCTGGAGGCATTAGTGCTGCCTTCAGATCTCGGCTTCTGGCCAGCAGCCACCACTTCCCAGCCAGTGGTCGGCACTCTGCAGACAGTGCCGCTGTCAGCAGCAGAGCAGAGGTGAGGGTGACAATACTGTGACCCGCCCCCCCAAACACACAACAGCCTTGTAACCCCCACCCCTCACTTCAACAAGCTTTTTGGGGGGTCGGGGCCCCCAAAGTTACAACACCATGTAATTTCAGATTTAAATACCTGAAACTACGACATTTAAGATTTTTTAAATCCAGTGACCGTGAATTTGGGAGGGCCCTGCTTCTATAGGAACTTCTGTGGCAGAGGAGGGAACTGAACCCCCATTGCCCGAGTTTTAGGCCAATGCTTAAAGCCTAAAACCATCCTTCCTTCCATGTAAGGCCGTATGCCCTTCCTTCACTCCCGTTGCTGCATTTCCTGGTCTGAATCAGCAAATGCACAATTCTAGCCAAGCCCCTCTCTCAGTTTTGATCCCTGTTGACAAGAGCACTGCGAATCAGTCTGACGTCATTCCCAGTGTGGTCACTTCTGCAAGGGGCCATCTTCCAGCATGATGCCACAAGCCATTTGGTGCTGTGAACCCATCAGGTGATATTTGTAGGAGCCTCTCTCTCTGGTGGCTGCGTGAGCACCAAACTTGTGATCCTACAATTCTACCAGTGATACTGATCAGCCAAAGCAGCATTTCCATAGTCCCCCATCTCGGAATACGGTCTAATTTTTTCACACGATTTTCCAGGGTACTGTCTAGTAAGTGACTGTGGTTTTAGTGCACTAGACAATTACAGTGACTGGCAGGGCAATATTAGTTACAGTAAATTAGCTTTGGTAACACTCAGAGAGAAACAAACACACAAACAGCCTCTGAAGGCTCTGTGGCTGCTGCTCTCTGGCTATATGAAGTCAAGATGGAATCTGGATTCCTTCTGTCCCGTATTCTAGCATAAGAGCTTTGTGTTTACTCTAGCAGCTACAGGCACCTGCAGTGTTCAAACTGATCCAATAAGAGGCATTGTTCAGAATGGAAATTTGTAATACAATCAATTTAGTAATTTCTGAAGAAAAGGATTTAAAGGCTGGAAGAACAATTCCGTGTCTCTTTTCCAACAAAATGTGGGCGTTGGTTCATTCTAAGTCATTACAATGTATGCCAGTCAAGGGAAATGCCTGTAAAAGACTATAATGAGGCATATCAACTTTATTTCAGTCTAGTCTTCATTAACTAGTTCTTTGACAGCTCAGAAGTGCACCTCCCTTAGGGACTTAGGAAGGGGAGGTGAATGAGATGAAGTGCTGATCTGTTAGAAGGCATCAGTTCCAATCAACTTTAGGCTACAACTGAAATGGATTGGGTGTCCTTTAACTCCATCTGGCAATTTTTGCTTAGGAGAGGTTCAGGATCAGAATAATAAAGGAAATGGTGCAGCACAGGATTCTGGTATCTTGGCATAGACATGAGAGGTACAGAACTGGGATTGCTCTAGGTCAGCTTTAAAATGCAACAGCGGAGCTCTAGGGAGAAAACCTTGCATAGTTGTTTGGGCAGCTGGTGCAGTCTTAGCCACGCAGCACTGTTTTAAATAGCACAGGGACCATGGAGCCAAGGTTAGTATATTTCATATACTGAATGTTAAGTGCCAAACGTAATCACGTGTTTAAAAATCTAAGGGGCCTGTGTACATGTGTCAAAATGTACGACTGTAATGAAAGCAATGTCAAGAACATAATTCATAATTCAGTATTCATTAACTTCCTCACCTTTATGATTAGGCTAAACCGCAGAAGGATTGATTGATGGAGGCCTGAGATAATCCTAAAGAGATGGAAGGAGGCTTTTCTTAACCCTTTAAAGGGACACTGCTTTATAGTTTAGGCACAAAATACAAATTGAGTGTAAAAAAAATTAAAATTAAAAATGAACCAAACCTGAAGAGATCAAAAGGTTTTTCATTCAACTGAAATAAAATAAGAGGGATTTTTTCCTGCTTAATTTTTGTGTTAATAAAGATTTGTCTTTGATGCTAAAAATGCAAACAAACATCAAACGAGGACTACGCTGTATATGTACGGCCCTATTGCAATGGGGCCCTGAACTTGGTTGGTCCTTAGGCACTATTGTAATAAACATAAACATAATAAATAAAATAATAATCAAACCAGATTAGGAGATAAAGCAGTGGTGACAATTATTATTTATTTCTATTACTATAGCCCCTTGAACTCTAGTCATGAACCAGGACCCCATTGTGCTAGGCTCTGTACAAACACAGAAGAAAAGGACAGTCCCTGCCCCACAAGAACTCACAGTCTGCTCTTATTTGGAGGGCTCTGCTATTCGTGAATATTTGGGCAGTCACCAGATATTTGTTAAAATATTTACAAATCACAACCATTTAAGAATGTAACATGAAGAATTCTCTGTCTGAAGATTCATAACAGAAATGTATGATGTGGCAGAGTGCCATATTTTGGAAACTGTTCTATCTAGTAGGATATAGGCTCGAGAAAGACTTGGCAACAGAATTTAGTTCTATGAGCCTTTCACAGAAACTGAAACTCCTTGCTTCCTTGAGAATACTACACACTTTGTTACTCACTCTTCATTTTTCTTCCCATTTAAAAACATCCCAGCCATTCAGTCAGGAACCAGAAATAATTGTATGTGACTCAAAGTGACAAATCACACACCGCAAATACTGAAGAGCTAATATAAAAATTTCCTTGAAGAAAGACGTTAGTGAATACATTTTAGGAGTGCAAGCTCATATGGATAAGCACTATCCAGCAGATTTCAAAGATCTTCAGAGTGATCCAGAGTCAGCAACTATCGTGATTACATCACAAGTCTTCTAATATTTGCTGTTTTTCTTAATTCCACAATTGCTGGAGAGATGTCATTATGTAAGAATCTTAGCTCTTTTGTTTCTTTTAAAGTAAGATTCTAGCCCTCATGGTTGAGGAGAAAAGGGACCTGAGTCTACTCTAAAGGCTCAGGAACCACAAGTCAAATAAAAACAAACCCATCTTTTTAAAAAAAATTTTAAACACTCATGAATTTTAAGCTAATTTCATGGTTTTATGGGGATCTGATTCATGATTTTTGAATGCTTGAGGTTGGTAATCTGGATTTAAAAGCACAGGTCCTATTAAAAGTCAGTGGGATTTATGCTCCTAAATCTTTTTGGCATTTCTGAATGACATCTTAGTTAACCCTAAAGAATTTACCTGGGGACTCAAAAGCTGAAAGCATAAACTTGAGCTAAACAGACAAGCCCTCTTGCTAGGCTGAAACAAACCTTAGCCTCTAAAATTCAGGTGCAGAATGGGAGGCATAATGCACAGTGACCAGTGGGCTACATCTTCATGAGTGTTTGTACAGCTCCTATCACAACGGCTCTATTTACAGCCTCTGAATTTTACTGAGATACAAATGCTAAATAGTAATGATTATCAGTAATAAATATATTGACAAAAATCAGGATTGGTTTGTGAACCATGTTCAAACAGCAAAAATCAAAAAGGGACTAAATTAGCAATGAATATTATTCTCAGCTCTTATGGAGCATAGCACAGGTACTACATCAGCTTGCTGAAAGCGAATTGTTGCAAACGGTTTGTACAGAAAAAAGCCCAGAATCAAGGAAGCTGACAGTGATCGGTCCGCCCATAAACAGCACAGCTGTATGTTTTTGCACAACCAAAGCTTGCAATTGTTTTTGTAAGGAGCAGGCAGCAGCAACAAAAGACCTTTGCAAACCTATTGCAAACATAGGTAATTTACAGACTATCGTAAAATTTGAATGCTGTTGGAAACCTTGAAGGGTTTGTACCTGTTGTAAGATGGGATACTTTTTACAGAAAGACATAGTGCAGCTTCTTTCATTTATCACCTGCATACTGTGCAATGTCCTACACCAGACAGAGCTATGTACCAGAGAGGGGATTTTAATATTTTATTTTTCACAAGCTCATATTAGCTTGATTCTGCTTATAAGGTGAGCCAATGGGGCACTCAGTCAGCAGCAAGAGATGGAATGTATACAATATCTGATATGATCTTGATTCTACATTCCCACAGACAATGTTACTAGATAGACCCTACAGGCCAACAATAAATTCTAGTCACCGAGCCAGATCCTCAGCAATTGTAAACTAGTGACGCTCCCTTTAAGTCACCACAGCTATGCCAGTTTATACCAGCTGAGGATTTGGCTCAGTCTCTGCACTTAGCAATATCTGAAGAAGGAATTAAAGATTCAGAATCTCTTGTTGGAGTTTGTGCTACAGGCATCACACAATAATGATTTGTGGTTATTGCAGACCAAACCTGGAGTTGGAGCTGAATCAGGGTCCTAGAGGCGAAACCAATGAGGTTTTCAGCAGATCAAATTGTGCTCAGAGTTGCCCAAATCAAATACTATTTGTGCAGAATTCCTTTAATCTGTGCCCGAGGTGCCCTTCCTCTCATTTTCAGTTTCCTGACAGAAACCAGAGTCATATCTCCTTCAGAGTGAAGAACTGTAGATGGTTTTTAGAAAGGGCTGGATAACTTTATGGGGATAGGATTCACAGTCATGCACACTGGAACAAGGACCACTACGTCTCATGCTTCAGGGCTTTTAGCTGGTCACTGTTGGAGCACAACTTTTTTTGCTTTCTGTGAATATAAATACATCTTACTTCTGTTCCATTCTATGCATCCGATGAAGAGGGCTATAGCCCATGAAAGCTTATGCTGAAATAAACTGGTTAGTCTCTAAGGTGCCACAAGTTTTCCTCATTGTATTGTCGGAGTCAGTGCATCTAGAAAGGGCACAGTCACCTCCCAGGCACTCCCTTGCAGCTGAGTGTGGCTTGAATAGTGGATAATAGTGGGTAATCAGCCTTAGGTTTCCTGGGCATTCCGCCTTTGTAAGGAGAAGGGGAGAAACTGGCATGTTGTTGATCTTGGACCCATCTGCCTGTCTCTTCTGGCTCGGAGGACTTGGGTGGGATAGAGCTCTCTCCATCACAGCCTGGAAGGGTTTTGTGTGTGGGAAATTTACAGCTAGCAGGCAATCAAAGAGTTAAAATAAATAAATAAGAGATCTAGACTGAAATCTTCTGAAAAGCATGAGATTGAATTCTCCCCAACCTGATCACACTGGTTCTGGCACTGCATGTCCCTACAGCCTTCCCCAGACTCAAGGGCATTTAACTGGATAGAACATGGCTCCTGATGTGTTCGCTAGAATTACACAACAGATCGCAGTATAGGAGGTGCTGGTTGTCCTGTTCTTGCTGCTGCTTACACGCTACCCTTCTGAGCCCCAACAATCATTGACAGAGACATCCTCATAACAACAACAGGAATCTGGGACTCTGTTCTGTATTTATCCTCACAATGCCCCACTGAGGTAGACGAGTGCCCCTATCATTTTACAGACACAGAAAATGAGGCACAGAGAGATTTATCAAGGTCACCCCACAAGATTTGAAGCCAGGTCTCCTGATTTCTAGTCCAGTGCTATACCTCCAAGTTCATCCTTCTTACTGGCTAGATGGGTGATCATGTTTCCTTCTTTTGCAACCATAGACAGCAAGTTTAATTAGCACTTGGACTAATTAACACAGAGCCATTGGTATTTACCCATCCAATGCAATGGGGTCTGGTCAGTACCTTCTCTGAGCCAAAGAGTACAGTGATTGGCATGGTCTACTCAGAGATTTCCCTTGGCCCAGATGTCCCTGAACTTTTTGTTTCACTCAATGAGAGTAATGTTTTAAAGTGTGTTGGATGAAGGGATTAGCAATGGGGCACTGAGCCTTTCCCAGTTCAAATTCCACCCAGGTCGAAAAGCTGTTACTGTCTGATGGCTACTTGGCAGCCTGTATGAAATAAATTTGTCCAGTACCTATTGAAGAGAAGGCAGCTGTAATCTCATGGGAACAGAACAGCAAACAGCGATTAGCAGTGCCATGGTCACAAAACATGCTTGGGGAGATCCACATGCTCTCATGGCTGGTGCTCTGCAGTGGTATGGAGGATCCCCACTGACCTTACAGACACTGAGGTATGGTTACCTCCAAAACCACACTATTATAAGTGGTAACAAGGGGAGCCCTCATCAGGAGTCTGCACAGAGAGGCCAAGAACTGAATCAGCAAGAAGGCCCAAATCATCTCCTGCACCTAGGAGTAACGGCCCTCCCGATAAGGTATGTGGTGCACTGTGTGGGATGAACAAGCTGTGCCTGTCTTTTAGCCAGTAGAACTTCAGTCCCCTTGGCTCTGCTGGCTCCCATCAACATAGCGCACCCCCGTTTAGTGCTGCAAATCAAGGGTGCTAAAGTTTCCTGCCTATGCAAACTGAGAGCATCCTTGCTTAGGAAAGTAACAAGGGAGTTCTCCTCATTGTTTTCCCGGGAGCTGTTTGGGGAAAGGGGTCCAATAATGAAGTTTCCTATCAGGCATCATGCTGTTTGATGGCTGAATGTAACCCATATGCCGTTCTTAGAGGAGGGTTTCCTCTGTCCGTGTTTCCATCTGCCTCATGGACAAACCAAGTCCACTTCCCGTCAGCTGCTATCCAGCCCGCTAGTACGCTAAGCCATGGAGCTCTCTTATCCTCTGGCACTTTAATGTAATTAAAATGATAATTATTCCCAGTCCAGAGCATTTCACTTACTTATGGACTGTGGGAGTATTAAAGCTGATTAAACACATATGCTGCCATTAGCTAGCTCCTCCAATCACATATGGAGTGATAACGGGCTAGCCAAAGAAGGACAAAATATAACATGATACAGTGCTAATGCAGCAAAATGCTGAGCCTGTAGCAGAGAGGGAAAGAGCTTTATTTATGCAAGTGACTTCTCTGACAAAGACAGAGCTGTAGACCAGAAGCCTAAAGAGGGTCTTTATGAGAAACAAGTGGGTTAAAATGTCTCACATATCCTCTATTTGAGACAAGCATCCTCACCTGTATCATTAATGCAACTAGAATGGAATGCAAGTGCTTTGAACTCAAAGGATGTCTGGACAAGCATTTTGCTTGGGCTCGGTTTGCCTGGACTTTGCACTTTTTAAAACATTTTGAGTCTAAATAAACCCCAAACTCACAGAGACATGTAGCCAAATCTAATCTAACATTGCCATACATGTGCCTCTATATTGTGATATATCTAGGTTCCTATATTGGTATATATAGTATCTGAGCAGACCCAATTTCATCTGGTTTCACACCCAAAGTAGGAGTGGGACCAGGAACGTGGAGGGTGCATTTGCAAATCCCATTTGGAGGACTTCTGGTTCAGTGAACTCTCACCCTGGTTCAGATTCAGGCACCATTTCCACAGAACTGCCAAAGATGAGAGGGTGAGTTTGCCAGTTTCAGTTTATGAACCTCACTGAGCCTTGTCTGGGTTGTACCGAAATTTGGAACAGCTGCCATTCACCCAGTTCTGCACTGCACTGTGAACATTTCACTCTGCTCTAAGAGCTGTAGGCTCTAAACCAGCGGCTCCCAAACTGGGGTTCGTGAAATGTTACAGGGGGCTCTTGGGAAAAAATTCCCTAATGGCGGACAGAGCTGTCTTTAGGGACCCTGGACACCCCAGGACCAACAGCCCGGAGCCCCTGGACTTCCAAGAGCAAAGCAGATCAAAGCAAGCATATCTATCACACCGAGGAGCTTTAAACTTCAAGACTTCTTATAAGAAATGGAAAGGGAGGTGGATATTTTTTGCTGTTTTTAAAATTAAATAGGCAGCTAGTGTTGTTTTTAAAATAATGATGAACAACAAGTTTAAGCTTTGTTGTAACGTGTGTTGTTTGCCTGGACTGCTCAAGACCCGAATGCTTGTGCAGGAGGAACTCTTTGAGCTGGCTTCTTAAATACCTTCCTGCTGTTTCACATCTGATACTCCTTGATGAAACATAAGAGCCTTGTCTGATAACAGGCTAATTCAAAGTGATACAAGCTACGAAAGTGAGATCTAGGAAGAGTGTTGTCGTTTTCATTATGTATTAAAAATACTATGATAATCAATAATAGTTAATAGCGTGTAATAAGCAAATCATAAAAACAAATTTTATATTTCCAAGAGCACTACTTTTATAATTTTTCTCAGGTAAAGGTGAAAATCCCTAGAAATATTCATTTTTCGGAGAGGGTTCGCGAAATTTGACATTTTAATGAAAGGGGTTCACAGGTTATTAAAGTTTGGGAACGACTGCTCTAAACCAAAGATACTGCATGTGTAGCTTTGCAGAGCACGCGCCAGTTGGAGACAGGGTTGAAAAGAAAGTGCTACCCAGCTCAAAAGGGGGAGACTAGGGAGGAGTACAGGCCCATCCTGAAGGCTCGTGCCAAAAGGGGCTGGAGAAGCCTCCCTGTAGGAACAGTACTTTATGCGGAACACAACTTGTGTAGGAAGTGACCCAGGGAAGGCAGCTCAGAGGGACCCTCCCGGAGACCAAATGCTGCTGACCTTCCTAAGGTCCTAAATGGAGTGCGCAGGCCCAGGCTCCCCTACCACTGCCCCCAAGACCAAGTAGATGCTAATCTCTAGGCCCCTTGGCACACCAAGGACCCCAGCAGTGAGAACAGCAACAATTTAAAAAAAAATCACACTGCTACCTGAGAGCAAACATGAGTTACATTCCCCACCGATGAGACAGTTGTCAATTACAAATACCTCTGAGAAGCTGAGCCGAGATGCAAAGGAGAAAAATTCATGGCCGAGAGAGCTTGAAGAAGGATGACTTGGATTCAAATCACGCTTCTGCCACAAATAACCTTGGGCGAGTCACTTAACTTTTTGGGGCTTCAGTTTTCATCTGTAAAACATGAATTATTACCCTCCCTTTGTCTGTCTTGTCTATTTAGACTGCAAGCTCTAAAGAGCAGAGGCTATCTCTCGCTATGTGTTTGACAGTGGACAGGACAATAGCGCTCCTATGTCAATTGAGGTCTCTAGGTACTATTATAATGCAAATAAAAAAAAATTGATAATTGTTGCTAACCCAGGGCTGAGGCACATTGGAGAGAGAAGCTTAGATGATGTCTGTGGATAAACAAAGGCCTCTAGTCTCCAGGGATTTTCAAATGGTCTCCTTTCACTAATACGAACTTCACTTAAGGGGGGCGGGAGGGAGAGAAATATAAAGCAAAGCTATTTCCTAGATCTTGTGGACAAACTGCTGAAGTTGGTCATCTTTCTCACTACAAACAAATATTTCTTTATGTACCTTGAAAGCATTAGTGAGACTGTGAGGCGAAGGAGGCCAGAAATAGCACTTTCTTTACCAATGTAATTGCCTATATTCCATCTGGGGGGAAAAGTGTGAGTTTTCTCATTTGCAGAAGTCACAATCTGAAGGGCTTTAAAATGTACTTTTTTTGCCATTGGAAAAAGTGCTGAGGTAGCTTTTTTCCCTCCACCAGTAACCAGGATTTTTTTTTAATCATTATCTTAGGTACATTGCAACAATTTAAAAAGGAGAGCGAGAGAGAAGATGACAAAAGGACCACAGAGTGAATTCCCCCTCCATGTACCAGAATACAAAAAAAACCAGAAACATGTTAGCATAGGTTGAAGCCCTTGATCACAGTGGAATGTTTGGGGAAGCTGTAGAAACAGAGACAGATTTTTAAATAACGAAGAGCGAGCTGAAAATAAAATTGCATGCACTTTTCTCAGTACTGGTTCCAATTTCTGTCCTAGTTATTCCACCTGGAGCACCACCTCAGAGTATTTGCACCATCAACACCTTGTGGATAAGACACTAGACTAACTGCAGGAAGAGCTGGGTTCAGCTCCCTTGCACGATCTTAGGCAAGTCACTTAATGTCTCTGTGCCTCAGTTCCCCATCTTATGGAAGGGGATATTGATTTTGTCTTGTTTAGTTAAACTGCAAGTCTTTAGAGGCAAGTACTGTCTCTTATTCTGCATATGTACAGCACCTAGCACAATGGGGCCCTGATCTTCATTGGGGCCAGCAGCTGCTATAGTAATGCAAATAATAATACTTCATAACATTCTCTATATGGTTCACCTCTGCAGGGTATTTACTATCCCTGGACTCCAAAACCACATGATGACATAGCCAGGGTACTCAGGAAGGCTGTCTACACTACTAAGCAACAACTGAGCAAGGGTTTCAAGGATACCTGAAGTTTCGATGGACACCCAAACCCAAGACTCTGCACCTTGGGTCCAATTTTACAGCTCCAACTTGCACCAGCAGACAAATTGGGCTCAATGAGGTTACACACAGGAGTAAGGGGAGCAGGATGCTGCCACTTGGAGGGTTGTCTATCATTGAGTATAAGTTAGATTTCATGCCTCTCTGAGATGGGCCCTTCCAGGGGTAGTGGAAAAGGCTTTGAATCAGCCCTTGGATAAATCAAAAGCTCTTCAGAACCATACATCTTGCTCTGGTGTGTGAGTGGATGATGAGTAGACCCTATCCTAGTAAATCCACCACCCATTCATCACCCACTGTGACACCTGCTGTCCCTTTAATGAAAGGAACACAGACAGATGAGAGGGCTAGACAGACAAATGGACAAAAGACTGACAGATGGATGGACTACTGAGTCCTGCAGGCACTCAGTGTCCTAATTAATGGACCTCTGAACCTGATTGAACTAATTTCCCTCTATATGCAACTACTCTATATTGTATTCTAGTTATGTGTTTATTTTGGTCCCTTTGGGGTCTGTGTACCAGTGCAGATACTATGGTGAACTCAAGAGCAGCACCTATACAGACAGACACAGGCTCTCAACACAGTAGGGACCAGAAATCAAAGACCTGAGAGAGATTTAACTGGTTCAGAATGGTGCACAGAGGATAAAACAGTGAAAAGTCCATGGCACAGGGTTTTGAAAGGATGCTGGACAGATAAGATGACTTTGCAGCTATATAGTACTACTATCATATGTACTAATAGGGGACCCAATCCAAAGACCATTGAAATGAATGGAAAGATTACCGTGGCCATTGGATCATACCCGCATTCAAAGAACAGCCATCTATAATGATAATGCTACTCTGCACTTTTATAACACTTCTCATCTGTAGATCTCAAAGCACTTTACAATGGCAGGTACTTCTTAAAAATGACTGAAAAATATTGGAAGGGGTTCTCCACTGAAAATGTTGATTTTTTTAAAAAAAAAATGAAAATTGATTTTTTTTATTTTTTTTTTTTTTGGTAACTTATCCCTGAAAATTTGTGGCTGAAAACTCCCAAAACCTGAAATTTCAGTTAAAATTTTTGTTTTTCAGTTTTCTGACAACAAATAGAAAATTTAGAGGAAATTCTCCACAAACATTTGAATTTAGTTAAAAACCCAGTTTTCCATGGAGAAAAAAGGTTGTGAATGAAAATGTTCAACCAGCTCTAGTACTCATGATTAGCCTCAATTTGCAGATGGGAAAATAGAGGCACACTTACTTTAAGGGCCATGCCCATTGCAATGTATTTGTATTTTAACTTCCAGACTATCCTTTCGAAGGGCACTGAGGAACATCCTTGCCATTCCCCCAACAACTGGAGCCTGGAAATTGTCCCACTTAGCATGAGAAGTTAGGCTTCATCCACTTCAAAGCTCCTTGTCCTCTTCCTAACAGCCCCAGAAGATTTCTGGAAACGCTGACAATGATTTATAGATGTCACTCTGCCGACAATGGAGTAACAACATTCAAGTTGGCATGTCATTGCTGGCGTGTCATTGCTGGCGTGTCATTGTGAATTCAAGGTGCAGAATTGATTATGCCATTAGCACAAAAACCCTGCAGCCATAAGGAATGGGGAAGATGCACATTCATTATTTACTTATTTCAATGTATACCGACTGCGTGCACTAAGGACAGCTACATATTTAAAATATACAATACAAAAATAAAGTCAAGGAAATACATAATATAATGGACTCCCTGTACACACACAATATTGATCTATCCCAGCACTGTTGTGTTTGGCTACCTTGTTTTTTCATCCTTAAAGAACAAACCACAATACTCTACATATCACTGCCCACCTCCTGACCCCAATTGTCCAGGAAAACAAGATAAGTCTCCCGGCATATGTGAGAAATTCTGTCAGACTAAAGAGAGGAAGGAAGTTCCGGGGAGAGAGACCCTTTAAAATTTTAATTATTATTATTATTGTTACTGCAAAGTCTAAGAGCCCAAGGTGTAGACCAGGACCAGATGGTGTGAGGCACTGTACAAACACAAGAAAAAGATGGCCCCTACTACAAGGGATTTGAAATATTCTGTCATCAGCACCCTGCCATTTAAATCAAGGAGGAGACCCGGCTCACATTCCTCTGCTGATTGCATCTGCTGTGGTGCCACACACACAGAGAGCAGGTCTCTCCTTGAGCCCGATCCACAAACCACTTAGGGCTTTATGGCATTAAACACCTGTCCATGTGGTAGAGGCTTTGTGATCAAAGAAAGAGTAAATCTTATCACCCCTCTGCTGAGAGGTAGCAGATCTCGGGCCCTGGCAGGGGTTAGCTTTCAGTGGGAGGAGAAATTAGGGACACAAGTCTGAGTATATTCTTAGCGCACTGTGTTTATTTTTACACTGTCTGCACCAATCCTGGCACTCAGGCAATGCCTCGGGATCTCAGTCCAACATCAATGTCCAGTTCCCAGGGTGTAACTCAGCCTCACACATTGATTCTAGTTAGAGAAATTAAGGCAGAGAGCAAACTCCCCCAAAGAAACCCCATTGAAAAACCCATAATGCAGCATTTCTTCCAAGACTAATGTGCTTACACACCAACAGAGCTTATCAGATGATGTGTACAAGCGCCATCTGGTGACCCCTGCCATAACAATATCAGCAGAGCCTTCCAAGGGGAATGACTTGCAGAGATGTGCCCTTTACTTTTATTGAAGAAAGCAGAAATTCATTACCATGCAGGAGGGGTGATCTCAACAGAGCCTTGACACTGAATGCCAAACCAAACAAGTAGTGGCACAAGACATTGGGGTTGTAGGGGCACTCTGATGTTATATCTTAGCAAAAAGCAATGCTAGGAAACCTACCCTGTCCACAACCCTGTAGAGTTTGTCTTTTTCTTCTCTGGTGGAGTAATTTCAGGTCAGCTCCATCTGAGAGTGCCCCACTGAAGACTACGCTGCCCTTCTCAGTATTAATACAGACTGACAGACTGGAGAATTTCCCCCCTCATTTAACTTGACAGAAAATATGACTCTGCTGTAAGCATTGTCCGGGAGCGCATGAAGGCAATAAACTATTTCTATAAGTTCATCTGTCACGTCCCAAGGGATGGGGATGGTTGGAGAGGTTCAGGTTAGGTTGCTGTGTGTTTGTGTGAGTGCATGAGACAGGGAGAGAGAGTCTATTTTGTGGTGCATCTGGAATAAAAGTTATGTAAGGAGCTGTTGTATCACTGCCTGGCAGGCACATAATAGGACAACAAATGGAGGTCAAATGGGCTTCACAGACCAGCCCATCAAAGTGTAAGGATACTAAGAAATCTGTCCAGCAGAGAGCTGTTTAAAAGTATCTTTAATTAAAAGATAGGGAGGATTTGTTGAAAATGTATCATATGGTTACAAATGGAAAGTTTTCAGTTTTAAACTTAAAATATTTGGTTGATGAAAACCAAAAAAAATGAGGCTTAATTCTACTTATATATATTTTTTCACAAAAACCCCAAAACTTTTTTTTTGGCAGGAAAACAAAAATTCTCAACCAACTCTGTCACAGATTTTCAAAAGCTCCCAGAAGAGAAATCTCTCCACAGAATCAGGACAACAACTGAAGGATGGATGAAATCTAAACTGTGAGTCAAGCAGAGAAAGAGGAGCAGCCTCAGAGAACTAGACTTCAGAGAACTCCTGACTCTGCCTTAATCACAATAGTAAATTCAGATTTATCTTCCCTCGCCTGTGTTTGAAATCACCCTATGACATTATTAACCGGTGAGAGTCAGAAGAAACCATCACTATATAATTTATTTCATAATTGCACACTAGGGATTTTCATTTAGCATCTTCTGAAGCAGCTGGTATTGGCCACTACTGGAGATGCAGTGCAGGATTAGAGGGATTCCTTGTTTGATTCATCAAGGAAATTCCTGTGGTTTCCTCCAGTCTGACAAACAAAGCATGGTTGGTTGGGTTAGTATTTAGATGAGTGATCTCACTGCAGGAATTTTTGCTGATGAGTCAATAGGTGCAAATCCTGCTCCAGCAGACCTTATTGAGTTTGATGCCATGGAAGTGCAAAAGTATGGGGAGGAGAGTCATTAGGAGTAGAAGGGGAGCCCACTTTGAGTAGTGTTTGAGGTCTCATCTGAAGATCGCCATGATCCTGAAGAGGTGGCTCTTTCTTCTGACGGGGAAGGAATCAGGAAGGGCTATGAGTAGTGGAGAGGGCTTAGATATGGCTGCCTGGCAGAGCAGGCTTCTGTTTGTGCTTGCTGAGGCTTTCAAGAACCTCAAAGAGCCTGTGAGGGTTGACTTTGGTTGCTCTGTTTGTGCTTTTATCCTGGTTACCCTAAGGGTATTTCATGTCAGCTGTGCCCAAGGTGAATCTCCAAAGACATGATCTACTTGTGATACCAGGGGGTATCTTCAGAGGAGGTCCCTGATTTGTCATGGATGTCCAGGTGTTCAGGAGAGCATCCTGGATGGAAGACGGTTGGTATCACTGTGGTGATATATACCAACTCGGCTGGAATCTACTGTGCTAATGCTACATGTCCAAGCAAACTCTGACCAGTGGCATTAATGGCTTCCATTACATAGGAGGGAGGTAGTTCTAGGCCTGAGATAAAAAACATACACTGTAACCAACTACTGAGTCACCTGAGGGCTGCAAAATGTGCCTGATTAAATGTGAAACAAAGCCAGATGAGTAGTTGCTGCACACTGTGTTGTATTAGGTTGATTGGAAGGAGACAACTGGTCCCCAGGCAGAAGCAGATAACTGCTTTATCCTGGCCTGGCATTTGGCAGATCCTCAAAGCCCTAAGAAACTTGGAGGGGAAAAAAAGGAGAGAGATCCATGAATACTTAATTGCCATCTACAGTGTTTTACTGAGGCTATTTTTTTTTCTGTTGCTCAAGCCCTTTTGAGATTTCTGTCCATCAAATCTCCTTTCAAGTGAGCAACAGAACAGTGGCTATGGTTTCAGTCCCAGCTGGGCCTAATACCATAATAAACACAAATATCTTCCAGCCCTCTGATCGCATCGAGTGCAGATGCCAAATGAACACTAATTGTCTCCCTCAGCAGTACTACTGGATATCCGTGATAGACTTACCAGCATGTTTGGCATCCACCTGACTAAGCAACTACAGTGCCCCTTACTCTCCAGCACTTTGTTTGCCAGTAACATCACAGGAAGGCAGCTGATCAGAGCCCTGCAAGATGGCCACAACAAACCATGTGAAACTCACATGGTTTTGCAGTAGACTCAGCCTATGCTCACGGAAGGCTTCCTCAGTCTTTTAGTCTATCCGTGTTCTTACATGACCTCTACCACTATAGCGAATGTCTACACTGTGGCTTGAAGCATGCATAGTAGGAAGACTCGTGCTAGTTGTCTTTGAGCTAGCGCACTAAAAAGAGCAACAGGGGCATTGTGGCATGGCAGCAGCACAGGTTAGCTGCCTGAGTCCAAGCCCATCTGAGCTCAGGTGCATTTCCAGGAGCACAGGATTGGAACGGCAGAGAGGAGTGAAAGTCAGGACTGTGAAGGATCCCAATCCTGAAACAGCCAGGGGCGGAGGGTGAAATGTACATGTTACAGCAGTGGTTTTCAGCCTGTGGACCCCTGGGGGGGCTGCACACTCTGTCTAAGATTTCCAAAGCTCCATTTAAAAATTTTAGGGGTCTGAAAATGAAAAAAAATGTTGATACCCACTGTGTTAGAGCTATCCAGAATGGCAGGAGATTACGTTAGATTAAGAGACCCACTGTCCCCTTATATGATAGCCTTAAAGACAGCCTTTGGGATCAGATTGTCTCCTTGCTCCCTCAGAGTCACTACCCAGAGCGATATTTCCAGCATTCAATGAGCAGAATCCCTTGCAGATAATGTCCCTGGATGTTGCACAGAACAGCCACAAAGGAAGGAAAGAGGGTGGACAAAGGAACAAGAAAAGGAATCTATCTGGCCCCCAGCCCTGTCCTATTTAAAGGGGACTGGGAGCTCATTCAGATGAGCTAGGACAGATTTGAAATGAATGATGGGCAAGGCTGCAGTGATCTTAACGCCACACAATGGACTGTAAATGAAAGAGGTGTCTTTCGGCCTCAGCTGGGTGGGGAAGGCAGTTCTCTCCCCTTCCCTGAATGAGCCCGTCTGCAACACTTCCAATTTGAATCCAAATAATAGCTGAGGTTTGGGATTCCGGGGCAAACTAGCTCTGAGTCTCTAATCCCACCACCTGATGTCGGGGGGTGTTGGGATTTGGAGCTAATTAATTCAGCCACCTGCAATTTTCACTCAGATGTGCTGTCTGTTTCTTTCCTTCTTAGACATGTAACATTGTTTCAAAGGCTGCAGACAACAATACTGGCTCAACTCCTCCTCCCTTTGCACAACTTCTCAATGCTCCCCTCCACTACTCTCTCTTCATCTCCCGCATCCTTTCTTCCCCTCCTTCCCTCTCTCCTTTGCTGCCATATCCACATTTTAGATTCTTATCCAAAAACACTTCAGACGTTGGGTAATTTGTTTGGCTTTTTGAAATGGAACCTTCATGCTCCCTTTGATGCCTTCTGTAGAGTGACATTCTCAGCATCTGTGCCACTCTCTTTGGCAGGTTTCATCTAAGCAGGAGAGGTTTGGCACTGACTGTTCCTGCTGGGCCAAGGCATCAGGTGATAAATATTGCAAGTTCTAGGAGACCCAGGAGTCTTGTCCTGATTTCTTTCCCCTGGCGATGAAGGGAGGGGAGGGGGAACCAAAAAGATAATTAGCTTGGAGTGTTCAGAGATGACATGGAAACACTTGGTTCATCCCCCATCAGCGCAGAATGAAAGTTTAGGTATGAACTATGTCAACTGCAAGCTTTTGGGGGCAGTGAACTAGTCTTAGTTGTCTGTAAAGCACCCAACATTCTCTTACTCCTATGTAAAGACTATATTATAACTGTATAGCTGGATTCACTTTCTCCATATTTGCGTAGGCCAAAGGTGTTGTTATTTTGATAGTGCCAACTAAATTTTGGGGTCCTTTGAGCTGTGCAATACGTACACAAATAGTAAAAGGCAGCCCTTGCCCTCTAGAGTTCACAATCTGAGCCCTAAATTCTGCAATAAGCTCCACACAGGTTCAGCCCTATATTGGTGCAGAAACATAATGACTTCCCGGGGGTGGGAGGTGGGGAGACAAGATGCAGGGATCTGCCCACAGAGAGGTTAATGTAGGAGGAAGGCCTTAGTTGAGGATCAGATGCAACAGGCCAGCGTGAGGAGCGGCAGAAAAGGACAGAGCAATGACAGAAGCATGTTGTTGAACAGATCACCTGCATGCATTCATAGCAGGTAAGGAACAGATTGGCAGCTGTAATCACAGCTTATCACCTGATGAGCTGGTTCTTGAGTTTCTGCCTATGCTGATCTGTTTGAATTTCAGAAGAACCTAGAATCTCCACTGAGTTTCCCCTGGTTTCAAAAACGAAGCAAAACTTCACATTTTGTGCAATTTCTTTGCAAAATTGACTCTAGGTTTTCTTGAAACTGGTCCAAGGTTCAACTGGAAGTTTTGTGGCTGTTCAGAAAGTTTTTGACCACTAATGTCTGAATTCCAGAAGTGTCACACACTAACTGAGTGTGGTTCTCTGACAGCCTCTGGTGACTGGCCCATATTGAGAGTCTGTTTCAGCTCTTGTTAACAAAAAAGGAGGCTTTTAACTCAGGTAGTAGAATTTAGGCTTTTAGAGCCAGAGTTCTGAGGTTCAATCCCCACTGCCAAAAACCCACTCATGAACATCCCTTTAAAAAAGCAATTAAACTGAAAGACAACACTCCATAACACTCAAAAACCCAGGAACATTTTGCTAAGTTTGGGATTCTCTTGCAAATATTTCATACTGTTACAGTCAAAACTAGACTGCAAGGTACTTTCAGCTCTAAGAAGTGCCTTCTTCTTTCCCTGCTGGGTCAGTGAGTGATACATTACATTTGTCTATCTCACAAAGTGATGCAACATAAAGCGTGCTTCTGACCGTGGCAGCTCTTAGTCATTATTGCCATCAATACTAAGGCCTGCAATGAGAACTTAGGCAAAATTGTTTGGCAATGGTCTTGTCACAGTGGTAGGTAACTTGTGTTTCTGCTATTTTCCTGACAGAACTCTTTCTTAGGAAGATCAACAATTTTTTGGCTGAAGGTCAAGGGACACCTGCAATAATGGCTACAAGCAGCCCAGAAGAACCCAACAGCTCAAGGATTGTTGCTGTTTGAAAGAGATAAAGTTGTAACTACTTAACATGCCTGCAAGTGAAATTAGAATGATCACATAATCTCATTAGCCTCTGACTACCAGTCCAGCATGGGAATATGAATCTTAATTGGTATTTTCTTATCAATGCACCAAAGTCAGTGGGATTAGGGATAAGGCTGTTAATACAACCTGGATTTTTGGAAGATGCTTCTGATTTTATTCAGTGCAGAGATAAAGGGCGAGGGAGAGGGATCATTTATGATAGGAACAAGAACTTGAGTTTGCAAGGTAAATAAACAGTCACATCTGCACAGCTCTCTAGCTCGCACACAAAAAATATACAGTCTGTGCAAAGAATGCCCAAGAAATCAGCAGCACATGTATATAGGAAATTTAAATGCATCATTGTTTCTTGCTTGGATAGGTCTCTGGGGGGTGGGGGGGGTGTCTTTTGATTATACCACATTGTTTAAAATAACACCCCAGAAAATATGCCACAATCTATATTACCTAACCCCCAAACAAAATACTCTGTGAATTGCAGGAATTGCATTAACTATTTTATTTTTATGGGTTGATTAAAGTTAAGTGCATGTTCAAGCAATTTGCTGAACAGGGATGCTTGGCTGAATTGGGACCTAAATGCATATCCAAGTGCTTAGTGGCATTTTCACTCATCTTCCCCATTCTAAGTAGAGAAACATGAATTCTCACATTAATTTGAATCTCCTGTCACGCTAACAAATGAAGAGCGGCAGATATAATAGCCCATCAACCCCATCCCAAAACACCAGCTGCTCACTTTGTCAGGGTGACCCGAAGTAAACAACAGGGTGTTGGCTGGTATATTTTTCCACTGATTAGGCATAAACTCAGGACTCCTCAGAGTGCATTAGTCTGCGGGAACATTCTTCTGAGTGCGACTGCCTTGCAGCAGGTCGCCCAGGCCCATCTTTGTCAGCAGTGAAAGGCAGAGCTTTGCCCCTTTCATGGGAGTAAATGAGCAAAAATGTCTGTAATAATCAAATCTGCAATTCTTTCCTGTTGTAGAAGTACTTCCTATTCATTCCTTGCCTGTCAGCTCCAAGCTGCGTTTTTCTCTCTATTATGTGAGCTATAACATAGAGCTCAACCTCTCCCCCAATCCTCTACGAGCTTTTCTTGTTCCTAATTTCTTCCACTTCATTTCTTACTGCACTCATTCCCCTCTCGGTGAACATTTTCCTTGGGAATTGGCTGGATGGGGAGGAATACCTCCTAGGACATGCCCGAAAGCACAGGTCTCAACCAGTGAGCCAGGAGCAATTTCACTTGTTTTGAGACACATCATGTCCTGCATGTTCATGCAGGATTATAAGAAGGTGTAAAGTATCTCCTTATTCCCCTATAGTGTCTATCACAACACGAGCAGCAACACAAGAGAGGAAACAGCTTCTGCAGGACTATTCCCTCTCCCAGGCAGATGAGCAGAGAGTGGGCAAGGATGGCAGCCGTATCCCCAGTGCACTGAGCAGCATGCTGAGGGACATGCCATACACCAGGCATAGGGCTGGAGGGAAACTGGAAAGCAGCTTATGAAGGTCTGGATCATAGTCTGCTTCCTGGGCTGATCCTAGGGCAACTCACCTGTGCACTGGTTCTTATATAAGGTTCATGGCAAAGCCACAGTTTAGCCCCTTATGGTTGTGTGGGAGGAGTAGTCCCAAAAATGATGGAAAACGAGTTCTGAAACTGTTTTCTTTTGTAACATGCTGTCATGGTATGGGAAAGGTTCTGAATCACTATGCTAGGATAGCCAGGGACAACCAGCCTAACTAACATTTGAAAAAAATAAGGAAGAAGGTATCTAATAGGCACAGTGATTGTACACAAGACTAACTACCTAGTTAAGCCAAAGAAAGTAGTGGAATCCCCTTCCTGGGTCACTTAAAATTAGAGGTAGAATTTAGTGAATTAGAAGTTATTTTCAAAAGTGACCCAGGCTTTTAGGAATCTACAGCCTAGATTTTTAAAGTCATTAAGCATTTCAAGGCCTAAATGATTTAGGAATCTGTCTCTTTTAAAGGTACTTTGAAAATGGGACTTAGTCTACATCACATAGACTTTGCAATGCTGAGCAAAGCAACACATAAATATCTTTTAAAATAT
Organism: Dermatemys mawii; assembly: GCA_007922305.1. NCBI lineage: Eukaryota > Metazoa > Chordata > Testudines > Dermatemydidae > Dermatemys > Dermatemys mawii. The sequence goes on from ML677387.1 coordinate 3,709,436, forward strand.
GGGCCTAAGTTCTATTGACTTTCAATGAGACTTAGGCTCCTAAGTGCCTGAGTCACTTTTGAAAATGGGACTTAGGCAGATATGTCATTCAGATGCCTTTTAAATTTTTAACTGAAAAAAATAGTGAAAATATATTTAAAAAATATTTTTTCCATTTTTGAAAATTAAATTGTACAAAATGAAATGTTTCCACTTTGAATTAGAAAAATTAAAAACAAAAACATTATTATGTGAAATCCCTCCATAAACAATCAAGAGGAGCACTCAAAAATGGGAATGAAACAAACCAAACTAAACTAAAAACAGCCAAACAGAAAACCTTGAACGAACAAACGAAAACCGAGTGACAATAAAAAATGAAAAAACAAGTTTCTATTTTTGAAAATGAGAAACTTTCTAGAAAAACAGACAAATATAATTGAAAAACAGACAAATATAATTGAAAAACATTTTCAGATGAAGATTTTTGACAATCTGTCTTTAGAACTGGTTGGACAAAACACTGGAGAATGAGCTGTAGGATTCAGTCCTGTACTGGGAATGGACTAGGTCATGTAGTCATAGAAATGAAAGATGCAACAGCCCATTTGATCATCAATTGTATCTTCCTGTTGGTGCATGGTTAGGTACTGCTGTAGATTCTCTAGACATAGGTTGAGATTTTTAAAAGCACTTTTGAGCCTGCATCAAAGAATTCAGTCAAATTCATAGATTCATAAATTCAGTAGGATCTTAGGACTGGATGCACAAAGGGAGTTAAGCACTGTGATGATGAGCATCCCAGCAGCTAATATTTAGGCACCTAGAAAATCACTGTGATTCATAAAGCCTGTGTTAGGCTCCTAGGCTCCCTATATAATAAATGGGGAGAGATAGACACCTTAGACAGCAATTCATAAAAGCCAGCATGCTAGGCAAGACGACGCCTAAATCAAGCCAATGGGAGATGCTGACAAAAGGGATATGTGCTAAGTACCTCCCCTCTCTTATTGATAGGCATCTATCGCTGCTTGAGATTCTCAGCTATGCGCCTCTCTACTGGAGTGAGAATCCTATGCTGTTTTCACAGGAGGAGAAGGAGGTGGTCCCCACTGTATAGCTTTTAATAAAAGCTATACAGTGGCCCTGAATAGAGCACTATTGAGAGTGCCCAATAGTTAAAGCACTCTCCTGGGATGCAAAAGACCTAGGTCCGTTTTTCTCCCCCCTTCCCAAATTAGATGGGGAGAAAGTATTTGAACAGGGGGTCACCTCCTTCTCAAGAGAGTGTTCCAACCACTGAGCCTTGAGATAATTGGGATACGGAGCTCCTGCAGTCTCTCCTGTTGAGGGTGTTCCACAGTGGATAAATAAGGAGACTGGATGAGGCATCTCCAACCTCCCACTAGACTACAGAGTCATTCTCACACTCTCTGTGGCCCAGTGGCTGTGCTGCTGTGGATAAATACTTAAATAGTCATTGGGCCAGAGGGAAGGTGCCAAAGGAACTTGTATTCTGAAAACAGATACAGAATGAGTTTAGCCACCTTCCAGTTGCAGTGGCCCTGAAACTGGAACTTAGACTCCTAACTCCTTTGGTGCCCTCAGGTGTTTGCCACTAACTTCAGTAGATGCAGGACTGGGGCATAAGTGACATAGAAGCAAAAATATCAGACTTAGGCACTTTTAAAACCCTGCCCATATCACATTCTGTCCCTCTAGTGCTCATGATGGTGTCCTACTGCCATCAGCACCATGGACAGCGCATAAACTCAGAAAACACACAAGAACAAGAAGCAGACATGGAAAACAAAGGAGGAGCAGAAAGGAGGAACAGATCTTGTGGATTAATCTCAGCATTTTGGACCAGAGTTTTAAAGGTATTTAGGTGCCTAAAGATCCAGTGAGGACTTGCTCAAGGTCACACACAAAGCCAGTGGTATTCTGGGAAAAGGAACCAGCTCTTCTGATTGCCAGCCCAGCACCTTAGCCACTGGACCAGGCTGGCTATGTAAATAAGGTTCAGAACCTTTACAAAGATTCCCTTTAAGTTTGTTTCTGAGAACAGAAGAATGAATGTTAAAATGGAAGAGGTACTGTGTTTGGATCTATTTTTTCATTCTGCCAGAGATTGCTGCAGATTTTTGGACAAGTCTAGAAGCTGCTTCTTTATGTTCACTGCAGAGTCTTGAAGATGTTGATACTCTGAACTTCACTCTGATTTTTTTCAGGAAAAGTAACTTGAGCCCTAAAAGCAAAGAACTATCAATAGTCATACAATTATTTCTGCTCTGTTCTCCATCAGCACCTTTCAGAGGAGGAAGTTAAAACCACAGAAAACTACAAATGCTTCCTGTTCAGGAAGGCTGGGGCTAGAATCTAATTGAGCCCTTCTAAGGCACTTACATGATGCCCAACACCAGCATATCTGGGCTCATGAATGTGTTCCTGCCACTTAATTTCTTCATGCCTGGCATATCCTGCTGTCTCATTAAACGTATCATTTTCTCTTCCGAGTAACATTTCAGTGATAAATGGAATCCTTGGCCTCACAGAACAAGCTATTTTGTGTGTGGATATTGAAGTCAGTTTGCAAAATGAGCTCAGTGTGCTGCAGAGATAGTCTCCTGGTTATTATAATACAGATCAAAGAGAAAGAGAGTCACACAAGACCAAAACCAGAGATGTCTAGACAAGAGGCTCATTGGCAAATAGGAGTCCAAGAATGGTGCCTAACTTTTGTTTAAATGGAGCAGATCGCAGCCCCTCTGGAGGTGCAACCTGCGAGACTACAGGCCCATAGTACAATGCACCATCTTGATCTCAGCAGCAGACAATAATGTTGTGATAGAGCATGGCATACTGGGACTTGGCGTATTAAATAGAGCATTCACCAGCCACACCATGCATGGTGCATGAGACCCCCCAGGTTGCAGCATGACCAATCTTCCATTACACTAGTTTTTCTTGTATGGGTTGTGGCCCATATTCCTGAACCTCAACACCAAGCTCCTGCATGAGAGTGGAGAATTCTGCTTTGCCATTTGTAAGAGATGAGAATGTCTTTTAGTAGCATCGTTGACAGGGAAGGAATGTGGCCTAGTAGTTAAATAAGTGTCTGTGAATTAGAACCCCATTACATTGGAAATAGGGTGCTGAACGTGCTTACTTGCAGTATGTTATGCAGCAACTAGTTGTCTACGTATTGTATCAAATTCCAGATAGGATGTAGTCTCTCATTTAAAAAAACACGATGACAAAGCAGGGACTCAATGCAGAATGAAAGGTGTAGTTTGTAGTACATAGCTACAGCTAGTTTAAAAACAAGGGAGGAGGATTGTGATTTTTTTTTAATCTCAAACTTCATCCAAATTTTTAAATTTGAAACATTTTGACCAATAATGTAGGTGGGAAAAAATGAGAGAGCTTATGAAAATTTAACAAATATCCCTCAACCCTTTTTAATTTAGAAATTTTAAAACCTGACATTGCATCAGTTTCCAAAATTCAAAAACAAGTGATCACCTTTATTTAGAGCTATTTTCTTTCATAAACTTCTGTTTCAGAAATTCTGAGGTTCCATGGACTATTACACACCTTGGCCACTGATTTGCAATGGGCCCTTGGGCAAATTATTTTGCCTTTCTGTGCTTCTATTACCTGAGCTGTAAAAGAGATATCTTTATATTTCCTAGCTGTGCCACCATATTGAAGAGCTTTATAAGTCAATGTTTGTAATGTGCTTTTATTTTTACTCATTCATTTATTATATGCATTATTTGCATAAGATCCCCAGTCATGTCCCAAGATCCTGTGCTGCTATGTGTTATACAAAACACCCAGCCAAAAAGACAGTCCCTACCCCACAGAGCTGACAATCTAAATGCAAAGAGATCATTCACAGTTTATAAGACCATCATCGTAGTATCTGGGTGTACATTACATGGCTTAAATTGGGTCCAAATAATAATAGCCAAACACACAAACAGCTTATAAGCCAGGACACAGAATGCTTTGAGACTTGACCGTGGAAAACACTACAGAAATGCACAGTAGGCAACATTTAATCCTGTGTAGCAAGCCAGGTCAAGGTCTATGAACTACTTAAAAGTCCCACACTGGTCTTCTGATGGCCCTCTGAGTGAGGCTGAATTTCACTCGGTATACCTTCTATCTCAGAATACCTTCTATCTCAAATTCAGTAGCCCAGCTTTCCAGTCTGGTTCTAAGGAGTTTAAAACTTATCTGGGAAAAGTAGGGTGCATCTAGTCTGCACAGTCTCTGACACTATCTGGAGTGTTTTGATTCAGGAGGCTGCACTTAATTAAAACTGCAAAATGGAATAATTAGCTGAAGCTGAAAATTTCCTCCAGCCTCAGTTGAGCATGACGGGTGTTTTCTAATCTCTTTATTTATCTTATTGTCAATCTGTAGCTATCAATTAAAACAATTCTCAAAATTCTATTTTGATGGGTCCATTTGGAAGGCACATAGATAATAATAGAATCATTTAACTTTTCTTTTGTGGAGCTTAATTTGCCTGGGGCATTTTTATTCTGCTTTCCATTATTAAAAAGGGGTTGGATTCTGGTCTTAGACCTGGCAGTCTCTTGGCATGCTACCAAGCAGGGGATGCAATCTCAGCTACCAACGCTGGTAAGGTTACAGAGACAGCAGAAAGAACCAATTCCAACACATCGCTGGAGCACAGGTTTGATAGGCTGAGGGAGCACACATGGCAAATGCTCCCAGGACAGAAGAAAGCTGCTGTGATATGGAACCTTTGTGGTCTGGAAATAGCAAGGACAATGTAAAGGATCCAGACAGACCTTTTCCTTTTTTTAGAACAAAGCTGGTTAGTTCACAGGTTTGGTACTGGGTAGTGATGTCTTTTACTGCTAGGTTATCTGTTCAAATCCAGATCAACCTGGTAAAGGCTGAACTATGCTTCATCTGTCAGCAGTGCAAGTGGAGTTCAGGGCATTAAATAATGTCCTTTTCTACCAGTCAACTGAGTTGTATCTAACTGAATTTAGCACTAGTGAGAGGTGCCATATTGCCAGTCCTGGCTGCAGGTCTCTATTTATCTATAACACAGATATCAACTTCCTCTAACACATCAGTCTCTCTCTCTTTCTCTCTCTCCTGTCATGGAAGGACCATCTCTAGGACCCAGAGGGCAGTTCAGTCACCAGTGCCCATTCAATCCTTGTCCTCTCTGTTTAAACCAAACAAGACTGACAATGAGGATGAGTTTGCTGTGTTTCATTTTTAGTGTAGACATCTGTCTCCTAGCCCACTGCATTTAGACCACTGAACAGATGGCAACCACCGTTGCTCACTGCTGATCACAGCAGTGTCTCAGAGATGCCTAGCTCCTTATCCCATCCACTATCACCTGAGCCATCCAGCTCCCCCTTAACATGTGATTTAAGGATGGTAAATAAACTGTGGCAATAGATGATGTTCGCAGTGACCCTTCCTTATGCCCCAGTCACCCATTCCAGCTGAAGGTAGCAGTCATTTGTTAGCATAAGTTAGACGGGAGAGCTTCTCAACACAGTGCACAAAACTAAAGCAGAGTTGCCCCATCTTTACCCAAAGAAGGGGTCACACTGGCAGTTTGCTACAAGGATCACACCTGTTCTGACCTCACGTGTCCTTGGGTCATATGAAAAGGGGTCAATTTTTCATCATGCATCTGATTTGACCTCTTACGTGTATGCCATGATCCAGTTTGTATCGATGGTGGCCAATGATGAAAGGGGGAAAGATGGTTACACCTTTGCAATTTTTTGGCTCTTTTTTACTGTTTATTTGAATTTCAAAATTTTGCACTTTTGTTTCTAAATAATCAAAAAATGTGACCAACTGTACAGTGAATACATGGTGCAGGAAAGCATCTATGAATACAGCTGAGCAGTTTACACAATACATCAAATACATCATTGCAGTATCCAACATGTATTGTGATAACTGCAGAAACATTCAAAGGCAATTACTTTGTTGTGTAAATGGCAAGTGTTTTCTTTCAGAGGTACATGAACACAGGTTCATCGTTTCCCTCCCTCCTCCTGGAAGCCTAGTTTTTCCCAGTACAAAGCAAATCAAGTCATCTAACTAAAATAGTGACATTTCATGCCTACCCAAAAATCAATACATTTTCCTTAGGGAAAAAAGAGTGAAACTCATTCAGCACATATATTTATTATTTATACTATAAAAGCACCCAGACTCATAACCAGGATTAGAACCCTGCTTTATTAGGAGCTGTATATACACATCGTAAGAGACAGTCCCAGCTCCAAGAGGCTTACAAATCTGCATAAATGGGGAACTGAGGCACAGAAAGATCCAGTGGTTTGGCCGACCTCACACAGGAAGTCTGTTTCAGAACCAGAAACTGAATGTGGATCTCCAGAGTTCCAGTCCAATGCCTTAACCACAAAACCATACATACTCCCCATGTAAACCTACGTAACACATAAACAATCAGTTTCACAGGGATCGAAAGATCAGCTATGGAGATAAACTGAATGGCCCAAATTCACATCCCACTTACTGTACAAACACCAACGGGGTGAATCTAGCACAATGGGGCCCTGTTCCACTAATGGGATTCATAGGTGCTACCACAAATAATACAATCAAGCAATAACACCAGTCACTCATTCACAGTCAGGAATAACCTACTGAATGAAAAATGAATCAGACCAAAGTTAGGCCCAGCACATGGAATCCTGGTCTCAATTAAGTCCATGGCAAAACTTCCATTGACTTCAGTCAGATCAGCATTTCACCCAGGGAGTTGTACTGTGCTATCTGTTATATTATCTATGCAGCCTCAGCTCTTGGACTGAATGTAGCTGAGAGCAGACTTTATCCTAGCATCTTCCCTGTAACTGGCATTCACTCTGGGCCTGATGCTGCTTTCCTATACCAAGGTGTAAATCAGGAATAATGATGGAAATTGATTTAATTCAATCATTTTAAAATTGGCCCGAGTAGAAGAAGAATCAGGCTCCTCTATATTTGAAAAATGTAGTATAAAATGCATTACAGAATGCTGGATAATATATGAGCTAGCCAGTAGATGGGGGGTTTTTTTAATTCCCATAAATATATAAGAGCCTAGAGATTTAAAGGAAAAAATATGCACTGCTCAATGCATGAGAACTAGAACAAACGATGATTCAAATGAAAATAGATTCTCTTAGGTGATTCCAGTTCCCTAATGCAATACAATAAAACATCCAACTTCTCAGTTGGCATAAATCCACGTTGATACATTGACATCAATAAAGCTATGCTGATTTATGCAAACTGATGATCTCTCTCCCCCACTTATCCCTCACCCCAAACTTTTTTTTTTTGGTGGGGTGGAGGAGGAATTGAGAGACAGACAGACAGACAAGTTTGGAAAGTTTTCCACAGTTTGTGTGTGTTTGCTCAAGACAACTTTTTGAAACCCAGATAAAGAAAAGCATTCAAATGAGGCAAGGATGAGTAATTGACGATCATAACTGTGATTATAAGGTATAATTACAATTAGCTGCACAAGACTGTTAATCATAAAAATAATTACATGCCAGCTTTCTTCCAAAAAAAAAAAAAGAACATAATTAAGTGGCCCAGAAGGGCGACAAAAACACATTTCAGACTGACAGAGGTGTTGTTAATGGGGGGTTATGGGTAGTGGTAAAGCCTGTTGGATGCTTAGCATTGCTGCTCAAACCTCTTGAAATGAGGAAAGGGTATGTAGTGTTATTAGCACTAACAACTGGCTGTTCAAGTTAATTGAGCCAATTTTAATATCATTAAAAATTGAGAGAAAAAAATCCCAGTGATATGGCATCTAGGTTTCAATCTTTGCAAGGCTGGATCTGTTATTATTCCTATTGCAGTAGGATTCAGAGCAAGCCAGTTCCCAAGCCACATTTTTGCCAGCCATCATCATAAAACAAGACAAAAGGAGAATGACTGTGTACTCAAAACCAGGTGACAAAGAGCTTTGAGGTCTAGCTGAAAAGGCACAGGGCTGGGAGTCCGAAGAGCTCCTATTCGAGGCTATACCACAGATCTACTGTGTGAACCTGGGCAGTTTACTTCCCTTCTGTTTGCCTCATTTTCCGCTATATACAGAAAGAAAACAATAGAGAGAGAATTGAGTGTAAAATAGGTATGAGGTGCTACCAAATGGAAATGATAATATTTTACATATATTTTGCACAGGTTTTAAATGACAACACAAGTTGCGAGGCCATGGAGAATCAGATTTGTAATAAATAAATACATATATATAATGATTAATAATTGTACATTTACAAAAATTATATATAGATCAATTGAGTCACTGAGAACAATATGGGGTTCATTTTGTGTCCTTCTTTGGTTGCTAAGGTTCTGCTCCAGCAAAGCACTTGCTTAATTTTAAACATGTGAGGGATTACATCCAAGTCCCTGAGTCTACTCACATGCTTCAAGTTACTCATGCTAAAATGCTTTACTCGATCAAGGCCTGAATGGTTAAACTGCACCCTCCCCCTAAGAGTATTATCACATCTGGCCACATTAGTGGCTTTCATCATAATCCTTTTCTGCTTTGGGCTTGGCCTGTTTGCTCCACCTGCTATTGGGAGAAGTTGATGCTTCAGCCTCACGAGGAGGTCGGCAAGCCTCGGGGCATCGGTGAATCACCCACTGCCTAACAGGCACACCATGAATCAGAAACGCGCTCTCTTTAGGCAGGAAGGGTGACAAGATCTTGTAATTTATCTCAAATGAAATCAGCTATTTATTTGAGTGAGCCAGAAACACCATCCATTAATTCTCCAGAATAGTCCTGAACCCTGTGGGGTTTCAGTTCCAGTCCATACATCTCACACAGTAAGGGTGGCTGTTTTTTGTTTAATGCTGTTATGCTGCAGAACCACCTTTGACTCCTAAGATTGCATGCTTCTAAACTCTGTCTTCACATCACTAGTCACCTGCATAAAATAATAGAGTCCCTGTGTCCCATGTGAATCCTTTCATTAAAACTGTGGAGGGGAGTGGGGGTGAACCATGTTCACATTAAAATTTCCTTTTCCTGCAGGCCTCTGGTTTGCTTAAATTTTGTTTCGTTTTGTTAAGGAAGCAGCACTGAGCACAGAACAGAGACCTGGTGCAAACGGGGGAAACTTTTCTTCCCATGAGTAAATTTTTTGAATAGTCAGGAAACCTGAAAGAAATGGGCCAAATTCTTTTGCAGGTACAAATTGGAGTAGCACCATTAAGTCAACAGAGCTGTGCCAATTTACACCAGCAGGTAATATGGGCCTATATCACAGTGATCCCACCAGGAAATTGGATGTGCAGATTGATGGCTTCAGAACTTGCCACTTTTTTCAAAGCCTCGTCTCTTTTGCTTTTGACTATATGAGGTTAGAAACAGGGATTTTTTAAACACAGGGATGCATAATTAACCTTTGGAACAACTTGCTTGGCAATATGGTGGTGTCTGTGTCAGTTGGAGTCTTTCATTCAAGATTAGGTGTCTTTCTTTTTTAAAAAATGCTCTAGCTCAAACATAGAATACGGGCTAGATGTAGGAATCACTGGGTGAAATTCTATTGTCTGTGGTATGCAGAAAATCAGACTAGATGATAATGGTCCCTTCTGGTCTTAAAAAAATCTATGAATCATGTGGCAAAAGCCCAAACACATTACTATGATCTGAGCTGTAAATTGAATGGTCTCCAGCATGATTTGAAACCACAACTCTCAGCTGTATGGACTTCCACCACTTGGAGGAACTCCGTTAACAAGTAGCGCAAGTGGGATTTGATCCTTTCTGTGAACGGGTCACTATAGGGTGGCAATCCCTGCTTTGCAGGCATAAACCCACCCTCGACGCTAAGCGCTAATAACCCTTCCCAAAGAGTTTTACTGGTGAGCCACAACGAGCTGCAGCTGTGAGATCTCCACAGTACAACAATTTGCATGGGAGCTGGCTTGCTGGAGTTCTGTAAATTGCTGGAGTGACTTCATAGCTCTGCAAATCATTAAAGAAGGCCAAGTCTCTCCAGGAGCTGCTTTGATAAATTCCCCTGAGTCGCAAAATTTATTTTTTTTTATTTTCCCCTCAGCTCCATTTGTAATGTCAACACTATGATTTTTTAATTATCTGTTTGAAACGGAGATTTAAAACTGAAGCCCAGGAAGGAACCTGGCCAGAATAGGGAATAAGGATCCCCTTGGGGATTGCTTGGCAGGTCTGACCTGAATTCTTATACAAGTGCCATTACAGAGGGGCCAAAATGAAAGGCACTAAATATTGCAAACCCTTTGCTCCCCTGCACAGCCATCTGGCCCCCCCATTCCCAGCTGAGCATACACTGCTTCTGGTGCTCATACAGATAGGACTGAAAGTCGAGAGAGTTCTCTCCCACGCACTGCAAGAAGGCACTCATGAGTCTGCTGAAGGCACTCTTCCCCATATATTGGGGGAGGGAGCTCTCTCCGGTGTACTAGGTTAGGGGCTTATGAACTAAAAGGCATCATCTAAAAAAGAGGGAACAAAGAATATGGTGATTGATAAGTGACATAGAGTCTTGTGGCACCTTAAAGACTAACTAAAGTATTGAAGCATAAGCTTTCATGGGCTAATACCCACTTCGTCAGATGCATGCTTGCAGTGATTGATAGGGTGCCTAGACCTTGATATTCACTGCCCCATGGAACTGACCTTAGTTGTGGTATTGAGGCCCTCAGAATCCATTAGAACAATGAGTGAGTAGATAGGTAGGGCACAGTGAGACCAGAATTCTTCATGCAACTCCTTAGGAAGCACACATTGCACCAAATGGGATCCCAGCATGTGATCTGGCCTGATTTTTGTGGTTCCACCTTCACGCCATTGCTCCCCATCCATGGAACCAACACTGCCCTCCCACATCCCTCACCCACATGCATAAAGGACTCACAGACCTCCTCCTGCCCCTCAGCTGTCTCACACTACAACAGGGGGGAATGTCAGCTTTCTGACCCTTGCCCCTCTTCCCCCCACAGCCTGCGATAAATCCACTTTGCTGTTTAATGTTCTGCATTTTTTATTACAGCTAATTCCCCCAGATGAAAGAGGGGACTCTGGACTGCTTCACTCCACGCCACCTTCATCCCCAGCCTTCAGTGCCCAACATTACCAGGGGTGATCCATTTCTCAGCTTTCTCCTCTGAAGGCTGCTGTGAAAGCACCTGGCACTGGGGACAAGTACTTGGGCTTGGGATGCATCGGTACCTGGACAGAAAATGCTCATCAGCCTTTGAATCTTGTCTGGGGGTGGTTTACGTGACCCCCTACACTGACGGGGAAACCTAGAGGTCCTCAAACCTCATGACCCATCTGGGAAAGTTCACATAACTTCATGCAAACTGAAATGCATGGCATTCACTCCAGTCTGTACTTCATTATATTGATATAGCAGTTACCCCTTTGTCTATAGAACAGCTCATAGGGATCTTTCAGTATGAAAAGATGCTCTAGCCATATAAAATGAGATTTTCATTACTCTGTGTTGCCAAATTAAAATAAAAATTAATAACTCTCGCCATCTCATTTGCCTGCATTATGCTCTTGCTCTTGGCTTTATAGCACCAGGCATGAAGGATATGGGGATTTGAAAAATTAACCAACATAATGAGGGTTGATTATTAATGCTCGGAGCTAAAAGAGAGAAAGAGAAAAATAAAACAAAAATGAGCCAAAAATAAGGGTAATCTCTCATTCCCCAAAAGTGAGATAACTATGGCAATGATTCAGTTTAACAGATGCACCAAAGAAATTGAATAAATACCACCTACTAGTTTATTGGGGGCCTGTTTTTTATCTTTTATAAAATTCCAGAGGAATGCGAGTAGAAGATTTCTGAGGAATGGATGGTACCAAAAACTCTGTGCCTCCAACTATGGGCAAGTCACTTAGGAGCAGATTTTCAAAAGCATTCAGAATCTAAAAAAAAAAAAATCACACCCAGATGTTCAGAGAAGCCCAGCTCACATATATTGCCCCCAAGATAAATGGCCATGGTTAGGGTTAGGCAAAAGAACTCAGCTGGGTAGGTCCCGAAATCTTTTGAAAATCTGGTCCTCAACTGGCTGCCCATATAGGAACTCAGCTCTTTTGAAAGTTGTCTGTGTTGAGCTCGTCAAAGTCTAGAACAAAGGTGCTCAAGGATAAACAGGCCTCAGGGCTAGATTTTCAATCTAACTACATTGCTTCATACCGCTGAGCAACATAGTTAAGTTGATCTAAACCTACATATAGACGGCTGAGTCAACAGAAGGATTCTTCCATCAACCTAGCTCCTGCTGCTTGGGAAAGTGGAATAACCACATTGGAAGGGGGTCCCTCCTCCCCTCCACCCCATCAGCAATGTAGGAAACATCTACCCTATGTAGAATGACCAGATGTCCTGATTTTATAGGGACAGTCCGAATTTTGGGGTCTTTTTCTTATATAGGCTCCTATTAGCCCCCCACCCCACCCTGATTTTTCACACATGCTGTCTGGTCACCCCAACACTATAGTGCTACAGCAGCATAGCCACAGCAGTGAAGCTGTGACTCTAGCTCTTGGAGTGTCAGTTTGGCCTTAATCTCTCTTTGCCTCGGTTCCTCATCTATAATGGGAGTAATAACACTTTTATTTTGACTGTAAGCTCTTCAAGACAAGGCCTGTCTCTTGCTATGTGTCTGGTACAAATGGGCTCTGATCTCATCTCCTAGAGTTGTTCCTGTAGCACAAATATTATCAAAATCCCCTAGCCCAAGGTCCTAACCAACTTTGCCTTTATGAGGAAAAAGAAAGCACATAGTGAATTATCTACAGAGGAGGATACCACCTTGACTGCCACAGCTCCATCTCACTGGGTGGGATCACCCAGGATTGTCAAGGCTAATGGTAATTGATGTTTCCTTTCACACCTGCTCTCTTTCCTGCTTTATTATGCCTTTGCAAATACTGTTGTCTCTGGGGGAAGAGTGGGAGGGAGGAGGAGGCAGCCCGCAGAAGGGAACAATTCCGGTTGCGCAGCACAACACTGTTAAATTGCATTCAGCCTCCCTTTCACAACGTAATAAAGCGTTGTCTGAAAGGCAGCATGGAGTTTTAATTTGCTCATTGTCAATGGATACTGTAATCATGTAATTGAAGGGCGGGCGCTTGTCCTGTAAAGCGAGGAGAGGCGTCCGGCACGTGAGGCAGATGCTGGGGAATTGGAGCAAGTCTGATTTGTTCCTGAAAATGCTACTTCTAGATGTAGATGCCTTTTTAATACTTGAAACCTAGAAGAGCCCCAGTTGGGTAATAGGGTTGAAGAAAACTGAATTTTTTTTTCCATGGCAACTTCAAACTCAAGGGGCCTGTATTTGTACCAGACTGAGGCTGTATTGTATTGTATTGTATTGTATTGTACCAGACTGAGGCTGGCATAACTGCACTGAAATCATAGCAAAATTACACTCATGTAATGTAGATGGAATAAGACCCAAGGTGTCTTAATGCACTTAAAGCATTGCATCAGATGCCACCAAGGTGAGCTGGTCCCTCTGTACAGTCATTATCTAGGGCTGTGATCTTCACATATTTCTCTTACTATGCAACATTGGGACTGCTCAACAGTTGGATGCAAGACTTACAGCAAACACAGAATTGCTGCAGAATCTGGCCATGTTGACTTAAGTTGCCTTCTACCCTCCTGTCCCGTATGGGGCTCAAGGCCCAACAATGATGATGTGATGCTAGATTGCAGCAGAGAATCCAGCCGAGCCCCTCTGCGCTATTCAGATGAAGCAAAGGATGTGGAAAGCAGCTAGATTAGCTGACCAGTGGCTGTAGAGATGACCAAGCCTGCTTCTCCACCCCATCTCCACTGCACTCCTCCGGGGGAGGCCTGTATTGCTGTGTCAGCCATAAATCCCTGCTTGGCAGATGGCCTCTTGGAGAGTAAAGTGTGTTGAGACATATTAGAGCAGGCCCAAGGTAGCTTTAATCTATGCCTAGATCAGTATAGAACTGGCTCGCTTGAAGGCCCAGGATCCTGTGGAAGCAGCCAGTGAAAGCTGGGCATAGCTGAGAATCTGGCCTACGTGGCCTCTGAATAACCCAAAAAAACAATCATCCTGTCTGGCATCATTAAAGAATTCCTGAAGCTGTTGGCAAGTAAAGGGGCATTGTTCAGCCTAGGTTTCTTGCCCAACTGCCAGTTCAACTGCCTCCTTAGATATATTTTTTCTGGTCTGGTAGTTCAGTTATGCTGTAGATTTAGGATGAAATCCTGGCCCTACTGGCAAAATTCCCATTGACTCCAATGAGGCCATAAATTTGACCACAGAGTCTTACTTCCTGTATGAGCCAGCTGTGTTCTTCTTTCTACTTTATATTTTTCACCCTAGTTGTCTGGCTCTGAACTATTTTTACAACATTTGTACCGGGAGTTTTTTATACCACTTTCCTAACAGTTACACAGAGGACTGACTGCTCTATATTACGACATCCGTTTTGATTTTTTTTTTAGAAGTGCATCCCACATGAGCAAACAGAGGACTTTTCAGGCAGCAAAGCATCAATGCCACTCCCTCCTACAAGAGAAATGGTTGTCATGGTATCCAGTTTGGCCACACTGTCACCGTCATACAGTAATCAGCAATCTTGTGAAAGACAGCAGGCAGGAATGTGTAACCATTGACTTTTCAGACTCAGTAATCAGTAGTAGGTAGCGGATGACTTTTTCAAAGTAACTTTTAATAACCCAGTGCACAGACTATGGATACCAATACAGCAGCAGAGATGCAGTTGGACACCTCACATACATGGCTGGTCAACAGAACTTGTTTTTCTAGGAAAACATCTGCAGCAAAGCAGGCATCCTCCCCACCATCCCCATCACAACCCCCACCCCTGGAAGTTGAGATTTGCTTGGAATTAAGAGATTGACAAGCAAGGTTTCTAGTCCCGATTCTACCACTAACTCAGTGGGTGGGCTTGGGCAAGTCAATGATTGGGAGGGCCAGCCGGCAGGCTGGACATCAGGGGGGACTGCCAGTGTGTGCTTAGCATCCTCCGTTCCCCATTCCTCCACCCCCATGCTTGCTCTAAGCCCAGAGCACCCACGCAGTCGGTACCTATGCATGGGAGAGGGGAAGGGATATTTCTTATGCAGGAAAGGTTGCTTTTGTCTGGGAACTCAGTAAACAATTAAGCAGTGGAAAAGTCCTAGAGATTTAGAGAAGCAAGAGTGCTGACAAAGGCTTAAGTTTTATCCATTTCTCCCTCAATCCCTCTTGGCATATTTAGCAGCCGCTCAGAAGCAGCTCATGAAATTGAATTGGGTGAATTTAAATGATGGCCTTTCCTGTTCTGACTTTTTAATTTCACATCCCTTGGACTGCCCCTTTGCTCCCCTGTGACAAGTTATTCCTCTGTCCCCACCCTCCTGCCGCTGGACTGGAAATGGTTTCCTTAAGGAAAGTTACAGCTCCGCTAACTTTAATGAGGAGAAGATAGCAGCCTGAGGGTTGCAGTCAGAGTGCAGGCTCTGTGGGAGGTGGAAAAGTTTGAGAACCAAAATGAGCTCAACAAAATGCTGTGGATAGTCTGAAGGGGCACTGATCTCTCACTGTGTCCCACCAGGGTGGAGCTGGACCTCTCTTCACGCTCAGATGCCTCAATGCTTTTGTTAGCTTTACACTGCACCCCACGGAGTCAATGATTCTGTACTCTTATGTCCATATAAAGCAGCCCAAGGCCAAATGTGATGGGACCAGAAGTACACTGATTTATTATGACTGTATCTGGAGGTCCCAACTGAGACTGGGGTCCATTGTACTGGGTGCTCTACAACCACAGACAGTCCCTTACCTAGAAAGTTTACAAGGCTGATGAATGGTGGGAGAGAATGCCTGGCTTAAGGTCGCACAGCAGGTCAGTGGTGGAGAACAAAGACTAGGCCCCTGGTGGCCCTCAGTAGGGCACTAGCCAGAGTCTGACTAAGGACTTCTTATACAAGAAATTCTTGTATAAGAATTCAGCCAGAGTCCTTAGTCAGACCAGAAACCGCCAGCCAAGCCCCAAGAAATGGTAATTTCATGGAGCAAACAATAGCCTTTCCCACCTTATTAAGCATCCAGATTCCATTAGCCCTTTGCTTGCTGTCACAGGAGAGATACTGGGACAGGCACCTGCTGTCTGAATGCTGCAGGCCCCTCTGGCTTAATCGTCGTCGTTTTCAACTCGTGCACGTTTTCATTTTAAACATTAGCTTTAATAAAAAATTTAAAATCTGAAGGAACACTGCAAAAATCTGTGACATCTGGTGCTTACTGGCCATGGCCCCAGTCATTCAAGCATCCTTTTGTAGCACGCCAAGGTGAGTGAGTTTTATTCAGATGGGAAAAACTCAGGCCCAGAGCAGGCAAAGGGCTGGCACCGCACACCACTGTATCAGCAGTGGCCTGAACTGTCAGCCAAGCCCTGAAAGACACTGTTCAGCATGTCAGCCATGCCGAGAGGCAGACCTGAGTATAAAAAACTCCCTATAATTTGCACTGGGTTAAGGTCTCAGGCTGCTGCCCATCACTAGGATGTCAGACTGTCTGCCACATAAAAGTATCAAGAGCCAGTTCTCTAGTGGATTTCATGAAATCTCTGGTGCTTCTCCCTTGTAGGGTCAAAACCGCTGCTTGGGGTAGGGTTTTTGTTTGGGATAAAAGAAGAAGTCAGCACTGAGTGTGTCATTCTTATGGCAGAAAGACTGTTGGGGTTGCATCGAGAACCCACAACCAACATCAGGGCCCTCCCATCTGTTGGGTTCTAAACAGACACACACAACCAAGCAGTCTGACACACACACACACATACACACACACACACAAAAGCTTAGAATCTTAACAAACAGATAGAACATGGCAGACAACCTTTTTGATCCCTTCTTCTACAGATCTGAAACAGTAGCATAGAGACATTAAGTGATTTGCCCACAGTCAGTCTTTAGCAGAGCCAGGAGTTTCACCAAGATCTTTAGAGGCTCAGCCTTTAACGACAGGGCCTCCCTTTCCCTGTACAAAACACATACCAACTTGATGCAGGTGTAACTATTGGCTCAACAGAGTTACTCCTGATTTGCACCAGCATAAGCAAGAGGAAGATCAGGCCTTCCCTGCGTGTGCTGCATGTTAGTCACAGGGAAGATCTGATCCATGACGTTGGTCTACAGCAGCCCTTCCAGATGAGCAAACAAGAAACCTCATCCATAGCTGCTCCGTTAGCAGCTATGCCAAGCCCCTCTCATCTACCAGTCCCTGCTTACACAGTGTGCAGCCGTCCACAGCAGTAATTACTCACCTCTCTTCACATTCTTCTGTGCTTCTCCGTTGCGTTTTTAAATCAATCCATCAGTCGTGACAGTTTCTGAGAGTGGATCCGGCTCATCCCCTGAAACAGGCAAGCAGTGGGTAAGAGCAATTATTCCATAAACGGTTTTCTTTTTCACCTTACATCTTCTTGGATCCATGACCTCCGCTTCTGTTCCTAGGTAACTACCATCTCTGGTATGGGTGGCACGTTATTTTTGCCCAACAGTTCAGTAGTTACAAAGCCCTGATCCTGCCCTCTCTATCCTCACAATAAAAGGCTCGGGGTTGTGTAGGGGAAAGGTAAATTACATGTTAAATGCATTTAATTTGTTAACAATAGACAGCAGCACAGGCTCCCCTCTGAGCTGTGACTTAAGGAGAAGCGCTGTAGATGAAGTGCACCCAGAAAACTCAAGACACAGGGACATCAGCTAGTGAAGTGAGCCCTGTTAAATCGTTCACTCCTCTGCCTTGCTGGGAGTCAGGAATCACTAAACGACAGCAGAGCTAATGCCAAGAGAAAGTGATGGTGGCAGCAATGGGTGGGGACAGGGAGGAGGGAATGGGAGGGATGCTTGGGTGGTGGAAATGTTGGTTTCATCTACACTAGACAAGGGTAATTAGACTTGGCCTTGTCTAGTGTGGATGCAGGTTAACATCTTTTAGTTGGTTGATCCACCAGCTAGACTGGGCTAGAATGTGTTAACTTGCATTTGCATAGGGAAAGGTAGAGTGGTTGATTACAGTGCATGTAGCTAACTTCAAACCACTTTTCCTAGCGTAGACAAACATTAAGGCTCTGTCTACATTACAGACCGTACTACAGCACAGCTGTACCACTGCAGTGTGCTGCTGTAAAGTGTCCTGTCCTCTATGCTGGTGGGAGAGATTCTCCTGCCGGCATAGGGCTGTCCACACCACTATTTTTGCCAGTGAAACTTAGGTCAGTGTGTGTGGTGGGGTGGTTTGTTTTCACGCTCCTGACTGACAAGTTACCTACTAAAGTGCTAGTGTAGACAAAGCCTGTGTGTCCTATAAGAGGCAGCTTTCGGCTTTGCTGCTGAAGTTTAACCATTCTGACTAGACACAATCTTCAGCTGGTCTACACCAGTGTAAATCTGATGTCATAATCACTTCTACACGGGCATATCTGACTTCAGTCAGTGAAAAGACTCCCATTGATGTTAGAGGGCATTGGATCTGGCTGAAAGTGAGCACATCAGGCACATTGTTAGCAGAGCTAGAGGAAAGGGGGGGAGGGGCTTTTCATCAACATTGGCCCCTCCATGTCTGCATTCAATTATACTTAAGCAAACAGCTTTCTTTCCAGTGACTCCAGGACTGAAATGCCTCCTTGAATGTCAAAAGTGAGCAATAAACCATTTTACTGTTTTCAAACTTGCAGCTGGGTCAAGGGAAGAAGCCAGGAATTGCTGGATGATTTTATGATCTAATTTAATTCTTCTAGTTCATCAGCCTGAAGTTCCTATATTTGTTCAAGTCCCTGACTGACATACCAGGCCAAGACCTATAAAACAGGAGTGAGTGAATGAGTCTCAATACAATGGTGAAGGAAGGGAAACCCAGAGGAAGGGAAATACTTGCTTATTGGCTTGTATGTCCTATCTACACAGGGCCAGATCCTGTCTAATGTAAAGTGGAGCTATGCTGATTTACACCACCAGGATCTGGCCTACATCATCTATTTTTAGTGGAGAAGAAACTCATTCAAAATCTGCACTAATCCTAGAGGGAAAAGGTTTTAAACAGGCACACACTCACATACACAAAGTTACACCTGCCAACCCCCATTGCCTTCACTGGAATTAACCTCAATATATCAGAACAGAGTTCTGCAGATGGTGCTCATCTTACTTACAAGACAGATGAAAAGCCTTGAATTTTTCAGCTACAACAATTCAGAGAGCTCAAGTGACTCAAGTTCAAACAGTCTGCAGCAAAGCTAGGAAACAAACTCAGATCTTGAGTCCCGGTCCAGTGACAGCCACCCTTCCTCCATCTGGAATCTTATTGTCTTAGCCTGGTAAATATACATTCAGATCTTGTTTGATGTTCGCTTCACTCTCCATGCAGCCTGGACTCTTCCATTCCTACTGTCCTGAAACAGAACCCCCTCCCTCCTGGAGAATTTGCCATGTGAGGCTGCCAGGGGAATTATGCATAACAAGATGGCTGGGGGGTTATGTCACTCCATGAAAGCTGTAATTTCCCTGCTATTGATTTCCTAAAGATAAACTTGTAGTTTGCGTGTGGTGAAAGCTAATTTAAACAAGAAAGATGAGTCTCCCCAGAACACCTTGATTGGCAACTGTGATAAATTCCTATAATTACTATTGACTCCAAGAAGGATTTTCATTTGTTAAAGATGTTGCTGAAATGACAGCCCAGAAACAGAATGAGACTGGGAAAGCAGCATGCAGCTCCTGCCTTAGCCGAGTTACCCGAATATTTAGCATCATGCTGATGTGCAAAGGGTCACCAGAGTCAAACTACTTTGGCAAGCCCAGTTGTGCCAACTCCAGTCACTGGAAAATTTATGAGTCAGGCCACTCAGACGTGAGCTTGACTTAAATACAAGGTTCCTTTTTTCTTTAAAAAGGGTTTTGGTTCTTTTTAATTGGCCTTCTGGTTTGAGCATTTAGGATAAGACTGAAAAGGTGATCCAAGTGTTTCTCTGCAACCGGGAGGGCTCGCAGCTTATTTTTAAAAAGTGAATGCTGAGATTCTTATGCATCCAATAGCTGAATCTTTAAGACAGATACCAAGTAGGACCAACCCTCCCCACCACCCACACACCACCCTTCAGCCTGGGGCCTCATGTAAGCAGCTAGCCTGCCCGGAAACCACTGTACCATCACTGCTATTGGTACTCGTGCTAGCTAGATCAAAAGTTGCTCAAGTACATCTACACAAGCTGCAGTCACACCCCTGAGTCCAGTGCAGACATGCAATGAGTACAGATGAGCACCCATATGGCAGACTGCACCATTGCAAATCCATTTGGATCTGCAATCTCAGGCTAGCTAATTTTTTGATGCTTCACTGAAAGTTCAGCTGGAATATCAGCTAGAGTTTGAGGCATATAAGTATTGCATCCAACCCCTTCTCCAAAGTCTCAGCCCCATCTCTGTCCCCTCCCTGCCCTATTCCAACCCCTTTCAAAGAATGCCCATACCTACATGCATATGCTTATGGTGGCCTGATTCCTCATCCCCAGAGAAGAAATACAGCATCTGCTTGCTCCCCAGAAATGGTTTACAAGAGACAGTATCCTCTGGCTTCTGCCTGACATTCAAAAGCCACACGAGGATACTACAGGCCACCTGCAAACAGTGTTTCTGCGTTGAGTGGTTTTTCATCCCTTAAACCTAGTCTGTTGGTGGGCATGGAAGCCTCAACCAGAAGCTCTTCTACTTGCAGTCAGGAGGTGAGCAGTCGTTGAGCACCAGAGAGAAAGAGAACAGCTGATAAAAAGGAGTGCTTTGTAGGAGACAGTCTCTTGCTACTTTAGGTAATTGTTTGGCTGGTCTGCTTTCCTTTTCCCCCTTGGAGGAGGAGTACTTGTTGGTAAAGTACAGCCTTTATAAAAAATGCAGGGTCAATAATTAACAGCTGCAAAGCTGTCATTTCACACAGGACCCAGCATCTTAAATACAGGCAGAAGGGAGAAAATGTCAAGGACACAGCAGGTATTTCTATTTCCTCACTTTGCTGCTCCCTTCTGGGTTTAGACAGGCTTGCACATGTCTGTACATGTGCACACTGCAGACCACCCCCATGGTCACCACCACATGCACACATGTGAACAGTGGGCACACACAGAAATATTTGCATAAACCACTCATATAACACCCAGAGCCACAGCCCCATGTATGAATTCAGAGGCAAGTACGTAGCCATTGCACATACAAGTTTGATCTTGCTCTAATTTTAAAGACAGTGGACGCCATTGAACTGCTAAACATTCCAGAGCATCTGACATAAGCTCCTGAGAGCAAAGTTTCTTTTCCAGGATGTCAGAGAAGAAATTAACCGATGATTCATTCATAAGTGAAGGGTTTTGTACAGTTTAAACACTTCAGTTCTGATTCTAAGCTATGGACGAGCTGAGATGTTTAGGATTTGAAAGATACTAAGTGGCATGTGAATCATTCTTGTTTTACAGATCAGGAAACAGGTCCAGAAAGGTACAGTTGAGGTAGTAGCAATACAGGGACTAGAACCCAGGGAATCTGGCCTTATTCCCTGCCCTACTTTTACCTCTAAACTATACTCCCTTCTCAGAGTTTTCCTTCTTTTAAAGGAGGCAGGGATGCTAGCTTCACTTTGGGGGTGTGCTCAAGGAAGTTTGCAATCCAGATACTGTATGTTTTAGCCAAGGCTAAAAGTGAGAGAAGGGATACCGACATCCCAAACAGCTGCTCCCTGTAGCAGAAATAATTTGGGGAAGAGAGGAGCGGGAAGAAGAGCATCTCAAAATACTTCAGCTCTTCATTCGGAATCTGTGAAGGAGGCCACGTTACCATGGAAATGGAGGGGGGGCTGTGTCTGCGATTTTAATCATCCCAAAGGGGGTATTTAATTGGAATCAACCACAGCTTTTTAAACTGGAGAGAAATAAAAAGAAGCTGCTGCCAGAAGAGGGACCTTAAATAAAAAAAAATAAAACCATAAAACAAGAAAAAAGGAAATCAAAAGAATAAATTTACTGTAACCAGCAAAGGATTCATTAGGGTTACAAAGCTCAAATCAATTTCCCTCCTATTGACATTAACGAGTTTGATGTAGGTCCAGCTTGAAAGCCAAACAGAGCAGCTCTCCCCCCCCACACACTCCCCCGGGTCCCCACAGGGCCCAGCAGCAGTCTGCAGATTGTTCCGCACTAAGGGAACAAGGCTTTCTTTCTGCCTTGCATCTAGCTCCACCTAACCATACAGCATTGAGAAGCTTTTTGAAAAATCCACCTCACCTCTTACCAGTCACAGCTTTGCATTCCCCACATGCCTAGACCTTCTGACTTGGATGTGCCTGTTTAATAGGAGATGTTATCAAAGAAATAGCTTGGGCGGTGGCTAGCAATATTTTTGGGGCCAGCAGCTGATCCTCAGCTTTTATTGTTGGATTAAATGAAACACAGAGGCTCCAATCACTATCAGACCCCATTATACATACGTACACACCCGCCCAAAAGCGTACAAGCTAAATACACAAGACAAAGGTTGAAGGGGAACCAGACAGAGCGAGAAAGTGACTTGCCCACCATCACCTTCCTAGAGTGGAAATGAAATAAAGCTGCCTTACCAGCCTATTAGACAGTGGTGAGAGACTAAGACTAGTGCTCAGGGCAGGAGAGACCAGGAAGGACTTAACCTTCAATCCTGCAACTCCCTACGTGCCCTTATGAAAAAACAGCAATTACATATATATGTGCCAGTAGCACCAAAAGGCACCAATGAAAATAGAGGGTCATTGTGCTAGGTGCTGTACAAACCCCTAGTAACAAACTATTCCTGGCCTGAAGTTCTAGATTCACACTCAGAGCCTCATGCTTCATGGGGAGCCATTCAATCCTGCAAGCCAAAAGAGGTGCTGTGCTGATCTCCCCGCAACACACACACTTCGGAAGTCATTACATGATGCTACTAGAGTATTTTCCCTCCACTAGATTCATAAACTGGATCTTCAGTTCACAACACACCACCCCCATGCCAGAAATCTGAACTTGCACCTAAATTCTTATTATCCTAAATTAGCCACTGCCCAGCCCGCCACCCGCAGCACCTTCCCCAGAAAAGAGAAATGGAGAGAGAAGAAGGGATAGCTGTAATAGATTTTCCCCACTGGAGTGTACGTTAAGTTTAAGCCTTCAGTCTGGACACTGAATGTCTGGTTATTAACGTGCATTGAATCGGCGGCATAAGACAACCTCCGTAAGTGCTGCTATGAAAAATGGTAACAGAGCTCAGAAGCGATTGGAATGCAGACAGGACCCTCAGCTCTTGGTATCAAAGTGATTAATGAAAAATCCCCAGTATCCTTTCTCCTCTCTGAAAGAGAAGAAGTGAGCAAGGCTGACAAGAAGAACCACTCCTCCTGCGAGGAAGAGACTAGCAGGAATGATACGTCTCCGGGAGATTCCCAAGGCCTCGTGCTTGTGTAATAAATTGCCCTTGTGGCTGTCAGGAAACCTATGAAGAATGATCACGAAAGCCAGCAAAAGTAACCAGGGAAAAAAGAACAAAAGATTCAACCTCAGAAGTGCTCCTGCTCCACTTGCCCCTCACCTTCGTTTGTTCTGCAAAATGTTTTCTGAAATGAACAAGAGTGGCACAGACAGGTCCCGGGGCTCATAAAATGACTGTCAGAGTGTGACGGCAATAAAGGCTGGAATGTGGCTGCTTGCTGCAAAACCGCAGATCTTAAACAGCATGTTACAGAGAGCGGAGATCACTGAGACACTGGCATGACATCACAGCACAAAACTCTTGGAGACAGGTCATTAGTTGGTTTCTAGGTGCAAGGAAGTTGTTGTGGTTTAGGACACTGGACTCAGGAGAGGCGGGATTAATTCCTGACTTGCCCAAAAAGTTGCTTAGAGAGTTTGTGGTAAAGTCAATCTTTTAGTGCCTTGGTTCCCCCCTGCCCACCCCATCCCAATCAGTACAATGGAGAAACTTTTCTTTGTCATGGCTATTTAGATTTGAGTTCTTTAGGGCAGGGACTGTTTCTTACTATGTGTATGTGCAGCACTTAGCATAATGGGGCCCTGATCTTGGTTGTCCTTATTACTTGTCAACTCGAAACGCTAGCTAAATCCTAAATATTTACATGACCAGGGCAGAAAAAATTAGGATTTTAGCCATGGTAAAAGTAACTGGACTGATGATCCTTGGAAGTCTAGGACCCAGTTCTCATTTACAACAGGGGCCCTTTATACTGCTCTGGCACCCATTATATGGTCAGCATGTATTGTCAATGCAAGAACATTGACAAAGGGCCTTAGTGTGTATGAGAATCAGGCTCACAAGTCTTCTGTTTATCCACAGGACAAGTATAGCACAGGCAGAGAGGTAGTGCAATCTTCCCTTGTGTGCACACACTCTAGCTATCACACACACTAGTCCAGGCCTTGAGGGACTATAGGAATCAGAGGAGAGTTAAGTCTCCATGGCCTACTCACTCATTTCTGTTCAGGCTGCCAGTCAGAGGACCAATTTGTGGTCATTTGTTCTCTGATAACTGGGTCAAGACTCCATCTTAAAAGGGATATGGAGGAAGACCCATGATCTGGATCATTTATACCTAAATTGGACAGAGCACTAGGAAATATATGGGAGGGAACAATCCTGCACGACCAAGAGAGACCTCCTAGACCATCTAGTCTTTTCCAGGTCTGGTTTTCTGTGATTAATTTCACAGAAGGCACAGAACAGATGCCAGACAGTAATGACTTTGGGTCACATGTGGCGAGTCAGTGGGAAATAGGGCTCATGGAAAAGCTTGAGCAGCTTATTTTTCCTGCATCATCTATTATCTGCATAAGGAACTTGCATTTTAAAAGCTCAATCATGTAATGCCATGGCAAATAAGGAGGTGTCTGGGTGTAACAGTGCAGCTCTCATTTGGGTGCAGTTCTGTTTAAAAAAAAACCCCACACAGCTTGGCACTACTTATAAAAGCCAATGAATTGAATAGCAAAGGTGCTATAGATCAGGGCACTGGAATTGTGCAAGGGTAAGCAGAGAAACCTGCAGGTCAGTGTATTGGGTGCAGAACTCAGGTCTGGGATCTCAGGGAGTGCTGCAGATCAGGGTTTGGTCCATCAACGAAAATGGGTATCAAACTTTGTGAGGGGGAGGATGGTCCAATGGCTAGGACTCTATCCTAGAACTTGGGAGACCAGTCTTCAATTCCCTGCTCTGCCCTGGACTTTGTGTATGCAAGTCACTGGTCTTGTGTATGCAAGTCATTGGTCTCTGTGACTCAAGGGACAGTCCTCTCTCACAGGAATGTTGAGAGGGCAAGTGCAAAGATGGGGTGCCACAGAGAAGGGGATTATGCAAGTTCCTTAGCTAGGCCCGCAACTGGTTTGGTAGGGGAAGTATTGCAGGTGCAGGGAGCAAGGCCTTGGCGGAGCTGTGTGATCACAGTCAAAGTGTGACTAGTTCCACACCCGTCAGAGAGGAACAACATTGTTCTGCTGTGCCTCCCATTGCAGTACATGGAGCAAACAGGATCCTGAGACTGGGGCTATGGAATATGCTCAGTCAGTGGGGAATACTCCATACGAATGGAGTTGAACAGAGCTTCATTTCACCTTCTATCTCTGAGCAACAGCCAGAGAGATGCAGGCTAAGTACACCTAGATCTGATGAGAATCAGAGAGGTAGCCGCGTTAGTCTGGATCTGCAGAAGTGACAGAGTCCTGTGGCACCTTAAAGACTAACCAAAGTATTGAAACATAAGCTTTTGTGGGCTAATACCCACTTCTATCGGATGCATGATGAAGTGAGTATTAGCCCACAAAAGCTTATGCTTCAATACTTTGGTTAGTCTTTAAGGTGCCACAGGACTCTTTGTAGATCTGATGAGGTTTCCCCCATCTGAACTCTTCTGTTTACCTGCTGTCACAACCCTTTAGACTCAATGACTCTTGCAGAGCTGACTCCAGCCCTTCATGTTTCTTTCAAGACATTTCCTTCCTAAGAGAAAGGATGAAAGGAAAACATCCAGCAGCTGTTTCATTTAGTATGTTCTACTTCAGGATCCTGGAGGGATAGACAATGAGCAGCCTCTTCCTCAAAAGGGATTTCTTTGGTGCCCTGGGATTCATACAAGGCTGTAACATCCATTGTATGTTCTCCTGCACCATGTGTTGCTGTTAAGGCTCTGAGAGAGGCCTTGTGTCCCAGACCCTCACTATTGCCAGAATTTCAACCTACAAATTACGATGCCTTGAAACAATTTGAGCATTTCTTTCTACCCTGCTGTACATGGAAGGGAAAGAGAAAGTCCAATTCCTCACCCAAACTTCATATCAAACCATACAAATAGGGTTTGATATGAAGTTTGACTCAGAGTCCTCAGTGATTCCTACACCAGTTCATGCTCCCAGTTGTGTTGGGTCTTAAAGCCAGATGACAATCCATAAACAGTCAGATCATGCAGCATGTCACAGTTGCTAAGAGTGCTCAATCTCTGAAGGACTGACAGCTATAGGAATTACCATGTGACTCAAAGAATCAACTCCAGATCCCTCAGGAGAAAGGGACAGAGGGGAAAAGAACCAGGCAAACATCTTGGGCAGCCTAAGGAGACCTTTTTAAAAGATGGGAAGGATGTCCTAAGGCATTGGATCAGGGCTTAGGCTATCTGGGTCCAGGTCCTGGCTCAGTCACAGACTCCCTGTGTGGGGCAATTCATTCATCACCCCTGTGTATCAATTCCCCTCCCATCACCCAAGTCAGTAAGATAAGTATAATAGGTCCTTTCTTCCCCTCCTTTGTCAGTCTTGAGTTCTTTGGGGTAGGGACTGCCACACTATATGCCTATACAGCTCCTAGCACAATGGGACTCTGATCTGTTTGGGGCCCTGAGAGTGTTTCCACAATGCTAAGAATGGATGATGATAATTAAGATCAAACTCTTCCTCACCATCTGTTTCCCTTAAGTCAGGTACAGCCGCAGAGCTGGTCAGTTTTGGTGGGGCTGGTTTTTAGCCCCTTCCAGTTGTCCTTTATGACTTTTAGCAGGAGATGGAAAGGTCACCGTTTTAAAAAGACGGAAAAGCAGGCATCTCCCTTCCCATTGCACCACGCATCCCACAATGGAAAGGTCATTCCTTTCATAGCCAGACAATGTGTCAGATTAATGGACATGAGCTGCCCTTTCTCAGGCTAAGTCATCAGCTTTGATGTTTTCCCTCTTTTTTTATATTTCCCTCCCCATGCAACAAGAGGCTTTTTCTACCTCTACTGAAACATCAGTTTCTCCCTGGCAAGGGGGTTGGGTGGAGGGAAGCCTAAGGCCCAGATCTTGCCACCATTAAGAAGCCAGAAGAAAAACGTAGTGGACTGTTGTAACCCTTCATGTCACTGGAGCAGCTGCTACTCAGAAGACTTGAGGCAAAGTGGAGAAGTCAAGTCTAGGGGAAAGTCCTGGCTCTGTTGGAGTAAATGAGAGTCTTGCATTTCACTTCTAAGGATAAAACTCTGACCCCATTGAATTCCTAGCCTTTCTTTTGCTTACCCCAGCTTTCATGCTAACGGAAGAGAACCTACGTTGAAAATAGGCAATTGGGAGGTGTGATGGTGTATCAAACCTAGCTCAGGCAACAACTAACAATGCTGCTGCAGCAGCTTCATTGCTACTACAGGGACAAGGCCTGCCTTCCAAGAACCTGGGTACATATGCAAGCAGCTACCAGCCATCCTGCCATAGTTTCTTGGCTAGCAGTGCTCAAGTTAGCTTTGATCTAGCTAGTTTGGGTATGTCTGCATATACTACAATCACAGCTCTCAACTGCAGTGTAGGCATGCTCAAACTCATGCAGTCAAGTCTTCAAGAATGGACAGTGATTTTTGCTACTTAGCCAAACTCCTTTAAAAGTGTCTCAAGTTATGTGAAGTATTGAAAATCCACCACTCCAACAGAAGCCTGTGAGATCTGCAGCTCAGGCCAAAAGCATCTCAGGTAGATCAGACTGAAAACTGGAGTTTCCAGCCCATGGGAAATTCCAACAGGATATTTGTTTTTGTCCCAAACTGGGAGAAAAAGTCAAAGATATTAGAAATTTTGCATGAAAAAGAAAAAATTTAAAAACACAGTTTAGAAACGTTAAAATATTTCAGTTTGAAAAACAGTGGACAGGTTTCACTGTGGGTCAATTCAGTGTTAAACTGAGTCCACCTGAGCTACCACATGCCTCATGGGAGCTATAGTTTGGGTGCCTCATGCCCCTATTCTTCTCCATAGCTCAGGCTAGCTGGATGGATTACATCTCCCATGATGTACTGTGGTCACATCTTCTATGATGCGCCACAGCAATCTAACCAGAGGGGTGCTTCATCTCTCTGTGCCTGTTTCTTCATCCGTCTCATGAGGATAATAATGTGGAGTTCCTTTGGGGAGTAATTAGTTCATGTTTGCAGAGTGCTGTGCAAGAATTATCACCTCAACTCTTCCTCCTAAGGGCATGAGCCTTCAGGTGTTCCATACATAGAAGGATACATATGGGATCTGGGGTCTGATTTTGATCTCACTTCTGCTTGTTTCACATTGTAATCCCACTACATTCAGTGGAGTCACTTCCAAATTACACGGGTGTAAATGAAAGAAGGGTCAGACCTGTAGTTTGTGACAGCCGGGAAGAAACTCAATGCAGTTAATCCAGATTTACACCTTTATTATTGAGATCTGTCTGACCCAGATCACTGACATCTCACTTCCTGAGTTCACTGCTGTGCTGTGTCTCATCAACTGTTTTGTGGGTAGAGGGGGGAGGAGAGAGCACAGCCCCAACTTGGCCATGGCAAAAGCGGGGCTGATTTTTGACTACTTTAGCTTGCAAATTGAATAATTTGTCGTTGTTACATTTGCATGCATCTTACTATAGATCTGTGGTCTTGGACATCTTTCGATCACACACACACAAAAGCCCTCCCTGATTCTCCTTTAATGGAGCTACAGCAAGCATTTATTCTCCAAATCCCCAGCAGCTGCCATAACTGCTCCATTCCAACAAATAGAAACCTTATCTTCTGATGAGTGCATGCAGCACATTCTCTGTGACATTTAGATCTCCCTCTGTAGCAGACTCAGATATTTTTGGTGTTAAAAGCAGCTTGCACAGCTGGGCAATTTCATTGCTGCAAATGTTATTACAGCAAGAGTCTGTTTAAGACAATGTCATTGACAGGAAGATATGCTGTAGCAACGGGCCCAGCCTTAGCAAGGGCCTGGATTCATCACAGCATCAATGGGAACCTTCAAGCCTCAGGGCCCCTTATGGAACAGCTCTTTCTTTCAAAGGAAGGAGAACAAGGTGCCTCAGAGCCCAAACCCCAGGGCTGAGATTTGCAAAGGCAATTATGGGAAGTTAGGCACCCAACTCCCACTGAATGTAGATGTGGGCTTATAACAGCTTGGGTGACTGAACAGGAGTGAGAGGGGAGCCTTTCCTCACTCGACAACACAATGGTCCCGGCCCTAGGCCCTTAAAGAAAAGGCAGGAGTCTCCCTCTCTTCCCACATCTGGCCCTGCGGTCCCCAGGAGCTTTGCTCAGAAGATACAGTACTTCTTGGAATGGGGTAGCCCGGACTGTTCTCACCGACTTCCTTTCCTTTCAAGGGCCAGTACAGGGCTCCTAAATCATTTGGGCAGATTTGAAAATCCAACCATAATATCTATCTTTTGCCTAGATCTTCTGGTAGGAGATCTACAAATCATCATCATCCAGTTCTTGTCCCAGTAACATCCCCTTGGAATATGGGCTGTATATCATGAAAAGAGATTCCACCAGCGTGGAAGGGGTCAAGGGACTGCTTTGGTTTGGAGCAATCCTACCCTACCACACCTGCAAGTCAGGCCAGGTTTAGAAGAGGAAGGAGTAGTTGGCAGCCCTGGAGAGGGAGTAAGTTGTTGAACTTCCCAGCTTGAAGCCTGATAGCGAGCAGAGCCTCTACCCATATAGAAAGGGAACACAGGCTCCCTAT
Organism: Dermatemys mawii; assembly: GCA_007922305.1. Classification (NCBI taxonomy): domain Eukaryota; kingdom Metazoa; phylum Chordata; order Testudines; family Dermatemydidae; genus Dermatemys; species Dermatemys mawii. The sequence goes on from ML677387.1 coordinate 3,739,541, forward strand.
GCTAAAGAAGGGGAAAAGACTATTTATACCTTTGCTTGGAGGCCCAACAAACTCTGGATGGACTGGGCCCCTCTGAAGAATCCAACTATCATGACTAGAACTTCCCACAGGCAGGGTTCCCCCCACCCTTTGCCTTTGTATTTAATCTTGTTTGCTAATCTTGGGTGGGGGTTTCCCCTGGAAAAGGTGAGCATACAGGAGGCCTTGGCCGGAGGGCTGAGGACCTACCATTGAATGCTCTTGCTGGAAGACCTGAACTTGTGAGTGTGCACTTGCTATGTAGCATCTGAAGAGGGCGACCTGATGGACAGATCCCTGACAAACCCTGCTCTGAAAAGCGGCCAGTCTTAGTAAAATATGTAAATAGGAACAGAGGAGGCTATATGCTTTTACCTGCTCATAGAGGGCCAGATCCTGGCTCCATTGGGTCAGTAGGAGTTTCGCTATTAACCTGAGTAGGACTAAGGCATGGACCCTAATCCTCAAGTGGTTGAACCAATGTAGCTTGTTTCCCCCCAGCCCAAGGCAAATTCCATTTTGCATCAATGCAGTGGCACCAATTTAGTGGAGTAGTGAAGACAAGCCCAAAGTCTTAAAAAAATCAATCTTTACAAGGTGTGAGGTTTTCAGATGTTATGGTAAATGAGGCCATTTCATACCTTACATATAGTTCATGCCACTTGATGCTGCATTTTGACAGTGCACTGTTCTCTCCCCCTTGTATTCAAGGGACTAATCTGAAGTGAATGGGAGTTTCTTCCCCCTCCCCAGCCCGTGAGCTTTCAATCAGGTCCTGGCTTCCTTTGCTGACAAGCACTTAGCTTTAGTGAAGTCAGAAAGGAAGCCTCTTGATTTAATATATTCTGGCAGCAACTTATTGTTTCTGTCTTTTAGAGGTTCCCCCTACTTCCCTTTCTTGCACACAGCAGCTCAAATCCATCCCAGACTTTAACTGATGCTACCAAGGCAGCATACGACAAGCAGAAATAATCCAAAAGCAAACAGGAGATTCCTAGCTCAGTCATCGTAAATGCTGCAAGTTCTGTACAAAGCAAGGTGCTTCTAGACAGGGTTTAAGAAGACTGTCTCCTTCTAACCTATTAAGGCTCCTCAGGTTTCAGAGCTGTGAGATAATGACTTGTTGGGGACCTTTGGTGCCTGTTTTATCCCTTCCTTTTTTTAAAAAAAAAAAAAAAATGGATCTCATCACAAGAGCTCAAATTGGCTCCTCTGGCAACCAATCAATAAGTTCCAGTAGGCTTTAACATCCCTTCTGGCTGATGCTGCTGTAATCAGCACCAGAAAGACTGAGGTACCTGCCCCTTCCTTCTTTCCCAGGGTTTATCTATCATGTTTCTTATACTGAAGCATATATTTATTTTGAGGTGATTGTGTCATCCTGGATTGCACTCATGACCAGACAGCTTCTGTCTCCTCCCTGGAGCCTAGCAGGCAGGGTGGCAGGGGAAGTTTGGTAGAGCACTTAACTGTTGGGAGCTTCCAGGAGGTGGATCACTTACAGCTTTGCGGTTTCTTTTAAGAGACTATATCCTTGAATGAAATGTTCACCTCCTGGGCCACACTTTGGGAGGGAGTAAGTACGATCATCATAAAACTTAGAGAAACACTTTAGTGCTTCATTTTGGGAAAGCAGTATGAGCTAATGGTTACATCACTGGAATTTGGGAGACCCAAGTTCTGGCACCAGTTCTGCCACTGACCTGATGTATGGCCTTGGGTATGTCACTTTCTTTCCTTTCCCACCACTTGTCTATTAAGATTATGACTGCCTTTGGGTAGAGACTGTCTTATACTACATATGCACAGCACCGTGCACAATAAAGCCTTGATCTCAGCTGGGGTTGTGGCAGTACTGTAATATGGGTAACAGCACTAATATTGTAATGTCCAGTAGTTTCTAAATTTTCTTATGCAGAACCTTCCTGCTTCTCCAGCAGAAAATAGTTCCAGGCAGGCTAGCATAGCATTAAAGCAATCTTGAACGTTGTATGCAGTGCCTTGCACACTGGCTAAAGAGTCACTGCCCCTCAACAAGGCAAATAAGTGTCTCAGAGAAAAGGGAACTCAGATGCCTAAAACCCTGAACAGCATTTCTTAATCAAAAATGCTTCACCTACTGATCTACCTGCACACATGCCTGACATCACACACCTGTGATCCCTATATTCACACACCTCTCACATAGGCATAGCAGTCACCCCAAGTGCATGTGTATTATACACACACTTTGCACTCATGCATGTGTATTATACACACACTTTGCACTCATGCATGTGTATTATACACACACTTTGCACCACACAAATGCATGGCACAGCTCACATACCCATGGACAACACTTCATGCTGTCCGCATGTGATCCACACACAGCATGTCTGTGACTTGCTCACACCTCACAAACCTGCATGGTGTGCACCAGGCACCAGTAACACACCCAAAGCATTCCTCACATGTGACATACACCCACATTTACACAGGATGATATTTAGAGGGCAAATTTGCCCATTTTCAAAGTCTTCCTGGAAAGGCAAAGATGTCCTGGAACACTTTCAACTCAAATCATACATAGGGACCACACTACTTTTCATATTAGCAGAATGTAATCTTCTGCATGCTAAAGTCAGTCTGGGAGTAAACACACACACACAGTCTCTCTCTTATGAAGGGCTTCACAATCCCCTGAGCCTTTGGGTTCCCTGGAAAGTTCACATAGTTATTTCTCAGAGAGAGAACTTTTATTTAGCAGTGACTCATACCACCAGGAATTCAGCAAAGCCAGCTCTAACATGGCATCCTGCTTCTACACCTTTCCCACATCAGCATAGCCAGAGAAGGTGATTCACCTCATGCAAGTCTCCAGCCCATTCCATCTGCTGCAGGAAAAACTAGGGCCATGCCATCAAATAGCACCTCTTTAGCACAAACCAAAACATCTGAAACAACACTGTGCCACCAAGCAGACCCCTCTATAAACACACATCCTTACCTCTAGGTCACCTCTTCACATGGCATTGCAGGATTCTTTGTCTACCCACCAATGGTGGCCACAGCAATCACTTCCAGCTGATCTCTTCCCCCAAACTTCCTCACAGGAACTTCAGCATCTCAGCTCTCTAGTCAAGTCACACAACAGCTCAGTCCCCTTCCAATAGTCACATCTAAACAACAGATCCTTCACTGTTCTGAGCTCAGCTTCACATACAACAACTCCTTTGCCTCTCCCAGACTTGACTTCAATTCCCTTTTGGTCCTAATGCAGGATTCACCCATAGGATCCTATCATGCTGGGGTGGGAAGGCCTCAATGTATGATTTGTTTTCTCTCCCCAGAATCTGCCTACCACTGTTGAGGGCCAAGCTTGAGCTAAGCAGTGTACTCCCTGGTTCAGCCCCACAGATGGGGGTAGTCAATCCTTCTATTAAGTCCCATTACACCCAGCTGGGATCACTGATTAGCCCTTATGTTGCCAGATCATCAGGAAGGCTGAAGGGCAGTTGCTAAGTCATGGGCCAAGCTGAGCCTGGCTTTGCTTGAAGGGTCAGCCAGCCTCTGACATCTTGCCACTCATGTTCTCTGCCACACCACTGCAGAAGAAAACACACAAGCGGCAGAGAGATGCTTGGTCACATTCGAAAGTGTTTCCCAGTCCTACCCTCTCCAGCTCCAGTGCAGTCATGAGGCAATCATGAAGAGATGCGTAGGGGTATGCAGAGAGTGTTCACTTCGCTCTGGCCTGCTGGCTGGAAGACTGCTGCTAAAAAAGAAACACGGAGATACATTCAAACCCTTGGAACACTGTACCTAGCACAACGGGGCCCTGCTCCATGACCAGGGCTCCTCTGATAATAGTAATAAAGACATAAACCTTTTCCTTCCTCCAGCAGTTTCCAGCTCAGGCTCACTTCGTGCTTTGCAAACATTCCTTCATGAAGTCAGGCAGGTCGGGAGAGGAAGAATGGTTGACTGATTAGGGTGTTAACCTGGGGCTTAGGAGAATAGGATGGAGAAGCATAGCCCTACTTGGCTCCAGATTTCCAGTGTAACCTCGGACCAGTCACTTAGCCTCTCTGTACAGTACAGATAACTGCACTTCCCTACCTGACAAAGGTGTTGTGAGGATCAAAATGTTAAAGACTGTGATGCACTGAGCTGCTGTGATGATGGAAGCTTTGTCTGTATCTAGGCTGTGTTCTCTTCTTCATTTGACAGATGGGAAATGAATGTGATTTGCCAGGTCATCATTCTTATTTGTATTCAAAGACATTATTTGTATTACAAGAGACCCCATCCAAGATTGTGCAGGGGAAGTGACAGTTCCCTGCCCCAAAGAGCTTACATCTAATCCCAAGAGAGATAAAAGCTGTATTATCATCCTTATTTCACACATGGGAAACTGAGGCACAGAGAGGCAAAGTGACTTGATGCAGGTCACATAGCGAGTCAGTGGCAGAGCTCAGAAACATACCCCAGATCTCCCAGCTGCCTCCCCCTACCAAGCTGCTCTTCTTTTCCATCAAATGAACTGGAAGCTCCCAGTGTAACTGCTTATGCTGAGTCACATGGACCCTTGTCCCCTCTCAGGCCTCTGCACTCCTCCTGCCTGACGACGCCTCTCTCCTGCATCTACTTATGCATTTGCCACCCACCACCCCCCAGCCCTGGGAGTTCTGAACCCAGCGAGAAAGTGATAGAAAGCTACATCCCCCTGGATCCCCATGATACATCCCAGAGGCACTGCAAACAATGCTCGAGCTTCAGAGCATGTCACTTGCCCCCCAGATCACCCTCTGCCACCTTCCTTCACAAGAGTCTTTGTGAGAGAAGCCACAGGCATAAAGGCCTGCAAACAGGGTATTAAGCTGTCACTCCATGCACCTGCTCTGCCTAATGGCAGACAAGTACAGCATCCATCAGTCATTTCTCTTCCATTTATACACACACACGCTCACACACACACACACACACACACATACAGAAAGTGCGGCCATTCTTATGTTCTTACGCAGTGGCTTTAACCTTACCCTGCTGCAGTGCAGCCATTTATACCCTCTCCAGTACACTCTCTCTTTCTGCCAGCCTCCTTCTGTGATCGGTCTACTGGATGGCAGATGTTCAATGAAACATGTAAATCCTCTCTTGTTTATGAGTGAATATAATAAACTCTGGCTACTGCGCTTCCCAGGTGGCCGTTGGATGCGCTGTGTTTAGTGCGTAAATGCCCAGTGATTGATCTCTGATCTTTAAAATAGGACTGTGAGGACCACAGCAAAGCTGCATGCATCTGGCATCCAAAGCTGAGAAGCGGCCGCCCTCAAACTCCGCAGACACTGCTCTTCATTCCCTTGTGTTACGTTTTCTGTGTTTTACTGCAGTCCAGACAATGCGCATGGTGTGATTTATGTATAACTAGAGCAGCCTCCAGTGGCTGCATCTGTGAACTTCTTCCCCGAGGTGCCTGTTACCTTTGTCTCTCAGGCAAACTGTCTCCCTAGCCCTGGCATTGAGCCCAGCAGAGGGAGGGCGTGCTGGGGGCTGCTTGCACCTTGCCTATTGTGGGAATGCTGGGGGGTAATTTGGCCTCCAGACCAGATTAAAGCAGCCCTTGTGCCTTGACTGCAATAGTCCCTCTGGGCATGGGGGTACCTGCAAATAGCTACGCCTGGTCACCCCTTCTAAATCCTACAATCCACCCCCAGCATGCTGCGGGCATGCACTCTGCACAAGGGGCTCTTGCTGGGAAGAGAATATAGAGTCAACTATCCCCTGGTGATATTCTCCATGGGGCGTCATACGGCTGCTTAGCCATTCTTTTGGCTGCTGTTTCTCATGCAAAGGGGCCACAGGCAGGGATGAATTCTTCCCCCTCTCTCTCTTTTACACTGTCCAGAATGACCTGAGTTATTCTGCGAGTCCACGTTGGATTCTTGACACAGCATTGAGTAGGCCAGGGGTTCCTCTCTCATTTCTCCTCTCTGGGAGGACCTAGGAAGAGAGGCATCATATACCGAGTAATCCCTGGCATAGCTCGTGTCATCGTTGATAGAATTACATCATTCGAGAATTCATTTAATCTGCCGTGGCTGAACGTTGCCTCAACAAGGCCGCAGACTGGTAGGTAAGATTGGCTTTTGTGACACCTGGATTCTGTGGGAGCCGTACACCTTGTATCAAGATGGGGGGATTAAGGAGCAGAAGTGACTCCTATTCCATGAGGCATGGAAAGGTGGCTGGTAAGGGTCAGATCTTCAGCTGGGGTAAATCAACCACCCAGTCCTGCACGCAGGAGTCACCACAAGACCCAAACAGTGTCCATATTTCCACTGAGACTGCAGGCATGTTCTGAGCTGCCCCTTATCTCTGAAAGAGACAAGCTTCATAAGAAATGCACTGAGCCGCTCAGCAAGTAAAAACCCCAGCTGAGAAGAAGGGAGCAAATCACTTTCTGTGCCAGGACCAATGTTTAGGGAGAAGTGTTGCAGTTGGCGGGGGGGGTAGATTGTGCCTATAGCTCCATTTTTCATATCCGAGCGATTTCCCTTAACTTAATCAGGAGATGGCTTGTTGACATTTTTATACTATGTGGCTGCCCAGGCATTTCAAAGTGCCTGAAATTTCATTATGTGAAAGGCAGTCATTGGCTCTGCTACAGAGTTTGGCTACTTTTCAAAGCATCTCCATTATTATTATTGGAGTAGAAACATGCAGAATGAAAATCCTCCCATTAAATGACCAGTAAGTGCCCTACAGGCAGCACTAAGCCAAAACATTTATCCACCTAATTTTATTTCTCAAAGATTTATTTTTATTCAGATTTACACATGAGTAATAGGCATTAGAAGCATTTCTTTTTCAATGTGAATTGTGTGCTTGTGAACAGTCCTTGACTGGTGGCCCAGGGAAGCAAAGGCCTCTGTTTATCCACCTTAAAGGTACTGCACAGGGCAGTGGAAGTGCAATCTTCCGCTTACACTGCCCGGCCAGTGTTTCTCTGCCATGACACATCCAGGAATAAGTGGGGAGTTCAGTCTCTATCATGTTATGTGGAATCACAGTCCTTATTCTAGAGGTGGCATTTTTTCAACAAAACAACTACAGACATGCATGCAGGCTTCCACAAAACTTCAGTTCCAGTCTTGTCTCCCTTGTTTACCAGGAATCATACTTTCTCTGGAGCTCCATGCAGCATGTAGAGATTAGATTAAATACTTCAAGTAAATAGATTACCATCTCCAGGTTCATAATATTCTTTGCTTCGCTGTTGAGACTACCAGCAAGGGGGGCAGATGCATTATGGACTCCTGCCCACTAGGTTCACCCTTCTATGTAGTTACCCGTCCCAGTTACCATGGTATCTAAGAGCCTTCTAAATATCAACAAATCCATCTTCCAGTAATACTATCCCCATTATACAGAGAGAGGCACAGAGAGAGACTAAGGGGTAGACATTTAAAGGTATCTAGGTACCTAAGTCCTGTTGATTTCAATTGATTTCAGTGTGAGTGAGGCATCTAAAGACCTTTAAAAATTTGGTCCTAAATGACTTGCCCAAGGTCACACAGGGAGTCAATGGCAGAGCTAGGGATCAAACATAGCTCTCCAGTCTGCTGTCATAGCCACAAAATTATGTATTCCCTCCCATCAGTTCATTTCACATAAGTCACCAAACATTCAGATGGCAAAAGCTTTGATTACTGCTGCTCCAGACCAGTGACCTACCTGTGAAGACCCCTATAGCCCATCAGCATTCTCTGGAGTCATGGATCATTGTTGTGGAGCCATAGGGATGCAGGGTATGTTACTACCATGCCAGGCCCTTGCTACAAAAATCTGTCTCATGTTTAAGTGACGATAACACACAGTGAGGACAAGAGATGGGGGAGAACAAAGGCTATAGTGCAGTGGTTCTCAACCCATGGATTTCAGGCCACTTGCAGCCCAATCAGCACAGCACAGCTGTGGCCCATGTGACATCCTCGGGGCCATACAGGTAGTATGTGTATTGTGTGGATGCAGCCCACATAACACACAGAGAGCTGCCGATGTGTGGGGCTTCAATGGGGGCCAAGGGAAGGATCAGCAACTCATCTCTTCCCTTCTGTTGCCTGGAGCTGCTAGCAGCTGGCTGGTTTTCTTACAGGCAGAGGGCCTGGATACCCCATCCCAGGAGTCAGAGAGACTGCTCCTGGAGAGACAAAATGGCTTCATGTCTCCAGTGGATGGCAGCAGCAGGCTGTAACTCTCTTCCCTGTCCCTGGAACTGGCTGCAGCAATATAGTCATCAAAGGTACTTTACACTTCTCCCTCCCTCCGGTCAGCACCCTGGGGGTAATCAGCTAGTTAACACAGGGTCCTATCAGACCCTCCTTAGGCCACTGCTGTAGCTACCATTTCAGAGGCACCCTGGGGATAATTACACAGCAGAGTGATTCAGCAAAGCCAGGAAACAAACGTCAGCGAGGGATGGGGCTGAAGCCTCTTTGAAAGGAGTTGGTAAGTCCTAACCAGCCGAAAAGGGCTGGTGGTTCCCCACAAGAGCCCACAGCTCCCTGAGAGCGTCTTGGACCCAAACTCTTGCCTTTGTGCCTGTGGTTTCCCGTAGAAATCAGTGGAATGACATGAGGTTATCCAAGGTATTCTTCCAGATGCACGCTGGACATGAGGTTATCCAAGGTATCCTTCCTCCCGCCTTGCAGCCTTCTGTCCTCACTGCGATTGCTGCATTTTAAACTGAGATGTTAAAACAGCACTGACACCGTTGTCAGGGAACCCTGACTTTGCACCAGAAACTCCAAGCCTGATCTTGGACCTTCTGGTACCATCAAACTTGAGCTCCTGGCCAGAGCTGGCCACCCAGCTGGAAGGTGGGTCTGCTTCCCTACTGTGTTTCTCTAGTTTTATGGTAGGGTAACAGCCTCTCTTGTGAAAAGCAAAGGCCAGTTTCCTGAGGTGCCACTGAAAGATGGGCAAGGAAAGAAAAGATGGAGATGGTGGCACAAGCTGACTTTTGCCTTCACTTGTCCTTGAGTACCCACAGTCTCTGCTTACCTTCCCATGGCCCTCCCATGATGGGTATCAGCCCAATACCTCCTGCTGTCACCCAGGGAGAGGGGGGTGGGCTGGACTGGCCAGCCAGGGGCAGACTTTCAGGAGAGCCCAGCATGCTGGGTGCACGCGTGATGTTGAGCTGTGTTGGAAATCTGCCCATAAGGGTACAATAGGAGCTGCCAGGTGCTGAGCTCATTGGGAAATCTGGCCCCACGTGCAGAGGAATCCCTCACATTGAAACCACATTCAGCATGCGTTTTGCATGCTGCTACAGCTAAGATCCACACCAGGTCTCTGTGAGTTACCGGTAGCAGCTCTCTCAGGTGAACTGAGAGGACGACATGCTACGTGCGTTGAGATGGTCGGAGCTGTGCTGACTTCTTGCTCCGGGCAATCGGTTCTCAGGCATCCTTCCTAAAAGCTCATGCTTCAGGGTTTATACTGGCCACCTGCAGGGCTCAGGGAGGGATGTTTTTGCCCTGTAGTATATTCTGGACATTTTTTTAAAATCTCCTTGCTCTGAAGGATCAGGGATAACCACAGCTAGAGATGGGACATAGGACAGGGAGGGCCAGGGCTCTGAGGTGGCACTGAGCATTCTCTCTCTCAGGTGCTTGGCTGGCTGGTTCTTGCTCCCATGCTCAGGGTCTAACTGAGGGTGTTAGGAAGGAATTTCCCCCCCACATCAAGTTGGCAGTGACCTAGTGGGTTTTCGCCTTCCTCTGCAGCCTAGGGGAGCCAGGGGGATCTGAATATATTTCACTTAACCATTTCCTGACACCGCCGGGGACTTGGGCACTGGTGCACCTGAGTCCCTCCTAGTCTCTGCCTGCAGCACATCACAGGTCTGTTGGCTGTCATACTGTGGTCTCACTTCAGTTGTTTGGTGGTTTGTGATATACAGGTCAGGCTGAATGATCTGATGATCCCTCTGGCCTTAAAACTCTATAACTCTACTCTCAGTAATTATTACTATTCATAATAATAACTAGCTCTTAGATGGGGCTTTTCATCAGTAGAATAGTCTGTCTTTCCTTTTTTATTTCCCGCAGCTAGCTGTGTATTGCAGGGGGGCTGAGGGGGAGCACAGAGATATGGAGAAGAATTTGTGTGTGCTTGGATGCAAGTTTTGTATGTGCATATTTTTGTGGCTGTGCATGTGTATTTCCATACATAGGAATGTGTTTGTGTGTGTGTCTGTTTATATGTATGACTCTGTGTGTGTGCATGCACCTACACATGTGTGTTCACATGGGATGTTCTGTGTTTGTGTCAATCTCCCTCTGTTTTCTCTCCCCCCCCCACTCCACCCACACACACTATGATATAAACAAACCTGCCTCTGGACATGTCATGGCTTAAAATAGATTTTCATATATCAGCCTTTCTACAGCAGCAGCAGCGGCAGCAGCAAGAGCTGCAGCAGGAGGAAGACATGGCCGACTGGATCTGACTAGAAAACTCACCTCGAGCTGAGAAATCACAGCCTGCACAAAGGTAGAGTAACGCGGGGTGGGTGTCTCCCTCCTGCCTCCCGTCTATCTGTCTTTCTGTCTCTTTGCTGAGCGTGAGGGCTTGGGCAGCCTGCCCTGGTGTGATATCGTCTATGCAGCGCAGCCGTGTCTGTAGGCAGGGTCTGTCCGTCTATCTGTCTCTCTCCTCCCTCCGGGCGCAGCATGAGAATGGCAGGGGTGGCAAAGGCAGCCATGTACCTGTGAGCAAGAGCTCACCCTGTGTTTGAAAACAGAAATGGGACACGCTTCCCAAGTAGCAATGGTGCTTTGGGGATTTGCTCTGGGGCAGCAATTGGTGATATTTACCAGCTAGATCCCACTGCACATCAGCACCCAGTGGTGTTGGGGGCAGAAGATGAGGGATGAGATACATCGGTGAGGCCTGTCGAGTTACATGCCAGAGTGGATCTGTCCCATAGGTTCTCAGACTTGTCTCCACTGCAGCCAAAGGTGGGCTTGCTGCTCAGGCAGGCATCCCCCTCCTAGCTTTAATCCAGCGAATGCAGCTAAAACTAGCAGTGAAGACGCAGCAGCACAGGTGCGCTATTGCCAGCTTCAAGAGAGCAAAAAACAGGAGTCGGGGCTGCCAAAATTGTGAGATTGGCCCCAAAATCATGACAATATTTAAGAAGATGTTTTTTTAACTCAGTCTCTGGATGTTTGAATTCCCCCTGCCCATCCTCAGGCGTGTGCATGCAGCCAGTAGTGTCACCCACTCTCCCACGCAGACTGGAGAAGGTGATTTTGGGCCCTGCTGCAGGCGCGCTCACCCCTACATCTGCCCCTGTCCTCCAGCAATTAATCCTGTCCCCCAGCAGTTCTGTCCCAACCGCCCTCAATTCAGCCTCCCTCAATTTGATCCCCAGCTCCCATCATCGCCACCCCATCATATCACCCCCCTGCTCCATCGACCCCCCACTGCCTTCAGTTCACCCTCCCTGCATCACCCCATCTGCTCAATAGAGGTTCCCCATCCCTATCTACCCCCATCCCCTCCTCACTTCAGCCCCCCAGCAACCTCTAGCCTCACCTCCTCTCCTTAGGGTTCTTCACCCTCCCTAGCCCTGGGAGGCTGCAGAGGGGTTCCCTCTCCCATTTACCAGGCCGGCGGGGTCACAGCCGCTTGGGGCTGACAGCTGGAGTCCTGGGACAGCTGACAGGATTTCTAAATAAAATTAAGCTTCACTTCTAGAACTGTCAAATGTCAGGATTTTTTTGTTTCAGTGATTCAATTGCTTATTTGAGATTTGGCCCTGCCTCCCTTCTTTATGTCTCAGATGAAGTTTCTCTTCCCTGCTGGGTGTAACTGTGCTGCCTCTTCTCCCTGCTTGATAGCTTGATGGCTTTATTTATCTGGTATGTAAATGAATTATCATTGTCTTTCAAAGTACTTTGGAAGTAACTGCCCAGTGGAGAAACCACATCCCATTGTTTAAGGTGGGGGTAACTCCTGTTGGACTGGAAACACATTTAAGAATGTGGCAGGGCTGGTGGGGGGGAAAATACGGACACTTGAGAGTTCTGCGGCCAGATCACAAGCGAGCTTCAGTCTACTCAGAAATGACGACTCTCCTAATCGATTGGCGAGAGTTGGCATGTCTGCAGGTTTACAGACCCACCTGGAACTCTGGAGAGGTACTCGCATATGCAGCCCACACCAGGGTCTGTGTTGATGAGTCTTCGCTGCTATTTTTAGCTATGCTAGCTAGATTAAAGCTAGTGCAGGTATGTCTGCCTGAATTGCAATCACACCTTCAATTACACTGTAGGCATACCCCTAGGCAGCCATGGATCTGCTTGTAGACTTATGTTAAGGGGCATAGTATAGGCTAGGCTGAAGGGCCTGCTGCAGCATGAGCGGGCAGACACCCCACAGTATTGTGCTGTTGCTGATCCCCGCTGCGGTGTGCTGCCCATGGGCTTGCGAGGTATTTTATTCCTGGAGCCACAGGTCAAACATTCAGCAGAGTGCAGGAGTCATAGGGCCAACTCTGGACCATGGTATACGCTGCTGTGGCAGCTGCACCGAGTCATACCAGGGCTGACAGGGAACCCTTGGCTCCAGAATAGTCTATTCTATGTCCTGTACAACCCTGTCCAAGGGCAGCATCCAAAATACCCTGCAGGGAATAAAATGTGGGGAGAGGTCAATAGGGAGAGAAGTACTTAGCAGGTCTCGCAGGTCTCTCTAGATCCCTTCTGAATTCTGTGAAGTCCACATGATGTTTCCATCCTCCGTGCACAATCATGTAAGTGTCTGGGGTTTCCTCCTTTGGCTGCTGGCCATTGCTGAGGGCGGGGTGCCAGACGGACTGAACTGATGGTCTAAGCCAGCAAGGCAAATCTGAGTTCACTCCATTTCCCCCTTTTAGCCTCTGAAAACAATTGGCCAGTGCAGAGCCGCTGATGGGAACGGAGCTGAGATGTGACACTTTGGACGGGTTCCCAAATGCTTGGAGGCAGCTCCAGGCAACAGCTGAGGCAAGACATCAACAGCAGCAGCATTCCCCTGGCTGCACTGAGGAGGAGGGCAGCAAAGTAGAAAAATGTTCCCAAGGCTGAGGCTTTGTTTTTGAGGCCAGGTATATCCCCCGTCTGGGTGGGACTGTCCCGGGAGGCTTGTTGTAGGTGTGAAGAAGGAGGCAGCGTGGTCAGGACAAGGCGTCAGGCCTCTTGGGTTCTATTGCTTAGCAGTAAAAGTCTCATGCTCTATGATTAACGCTTCTCACCCCAAATCCAGAGCAGCCTCCCAGCTTTTCAAATGCAGCGGGGGGGGGGGGGGTTTGCTGGACCAAGAGAGGTTAAGACAGGCTCTCCCTCCCATTAGGCTGTTTTTATTGGTACACGACAGGTCGATGCCCAGCGAGACCCCACGTGACACCATATGAAATCCTCCACCTGCTTCTCCTCCCAATCCCAGAGCCTGGCACTAGGCCCAGGGTCTTCACTACCTGCCAGCTCTTCCAATCCTAGGTTGGCACAGTCAGCTCTTGAGTTGGCTCCGTGTCTCTGGCAGCCAAAGCCCTCTAGCCAGTTCAGAGGGAAGGCGGCAGCTGAGCTACTCCGTCATCCCATAAATAGAAAACCCTGGGTACTCCAGTGCCGCCAGCGTGGCACCGATCCAGCAGAGCAGAGCTGGAACGTTGGGGGCGCACAAGTGGGCTGAAGGCTTTGCTGATCCCACTTCCCCCTTTGCTTTGTTCACAGTGCTTCTGGCCCCATTAAACTCTCCCCAAATGCTCCATCTTCCAGGTGGGAAGCCGAAGCTGTACTGCCCCCTTCTGACATTGGGAACCCATGGGCGGAGAGGGCTCTACGCCTGCAGCTCCTTGTTCACAGAGTCAGGTTGCTGGGAGGATCTGTAGGGCTGCTTTGAACTTTTGTGGGGTATTCTGATACACGGCCAACTCACCCCAGTTCCAGTGGACCCAGGAGTCTAAGCCCAAAGCTGCTTGGCCTGGGTCTCCGGCTCAGGAAGAAGCTGCTGGATTTGTGTGTGTGTGTGTGTGTATGTGTGTGTGTGTGTCAGGGAAAGCAGGGAGTCTCAGGAAAGCACGGAGTCTCTGTCTCTGAGCTGATTAGCACAATACTCCCATTCCGGGGTCACCTAATGGCATCTCCCCTACTTACAGGACAGGGCCGTGGGTGACGGCAGCAGCAGCGTTGTCTCCCATAGGGATGCATCGTGGCTCTTGGCAGCTCCAATGGCTTTTATGTCCAGGTTCTCCAGAAGCAGTTCCAGGTCACCCAACCGGGGGTCTCAGGAAGATGCCAGCAAACACCCCATCCTCAGTGTCTTTGAGCTGGAGAGGCTGCTGTACACGGGGAAGACGGCCTGTAACCATGCAGATGAGGTCTGGCCAGGCCTCTACTTGGGAGACCAGTAAGTACAGGCCCGGGCGATGGGGGACAGGCCCCCTGGGCCATGACGGGGAACAGGAATTGATGGGGATGGGAAGGAATGTTGGGTAATGTTGATTGCTAATCTGGCTCCTGAATCACTGTGGTCTGAGTATCACTGCCCTAAGGGTTATCTAGGGAAGTGCTGGAGTCCCCATCACTGGAGGTTTCTAAGAACAGGTTGGACAAACAGCTGTCAGGGATGGTCTAAGTTTACTTCATCTTACCTCAGCATGGCGGGGCTGGACTAGATGATTTTTGAGGTCCCTCCCAGCCTGACATTTCTATGACTCTGTTCAAGAAGTCTGGGAAACTGGGGGTACAAGGGGTAAAGGGAACCCAGACTGGTATAGAAGCGGGGCTGTGGGTCAGGATTAAGGCCCATCGGCAGGAGCTGCATGGGGAGCCCCAGGCTAGAATCACGTGTGTGTGTGTGTGTGTGTGTGTGAGAGAGAGAGAGAGAGAGAGAGAGAGAGAGAGAGAAATGTGTGTTGCTAGGTGGGGAGTGACAGACTTTCTTATTTTTTAATTTTTTAGTGTACCCACCAGACGATTGCCCCTCCCCCTGCACCTTCTTCTGGCTCTCCAAGCCCAAAATCCATGCTGACCTCAGCCACGTAGCTCTCCCCTCCCTAGTACCAGTTCTAGCAGATAATACTTGCACAGTCTGCTACCAAGAGGCTCCCCCACCCCACTCAGCTGCCTCCACATAAGCTCCCCCATTTTAACCCTTTGCTTCCTTCTCCACAGAGATATAGCCGCCAATCGGCGTGAGCTGGCCCGCCTGCACATCACCCACGTCCTCAATGCTTCGCACAGCAAGTGGAGAGGGGGCGCCGAGTACTATGAGGGCACCGGCATCCGCTACCTGGGCATCGAGGCCCACGACTCACCCAGCTTCGACATGAGTCCCTACTTCTACCCGTCAGCTGACTTCATCCATCAGGCGCTAAGCGAGAGAGGAGGTGAGGGGGAGAGGAGGGGTTGGAGGAGAGGGAGCAGGGGCTGGGATGAGGAGCTTGGCTGGGCAAGAGGAGAGGCTATGTCCAACACCCGCATTTCTAGTCACTCTTTTCCTTATAAACACGCCACCCCCGGCTCTGTGCTGGAAGCAGAGGAGATACCATTAGCAAGACACGGGGATTTGCACTCCCAGCTCCATAGCCCTCCCCCATGTGATTGGGCCCGAGAGACCTCCCAAATCCAGCCACTTCTTGAGTCTGCAAAACTGCCACCGTAACACCAGGGTCCTCACGTTGGACCAGCACAATGGTCCTAGCTCAGTATCATTCAGATTTTGATTAGAATCAGAGGGGTAGCCATGTTAATCTGGAATTGCAGAAGTGACAAAGAGTCCTGTGGCACCTTAAAGACTAACTAAAGTATTAGAGCATAAGCTTTCGTGGGCTAATACCCACTTCGTCGGGTATTAGCCCACGAAATACCTGCCTCTGGATACTTCCACTGCATGCATCCGACGAAGTGGGTATTAGCCCACGAAAGGGAACCCTCCTCCAAGGGAACCAAGGGAACCCTCCTCCTCTGCCATAGCATGACCATCTGTCCTATCTGGCCCTGTATCTCACCCGCACTGTTATAGGACTGTTTCCTAGACTTCCCTAACTCAGGGCAGGGGGGGCCTTGGGGCTGTAGCGCCTCTGTGACATAGCTCCCCCTCTCCCCGCAGGAAGGATCCTCGTCCACTGTGCCGTTGGGGTGAGCCGCTCGGCCACCTTGGTCCTTGCCTACCTCATGATCCGCCACCGTATGACCCTGGTGGAAGCCATAAAGACTGTCAAGGACCACCGTGGCATCATCCCCAACCGGGGCTTTCTGCACCAGCTGGTCTCCCTGGACAACTCCCTGAGGTTGAAGCGACGAGTCTGAGCGGGCAGGGGAAGGGGGTGCTCTTCAGCATCCGGGGCTCAGCCCAACCCTACTGCCAACAGCAGAGATTTCATCATGGGGCAGGCGCTTGGCAGGCGCAGCTGCACCCCCTCGGCCCATGTCCACCCTGTCCGGTGGGGTCCTCCAGGAGTGGAAGCTATTGAGAGGGGCCCCCAACCCGCAGCCCTGTGGTCTCTGGAGGCCTAACATGCAGCCTCCTTCCAGGCTGCAAGACTTGGACGTGCACCCCACAGGGACTATTATCCCATGTTTCAGGCTTCTCTTCCCACGCCTACCCTTTGCTGGCTCTGGGAAGCCCACATGGGTTGGTTCTGGCAGCGGGCACACCCAGGCAGCAAGCCAGCCCTGCCTGTTGTTCCTGCGAGATCCAAGCTGCCTGCATTTCTGGGTGGCAAGGAGAGTTAGGCATGGCCTGTGGTGTCATAGACCTGGAGTGCTCTCAGTGTAAAACATTTACCTATAAGAATAAAGTTACTGCAGAGGAAAAACGTCTGCCCCCGCTCCCTTCTGTGTTTTGGAGCATCTTTGCCTAGCCCCCAAGGGAGGATGAGAGAGAGGGTCTAGACTGTGTGTATTCAGGGATTACATCCCACCAATAAGCTGACATGGTAGCTGCACGTGCAATATACTGATATATTGACTGTGGGGCAGTCAAAGGTCCAGTCGCCCAGTGCTTAAAAAGATTTGAAAAAAAGTGTGTGTGTGTGTGTGTGTGTGTGTGTGAAAGAGAGAGAGAGAGAGAGAGCTTAAAGTGCAGCCCTCAGCAGCCCAGCTCAGATTAGGGGTTTTTTTGGGCGGGGGTGAGGGACAGGTCTGTGACCCCCACTTGTGACCCTTCCCCCTTTAATCACTGCAATCAGCTTTCCATGATCCTCTCCCAGCCCCTTGGCTGAGGTCAGGTTTGTGAGAAGGAAGCAAATCCCATCTGCCTAAAGGTGCCTACCAGACGGATGGGGTGGGCTGAGGGAGGGAGTGTTCTCTCCCTCCTTATCTCTGCAGTGAGGAATAGAAGAACTGTGCTGAATGGCCCTTCCAGCCCTTCTCCTCACTGAAATATGGGGACCCCAGCACAGAGCTACTGGAGAGAACGAGCCAGCAAAGCGTTAAGAAACTGAGACCCTAGGGATGGGCGTGGAATCATGCTTGAGAGGAGGGGGATCCTGATCCAGCAGCAATAGCCAGGGTACCCAGCCCCTCCCAGCGGCAAGCTCCATCTTTGACGCTTGTGTTCATTTCTAGACCAGTGTTTATACACAGGCTTTGGAGGGCGGGTGGAGGGGGCTGAGTGCGGTGAGCTTTGAGGGGTGTCCGCCCCGGTTTTGGCGAGGGGCGGGTGGCCATATCTTAAAAAGTCTACTGACATCAGGGCCGTCACGAACTAGCCCGTAGAGCAGCAGACTCTGGGCAAAGACTGAGAGGGATACAGAGCCTGAGCTGCGCTCTGCCACAGGCAGATCAAAACCGGCCCTGCCTGCTGCATCCATTGCCAGCCCGCTAAGAAGTTTCCCTGCATAAATAACAAGACTCAGGGAGCCATGCTACCAATGGCCACAAGGGCGCAGCACAAGATCAAAGGACTATCCTCCCTCACCTGCATTTCCGGTGGCTTCACCGTGACACTGTTTTGCATCCACCTTTGAGATTCAGCTCTCGAGATAACTAGGCTCCATGTTTGGCCCCAGTTGTCTCCCCATATTACTAACTTGAAGCTCCAGCCTCCCATGCTGCAAAGGAACCTCTCCCCACGCCTCTCACTTTTAGGATTTCGGGGTGGGGAGGCTCCCAAGCAAAGGTGGGTGTAAAGTCCTCCCCTGAGGAGCTCCAAATTTCCCCTCCAGATATGATGCTCCACCCAGAGGTATCTCCGCCCTGTCCCAGCAGGCCATGTTGGGATGCTGCCGACAGAGGTGGTGCCTTCGCCTAGGAGTATCTGCTTGAGGTTACAGCACAGCACCACTGGCCAGGTGCATTATCAGGTGGGTTCTCCTTATGCAGAAATACCAGGTATCAGCCTGTTCCAGAGACTGGGCTGGAGGGGACCGGTGGCCTGACTTGCCATGCCAAATCCTACCTCAGTGTGGATGGATGGGCCGGCCAAGTGCGGGGCTTTCTGTAAAGTATGTAACGCATTAAGGGGTGGGTGGATCCCTAATTTGACACGTTTGTTTCAGTGTTACAAAATGTTACAAGGATAACATTTGGGTCTTGATAATCACCCCAAAATGTGTCATGTAATGGATGGACCCGTCCTACGGAGGCAGAAAGCAAAAGAGAAAGTTTTTCCCAGCTGAATAGAGAAGGCAGGTAACAAACCCGTGAGATAAAAGGCCTGAGGCCCACAATCCACAGGGAGGCTGCTGGGGAGAATCAGCCCCAGGATATAATATAATGGATTACATAACAATACAAAGAAATGCTTAACCCACGATCATGAATTGTATCTACCGCCAGATGGTGATGTTGCTCTCTGCTTGAAGAAGCCAGGCCACAGAAACCAGGACCAGCAAAGTTAGCTTCCCTGATAACTATGCAGAGACAAAAGTCTCCTTTTAACCGCCAGGAGCGGGCTGTACCCCAAACACGCTGAAGGCCTAGGCAACAGCAACAGCAGCTCTGAGAGCATCAGGAGTCTGGGAAGGTCAAGGGGAGGTGTTTCTGGGCTGCTCTCCAAAGCACCCAAATTGAGCATGCCAGGCACATCCCAGGGGAGGATGTCAGTGCTGGTTCTGCTGCAGTCATCCTGTGTGGCTGCTGGTACTATGCGAGGGCAACTCATATATTCCCCAAGGAATCTCCTGCTTGGTTTGACCTGAACCCAATAGCCAAGACAGACGACTACCGGTACATAAAGGACTCACAGAGTCCTCACCCTTCATAGCTCAGGACACGTCTACATGGGAGTCTACACAGAAGGGCAAGTCTCCAGGCTGGGTTGACAGACAGGTCTTGAACTGGCAGACTCGGGCTAGTGGGACTCGCACCAGCACTCTAGAATACCTGTGTAGACAGAGCTTCAATGTTGTGCTGGGGCTGGAGCTCTTGCTCTGAAGAGCACCCACTCCCCTAGGCTTCAGAGCCTGGGCTGCAACCTCAAAGCGTTGTTGACAGCGATTCCCATCACTCCAAAATGCCGTGTAGACGTACCCTAGGGAATGGAAAGAGACTAAGTGAAAAGCAGCCCCTTCTTACCCTTCCTTTCTGATCCCTGTAGGTCTCTAGTTCCCAGTTGCTGACTTCCCCAGCTCAGCCTTAGAACTAGGCATATACCGAAGCCTTTAGAACTATGGACCTCCATCCTAGCTCCTTAGAGAGCAACCTCCTGAGGTTCATCTAAGCAACTCAGGCTGGTCCTGTCTGCAGCTGTGTTCCACTTTGCTCCCAGCAGTCAGAGGAGGGCAGAAGAACAGTCAGAGGAGGGAATGCAAGAACAAATTTCCAATGAGCCAGGCAGGATTCAAAGTCAAGCTGTGCACAGTTCTTACCCAAGGGCACTTGATCTGGAATTGTGGAAGCGGCCACAGTTACCAGAAGCATTACTGAGGTGCAGGGCCTGTTCCTTCATTTCTGTGGTGAGCTCCCTTCTCTCCATAGCTGCCAAAGGGTGGAGTGGTTTCAATTTACAATTAGCAATGAGGTCAAGCTGTAAGGTTTGGGTCCAGATTCCCAGCCCCATTCAAGCCCCCAAGCCAGGTAACATGTGACCATTCTAACCACAGGAGGGACGGGGCGGGGGGGGATGATCAAAGCTGAAACTCAAAACAACCCACATAGGTCAGGCAAGTCATATGCTGGGAACCAGTCGGTTTGCATAGCTCCCAGTCAGAGCTGTCTGGAGGCCGGGATATCCGTCCTACCTGCACACATACACGTGGGAGCTAGGGTGCTGCACAAGCCTGTGGGGTAGGAGTGGGGAAACTCGCATGCAGAACTATGAAGCAGAGGCCAGAGAGGTGGGACCCTACCTGATAACTGCAGTGGGCGCGCTGCATTTATAAATATAACAGCAACCTGGCTAGGCTTTCATCCTAGGACACCTGTCTCTAAAGCCACATGCCCCTCGTTCCTGAGCTAAAGCGTCAGGCCCGGAGAGGAACAGCCTCCAACCTATTTATATGAGTCAGACACTAACAGAAGAAAAAGACACACTTGGCCAATGAGTTACATGAGAATCAGGCCCAAGGTATTGTAAGCTGGGTGCCCAAAAAGGAGGGACCCTGAAATCAGTGGAGGGTTTTGAAAATCCACTGTGCCTCAGTTTCCCCATTATTTCAAATGGAGATGATCATACTTACCCGCCTCTGTGAAGGGCTCTGAGGTCTATGGCTGGAAAGCACTCTCACAAGGCTAAGTAGCAGTGGCTATATTATGACCCACAAACACATCACAGTTCAGACCAGATTTAGCTGTATCGAACTGGCCCCATAATGCTTCCGGGGGTTGTTGTCCATCTGCTCCTAATATAGCTCCATTCTTCTTCCACTTCCTGACACGCTAGCTGGCTGGGCAGCTCTGTGGATTTAGAACTTGGAGCTTGTAAACATGTGTCGTTGAGGGCTCTGATAGCCGTACAAGAGCGATTTGCTCTGTTTGGATGGTAGCCAGGTCATCTGGGACTCCGTCACACACCTGGCCCAGTGTCTAGGCAGGGCTGAGGGCCCAGGCAAACAGTGGGCTGCCAGGGTGCCCATCAGGCTGCGAGGGAAACATTGAGAAATGCTTCTCTCCCCCTTTGTCAATGAAAGGGATGTTTATGAGAGGTGGGGGAGCAGAGGAGGGCTAGGAATTATAGCAAACCCTCCTTAAAAGGCTTTTGGAAAGGGAGTATTGTATCCCACTCCAAAGGCTCATGTTATAGTCTCTAGGTTGCTCAAGGCACGGCAGGACGACGCATAGGAACTGCTCAGAAAAGGCACCAAGAGTATGAACAATAGAGGTGACTCCAGGCAGCAAACCAAGGGATTTCTGGGTAACAGAGAATGGTGTGGTGGGGCTCCAGAAGGTAATGGAGACTGTGTAGTTGAACAGGACTCTGGTGATGTTCTGATTTTGTAACTTCACCGCATGTGTTGTGGGCCCTGCTGGTATGTGGTTCCCATTGTGGGTCCTGCTGCTAATGAAGCCTTTAACTGTGGCCACAGCCATTGTTCGACAAAGCTGGGATCATAGAATATCAGGAAGGGACCTCAGGAGGTATCTAGTCCAACCCGCTGCTCAAAGCAGGATCAGTCCCCAACTAAATCATCCCAGCCAGGGCTTTGTCAAGCTGGGTCTTTAAAACCTCTAAGGATGGAGATTCCACCACCTCCCTAGGGAAACCATTCCAGTGCTTCACCACTCTCCTAGTGAAATAGTGTTTCCTAATACTCAACCTAGACCTCCTCCACTGCAACTTGAGACCATTACTCCTTGTTCTGTCATTTGTCACCACTGAGAACAGCTGAGCTCCATCGTCTTTGAAATCCCCCCTTCAGATAGTTGAAAGCAGCTATCAAATCCCCCCTCACTCTTCTCTTCTGCAGACTAAATAACCCCATTTCCATCAGCGTCTCCTCGTAAGTCATATGCCCCAGCCCCCTGATCATTTTTGTTGCCCTCCAGTGGACTGTCTCCAATTTGTCTACATCCTTCCTGTAGACTCAAGGAGGGTGTGGGACACAAGGGGAAATTTGTATAACAGTGGAGTAGCAAATTCATCCAGTGGGTGAAATAACAGATGCAGCTGTGCTGGTGGATGGTGCAGTGACAGGAGACAGGCCTGAAGACAAAGGGGATGCTGGGATTTTCAGCTGGTGGAAAGGCAGAGAGGCCCAAATTCATGCCTGCTAAGCATGGCAAAGGGCGGGGTCCATGGGAGAGCAACAGCAGCTTTACTTTACCCGTTCTGCTCTCCTGTGTTAGGGACGTGGGGATAGTTGGGTCCCTGGTGTAAGTTAGAACAGCCCTAACTTGCAGCAGGGGTCAGGGATAGCTGCCTCCCTGCCTCACCCAGGATGCTCCTGGCACCTGGGGCTCCTGCCGGAGATGGCAGAGATCCAGTGACACTGACTGCCAAGGACAATTCTGATATAATTGTCAGGGAGAACTGTATAGTGGCTTCACAGCCCCTTTACCTTAAATCTGCCAGCCTGAGATGGCCATGGGTCAGTGGAGGAAGCTGATCGTGAGTTATTTTGCTCCAGAGAGATGCTCAGCCCCTGTAGCTTCTGATAGGTCCTAGTTGTGTTGCTCACATGCCCTCCAGAGGAATAGGTTTGAGGGATGATTCAGCAAGAAGGCCCCTTTGCTGAGCCTTGCCTGCAAATCTCGCTACAACCAGGGGAGCCTTTGCCACTCCAAGAGAAGAGGTGTGGATGGATACCACTTAGGGCAGAAAGACTAATTTATATCCTGACTTCTGCCTATTTTTCTGTTAGCAAATTATACAGGAGCAGTTTACAGTTGCATCAGATTTATTAATTATTGAATTGTTCCCTGAATAATTTTTCAAATGGGCCCACCCTGGGCAAACTGATGAGGGTCAGAGAGCCACAAATTGAGCTGTGCGGGTTAGTATTGATTAGATCCCTTGATTACATGGCATTGTTTCTTTCTATGATTGGATGAGTGTAACTATTAAAATCAGGTTTCGGTTGCTGAGATTCATGTTGACAAATATGTCAGATTAAGTTTGTACAGATTATTGTCTGATACTCTCTTAAAACCACTTATTTCCAGGACCATTCCGGCCAGTCAATGTGTTTGTGAAAGCAAACACTATTAGCAAAAGCAAACACTAACGGATGTGAACACTACCACAGCCAATTCATTTATAAATGGAGGTGGGCACATATATGTGAGGACCTAAGTATATATAAATATATGTGTTGCCACTGACAGCCTGGCCGGCGGGTAGCTGGAGGAATGGCTATAACAACATGTCTGACGTGTTGTGATCGGCGCTCTCTCTGTGAGGGCTGATGGACCAATTGATCAAGATGATCAAGGTGATATATATAGGTATTCATCCACCACTACTGTAAAAGCATACCATAAAACCGTAAGGAAATAGAGAGAAAGGAACATAGGAACTTGCAGGCTGGATCAGATCTGTTGTCCACCTAGTCCATTATCCTGTCTCCAATAATGGTTGGTACCAATTGATTCAGTGGGCAGGACAAGAAACTCCATAGTGGAGTATTATGGCCTATGAGTCTTTTTCCTATCCACCATTACTTACAGGTTGGATTACTCCCTGAAGCATCAGAGGGGTAGCCGTGTTAGTCTGGAATTGCAGAAGTGACAAAGAGTCCTGGGGCACCTTAAAGACTAACTGAAATTTTTTTAGAGCATGAGCTTTCGTGGGCTAATACCCACTTCGTCGGATGCATGCAGTGGAAGTATCCAGGGGCAGGTATAAATAGGTAGGCAAGAACCAGGTGGGAGATAACAAGGTTAGTCCAATCAGGCTGAACCAGCCTGAACCATCACAGGACCAAACCAGATCAGCCACACCATCACTGGTTCATTCACCTGCACATCTACCAATGTAATATACGCCATTATGTGCCAGCAATGTCCCTCTGCTATGTACATCGGCCAAACTGGACAGTCCCTACGAAAAAGGATAAATGGACACAAATCAGATATCAGGAATGGCAATATTCAAAAACCTGTAGGAGAGCACTTCAACCTCACCGGACACACCATAGAAGATTTAAAGGTCAGCATTTTGCAGCAAAAAAACTTCAAGTCCAGACTGCAAAGAGAGACTGCAGAGCTGCAATTCATTTGCAAATTTGACACAATCAATTTGGGACTGAATAGAGATTTTGAATGGCTAGCTAACTACAAAAGCAGCTTCTCTTCTCTCGCTATTCACACCTCCAGTTCAGCTGCTAGAGGAACACCTCACCCTCCCTGATTAGAGATAACAAGCTGGTTCAGCCTGATTGGACTAACCTTATTATCTCCCACCTGGTTCTTGCCTACCTATTTATACCTGCCCCTGGATACTTCCACTGCATGCATCCGACGAAGTGGGTATTAGCCCACGAAAGCTCATGCTCTGAAAAAATTTCAGTTAGTCTTTAAGGTGCCACAGGACTCTTTGTCATCCCTGAAGCATGACGTTCACAGTTCATGTCCTTTCAAACTTTTTCTTCCTCCGCCTGTAGCTATGGCTCTGCACATTAAATGGCCTGTGGGTGTGATTGGCCTGGATTCAAATCCTGGAGGAGGCCTGGCAGTGGATGTGAAACACAAATCTGTGAGCTACATAAAGATTCCTGGGGCTCAAGAGAGAGAATATATTTATTATTTATAGGTGAGTTTTCCACCACACTGAAATTACTTTGAGTGTGGGCCAATGGCCACATCCCAGGGTAAAAAGCCTTGAATTCCTGAATTCTAATCCAAGTTCTACCTTTGATTTCATAGCATGGCCCTGGACAAGTAACTTCCATATACCCCAAACCTTGATTTCCCAATCTCTACATAATAAGGGTGTACTGAGGTCTAATTAGTGTCATGTTAACACAATGCTGTGACAAGATAAAGCCCGGTGTAAATGCTAAGTATTGTCAGGTCATTTGTGACCTTCAAAGGGAATAAGAGGAGCTGTTCTACTTTTTAGGATGTATATGCCCTAAAAAGCAGATTAGCTCCCTTGTAGAAAAATGCTTCTTTAATCATTAACTCTTAGAGGACTCTTTGATGACCCTCACACCTATGAAAGACAAACCCAGCTTTGTTTGAGTTCATGAACAGACTTTCAAAAATAAATTTAAAGTTACACTGTATTAGCTAAGTACATATGCAGAAAAGCACACGTTGTAACTGGAAGCCATGGGCTGGAAAGACACTTCAAGGCCAGCCTATCATACTCAACCTTTAAAAGAAAAGTATGTTAATAAGGCCCATAGCTCGGGCGGTGATTGGTTATATCTGTGGCTAACAAGCTAGAAGGGGGAGGTTCCTTCTTGTCACTGTGAGCCTTATAGAAATGTATCAGAGAGTAGGAGACAATCCCTAAACAGGAGCTCTTGTAAATTGCAATTGAAGGATCTTGCAAACTGCCAGGCTCCTGTTACCCAAACCATCAACTTTCCAGCTCTGCAATTCTATCATTCTTTGTTCTGGGTTTTTTTTTTCGTCACTTAGAAATCCATCAAGCCTGTTTCCCGGACTGCTGGTAGTGAGAAGAGAGCTCTTTCAAGTGCTGCTAAATTCTCTATCCTTGCAAGAGAAAAGATCCTCTCCTGTATTTCTCTTTTCCTTGCAGGACTTTGGGACTCATTGATGCACCCATTTCAGTGGTGTAACGGTGAGTAGGTGTGTGTGTGTAAAACGGTGAGTAGGGGTGTGTGTTTGTGTGTCACATAAAGTCTCCTTGTCTTGAGAGAAAGTGGTTCCCCTTCCCAGATGGACACCAGCTGTGCCCAAGTTCATTGTATTGCACTGGTGGGGTGGGAAGCTGTTCCTATTTATAAAGGCAGACTGACTCTCTAAACAAAATCCAAAGCTATTTTAAAGGGATAAAAGTCTGTCATTTCCTTAGAGATCTGGAGTGGGAGGAGAGATCTGCTGAAGCATGTGAGATGCAAGCTCAGGCTTTGTTTCCACGTTTCTCTTTGTTTTTGTGTGTTTAAAGCTGGCCTTGCTAGTGATCCTTGATGAAGTCAAAGCAAGGTGAACCACTATCCAAAAGTGATTCATTTTTCCATATATTAACTTAATAAAAGTGGAAAAATGAATCCCTTTTGAATGAATTCCCCCCTCACATTGCTGAATTTAATTATTTATGTTGATTAAGATTTTGTTCCCCTTCATCAATTTGTGATTGGAATTGATAGTAAGAATTTGAATATGATTAATCTTATTATTGTTAAACAATTACTAGGATGAACTAATTCATTCACACAGCTTCCATTAAAAACAAAACTGAACATGATGTTGCTCTTAAAGCATTCAGCTTCTGTTATGGCCAGTAAAGATCAGCAAACCTTTGGGATCCAAGTCCCCCTAACCACCAAATTATATTTGCTTATACTGCTGCTTTTTATTTTCCTTTGCCAACCCCCCCCCCAAAAAAAAAACCTCAGTTGTCTTTAAATATCAAAGTACCTTTAATATAATTCTAAATAATTTTATAGAAATCTTTTCAATTTACTTCTAGAAACTTTGTATTCCTTTTCTGCTGTTTGCCTAGTCTGATTCCTCTCTCTCTCTTTTTTTTTTTTTTTTTTTTTTTTTCTTGCAAGAGATGTGGTTTTAATAGCTAGCAGATGGTACTCTTTGTATGTAACGTGGTTAATTATAAGAAGAATCCTTTCTTGGACCTACTCAGGCTGAGCTTGGATCAATTATTTCAAGAGGCTTTTGTTCTAAACCTAGTTTGCATGGCATTTCCCCCTTCCTTAATTGTATATAGTTTCATGAAATTCAACTAACACATGTCACACACATAGTCCATTGGCCATGTGCTTAAAGACAATGGAAGGGAAAAGGAAGGGGAGTGGGGAAGAGAATCAGTTTATTTCAAGAACAGTGAATCCTGCTTAGCTTCAGTGAATAGAAGCCAGTTACTAAATTAATTTGCCTTGCATTCATTTCTGATGCTGCTTATAATGAAAATCCTTCTTTCAAGGGGCCACAGAATAGGAATAAACCTGTTTTTTTTTTTTAAAAAAAAAGGACTCAAGACAGGGCCTAGTATCTCCATTGTTTCGTGCTAAACATACCAAAGGGACATGAAAACAAAATCCAAGTATATTTGTGAGTTTTTTGTAAAAATAATAAAACCTTATTTATGAAGAAGTAGTTCAAAATTGTGCTGGGAATTCTATCATTAAGCCACAATTGAGTTAGAAAGGTCTGTTTATTTAAATTTCTGCAACCAGTGGCTTCCTTTTCCAGAACACCTCTTTATATGCTGCCTGTTCTCATGCAGCTTTTGGGTCAGGCAGCAAATGGTCTTGCCAAATGTTATGTGCTAACTTGTTCTGAATGCAGGCATTTACAATAAGAGACATAGAAAGACATCAGAGAAGAATGTTCAAACCTGGGTTTGTTAAGTTAACCTCCTAAATCCATATCTAGACTCCTAAATAACAGAGATTGGGTTATAGAGGTTCTGAGCACCCCCAGCTCTATTGGCTTCAGAGGATGCTTGGAAATGATGAAAACTAGACCACTCTTATTCAGGAACCTAAGCATGGATTTAGGAGACTAACCTTAGGCACCTTGCCTTGTGAATGGTGGGACTACTCACATGCTTAAAGTTAACCATGAACATAAGTGTTGGCAGGATTGGGGCCTTAGTGTGTGAAGCCTAAACCCCGATAGACAAACTGATCTTTCAGCATAAGTAAGGTTTGTTGAATATTTTGTAGCAGGTAGTGCATGCTACAGTTAACTTCTGAGTTCCAGCTTCCATTATTTATTTGTAAGTTTATCAAATATGCTGCTTCTTGTTGAACTATTTACAGAATACTGAACTGTATATTTATATTCTGTCAGAGAGAGAGATACCAGTGGGTAAACGAGTCAAAGGCGCCAGCTACCTGTAGTTTTATGTGGAGGGAAGCCATGACCCATTGTGCATTGCTGATTTTGGGGAATGCATGTGTTCAGAAGTCTTCTAGCATCAGAGTAAGAACTGCAATGGATGTTGCATTCCGTTTACAGATGTGAAGCGTATATCTTTTTTTATTGGGGGATGGGAGTGATGTTTATTTAATGACCCGCTGAACTTCTGATTCATCTCATTAAACAGTAAGTGGGGTGAGGCTCGCTCCAAAGCCTGCATTGCTCAAAGCCCTGATTCTGCTCAGCGTGGCTGGACCCTGGCACCTGCACTGACCTGGATGGGGCAATGCATGCAGCCTCTTGCACTCAGTGAAGTCAATGGAAAACTGGCCATACTGCTATAATTGCAACCATAGGCCCCCAGTCCTGCAATGGTGCTGCTGTCCATGTCTCATCTGCAGGCCTGCACGTGTTTGGGGCTAAAATCATTCTCACCAGGATTGCTCGGGAGTGAATCTGGCACTTAGACTCTGTATGATCTCATGCCTAAATATGTGCTAGCAAATGCAAATCTTGTCCTTGACAAGTAACTTTTTGGGGGTGACTTCTAATGGGCCTTCCTGTACCCAGTAACTGCTGCTCCACACTGCTTGCATCCCAAATGAGGACTCTAAGTTAAATATGGCCAGCGTGGATACCACCATTGTGTCATTATTTTAATGGGTGATTTAATCATGTTTTGATAATGTCTGATTAGTTTTGTTTGGAACAGTGAGAAGAGACCACTTCTCTCCCATCTCTTTTCCTGCCCTGATGATCTGGAGACTAGGATGTTTTCAAATGTGAAGTAATGCTCTATTCCAGTATGGCAAGAGAAGGGATACAGGACTTTATGGGCCTAGGGTCTTTTTTTTAGTCCAACAGGAAGTGTCCTAGGAGACTAGCTAAACCATGTATTTTCTTCTGATACAAAAAAAGGCAGGATATTGTGTTAGATGGGCCTGTCCCAATATGATAAATGCTGTTTCCCATTGTAGTGGAACAGATCACTGGGCTACATAACCCAGTATACTGTCCCTCCCATACAGGAACAGACCTCTGCTCCATACAGACAAGTAACCTGCTTCTTGTCATACCAAATTTGATCACTGCTCCATCAGGTTCAATGAATTCCCAATGCTTCAAATCATGCCCTGTAAAGCTCCTAGCTAGCCTTACACAGAGGTGATAGTATGTAAAGGCTAACGGCATTTTGGGTTGTATAAGTAGGGGCATTTCCAGCAGATCAAGGGATGTGATCATTCCCCTCTATTTGGCATTGGTGAGGCCTCATCTGGAGTACTGCGTCCAGTTTTGGGCCCCACACTACAAGAAGGGGAATAAATTGGAAAGAGTCCAGCAGAGGCCAACAAAAATGATTAGGGGCTGGAACACATGACTTACGAGGAGAGGCTGAGAGAACTGGGATTGTTTAGTCTGCAGAAGAGAAGAATGAGGGGGAATTTGATAGCTGCTTTCAACTACTTGAAATGGGGGTTCCAAAGAGGATGGATCTAGACTGTTCTCAGTGGTAGCGATGACAGAACAAGGAGTAATGGTCTCCAGTTGCAGTGGGGGAGGTTTAGGTTGGATATTAGGAAAAACTTTTTTCACTAGTAGAGTGGTGAAGCACTGGAATGGGTTACCTGGAGGCAGGGTGGGGGGGGATGGAATCTCCTTCGTTAGAGGTTTTTAAAGTCAGGCTTGACAAAGCCCTGGCTGGGATGATTTAGTGAGGGATTGGTCCTGCTTTGAGCAGGGGGATGACCTCCTGAGGTCCTTTCTAATACTGATATTCTATGTGAAGTTTCATTCCTGACCCCTGGAAGGATCAGTTTACCCCCTGAAGTATGAACTTTGACAGCTCTTATCTTGATTTGTATAATTATAAAATTTATCCATCCAGCTATAGTAGTTGGCTCTGACCCTCCCTGTAGCAGTCATGTGAGTAGGGGTTGCAGAATCTGGCCTTTGAAGGTAAGATCTTTGGGATACGAACCTTATGTTCATGTGTTTACAAGCATGGTGAATGCTTACTGTGCTACAGAACTAATACATACCTCTAGTATACCTATAGCACGGTTTATTAATTAATAATACTTCTGTAGCACTTTTCATCCCAATAATATAACTGTTGATTACATAATGCCACAATCCTCCTCCGCAGGTAGGGAAGCAGCATCATCCCTATTTAATGGATGGATAAAACAAGAGGTGAGGTGACATGCCCAAGGTCATAGAGTGAATGCATAGAAGAACAGGGAATAGATTCCAAGGGTGACATCCCGCTTCCACTGAAATCAGTGGACATTTTGCCTTTGAATTCAAGGGCGGGCCTGGATTTCACTTCAGCAGCCTGGCTCCCAGTCCCTTTCTGTACTCACATTCCCTCCAAGAGATGGGACTAGAACTCAGGAGTCCCAGTTCACAGACCCCTCCTCATTCATGAGACACATGCTGCTGTCTCCAGGGAGCTGTAGCTCAGCTTTTCCGTGCCTCCTGCTTTGCTCCTATGAGAGTTTGGTTTGGAGGGAGATGCCGCTGCTTTAGGAGCATGCAAAGCATCTCTCCTGTGACTTCTGTGCTCCTGCGCCACTATAACTCCACCAATTGCCCTGCCCCTCTCTGTTCCTAGTGGCAGAAGGGAAATTTCACCCTATTACCAGAGGCTGCGGGGAGGGAAGGGGGATTTAATTGGCTGTAATTAAAGCCTTAAGTGTTTCTCTAGGAGGATTTTAATGAGAATCAGCGGAGCAGGGGTGCTGGAGCGGAAAGGGGAGAGGAAGAGGCACTTGAGAACACAGATGGGGCCTCAGTTCAGAGACTGCTGTCCTTTTAAATTCCCATTTGAGCACGATCTAAAGTGAAATCAAAGCTCCTCTTTTCATTAAGTCAGTATTATTTTGACATACAAAGACGGTGCCTTTTCATGGCAGAATCTTGCTTTGCAACAGCTTCCAGGGGAGTTAGTCTGCACTGGCTTGGTTTTTTCCCCCCGCATTCTTCTCTTTGTTTGAACTGCATTTCTCTCCCCACTCCTTGAGAGGGTTGGGTTTATAATCCCCTGCTTTACCATTGCCCTCTGAACAGAGCCTTCTGTGCCCCATTTAGGACTCCGGGGCTGATGCCTCTGGAATAGTAGCTGTGATTTTGCCATTGGCTCAAGCCCCAGCTTAGAGGCGTCCCTGGTGGGTCCTGTGAGTTCCCAAAACCTAAAGAAATAAGCTTATGAATATATTTGGATAGAGAAGTAAAATCCCATCCTACCCTCTAGCACCACGATGACCTGCAGGAGGAGTGCATTGGTGAGTGTATCTGGGTACACATGGGCATATTGGGCCTAACTCAAAGTGCACGGAAGTCAAAAAAAAAAAAAATCTCCTTGACTTCAGCTGGTTTTGGAGCAGGCCCATCGAGTGCGTCCCCACTCCAGGCGTGGAAGCAGGAATCTAGTTAAGGATCTAGGCAATTTCAGTTTCTGGCTCTTGTGCCGCTAGCACAAGGCTGAAATGACACATGCCAACTGTCCCTGTTTTTCAAGCATTTTTGTGCTGTGCCCTTACATTGGACTAGGAAGGGAGTTAGAGAGTATGTGCTTGTTTTTCTTCCAAATGCCTGGCTTCCTAGCTGTGGTGCTTTTAGTCCAAGATGCTGAAGGCAGATGATCATTTTTATAAAAATCAGTTTCCACTGGCATTGAGAAGAGCATAGGTTAAAAGCAAATGGCGGGCGTCCCCTTTGCTCCTCTTTTGACAGCACCTATAACCGAGAAGCACCCACCATGCTGCAGGATTGCATTGTAGTGTCTCCACTGTTAATGCAAAACTAAGGCCTTCTCTACACTAGAGGTTTGCATTGATTCTAGACATCTGTGTAGCTGCACCAGGGTGAACCGTTCGTATAGACAAGCACAGCAGCTGTTTAGCTTGTAAACTTTTTGGACATGGACTGTCTCTTTTTTGTTCTGTTTGTACAGGACCTACTACAGTGCAGCCCTGGTCTATGATTGGGCCATGTGCTGCAATACAGACAATAACAAATAATAATATTTGCACTGGTGCAGCTAACCTCTGCTTGGAACTAAGGTGAGCTCCATCAGTGCAAACTGCCTTTTATCAGTTTATCCCATGTAAACTGCTGAAATCAGGGCAAGTCTCCAGTGCAGACAAACCCAAAGATTGACTTGTAGAACTGAAATCTTTGGCCTTGGGGGCCAAAGGGAACGTGCTAAGAACAATGTCACACCAAGAATCCCGCTGAGGTAGAACAAAGGTGGCCTTCAGATAGGGCAATCCCCAAGGAGCCCTAACAAGTCTCGAGTCTCCCAAGGGAAGATCTCTGGGAGATAAAGGCATTGCATTGAAGATGTGGCAATGGTCATAAAAGAGACTGTAAAGAAGACATAGCAAGGCTATTTCTTCCTCTCTCACACACAGCTTCGGAGCAGGGTCCTTCACTTTACAAGCCACAATAAAGTTTCTGCAGTTGGACTGGATCCTCTCTAGTGGATACATGGGTCAGAACAAGACTCCAGTGTGCTCTCTTGTGGCTGTGTTGGCCCCACAGGATTAGTGGGAGTGAAAGCATGGTTTGAGGCAGCGAAGTCAGCAGCGGGAACTCACACTAACAGGGAGCAGAGAGATGCTGTGTGAGCAGAAGCCATTCATACATAGGCTATGTCTGCACTTAGGCTTGGCAGAATTTGTTGTTTATTTGTTTATAATTTTGACAGGTAATAATCAATGGCTGATTTTTAAGGGTTTTTTTTTTTTAACCTATTTTAAATTTTCACAATTGGGGGGGAAATTCTGGTGGGGGGGAGGCTTCAGACCATTATTGAATGACCCGTAGATGTTGAGATTCAAAAAGTTAAAGCTTTGTTAAAACAAAAAGTGTCAATGTCACATGCAAAATATACAAAGTAAATCTCTCGAAGTCAACTCTGAACTGTTTTTACTATTCATTCACTAGTCCATTGGTAACCAGCCTAATTCAAAAATCTAGGTTGCTGGATTTTAACTCGAATAATTTCTTAAACAGGATTTTCTTTCTTTGCCTATCTAAATTTGTATTATTATTGGTGGAAATAATTTTTCTTTGGTTTGTATGTGTGCGATGAAATCCACGTTTACCGATTTTTTTTATTTTTTTTATTATTATTATTTTTATTTTTATTTTTTCCCCCAAACCTGTGGACATTGCAAAGAAAGGGTGTTCTTAACTCGGGTTAGCTAATCCAGGTTAAAATAGCAGTGGAGACATGACAAAATGGCTTTTAACTTGGATTAGCAGGTCAGGGTCAATTCTAGGCTTAAACTTGAACTGCTCTAGGCTTAAACTTGAACTGGTAATCTGCTTTGCTGTGCCTGCACTGCTATTCGTCCTCCCAATTTAAGAACACCCCTCTTCTTAATCACTGTCTCCTGCATAGCTACCCATTATGTTGCATGATGTGTCTGAAGTGAATCTAGGGTGACCAGACAGCAAGGGTGAAAAATCTGGACAGGGGGTGGGGGCTAATAGGAGCCTATATAAGAAAAAGACCCAAAAATTGGGACTGTCCCTATAAAATTGGGACATCTGGTCACCCTAGGTGAATCCAAGGGGGTATCTGTTCAGTGGCTGGAGCCCGGATTAGCCAGCTTCCCTTCCTTCCCACTCAGAATTAAAGCCATAACTATAGTATGAGGGCCAACACCCCAGGAACTGAAATGGAATCTCCAAGGCTAGAAGCATCAATCCTTAATCTTGAGTTAAAGAGTCAGGCTGTCTAGCTGAGTATGTGACAAGAGGAACACAACAAAAGCTGCAGTGGGTTACAATTGAGCTGTCTGTGCCCCAAGGAGGGAATGGGAGGTGGGGAGTTGTGTTCCTCTAAGAAGGGTAAATTTGATCTTTTTCCATTTTCTCTCTTCGGTTCTTCATTCTAAAGGCTGTTTCTCTCTCCCCAAAGGATGCTTCTGTGGTTTGGGACTGATTTATACCAATAAATCGTGCACAATGCCTCCCATCACCTTCCAGGATCTACCGCTGAATATCTACATGGTCATTTTCGGCACCGGCATCTTTGTCTTTGTGCTCAGCCTCATCTTCTGCTGCTACTTCATCAGGTGAGCTAGGGACCCAATGGGCTCTGTATGCACTTGGTTTGGAGGATACAGGGGAGCCTGTCTATCAGCTGACCTCAGGGCTCCAGCCTGGGAAAGTTTCACCCCCAGCTGCTTTTTGGGTGGTCTAAGGACAATAGTGCCCAGGAGGGCAACTGGAATTGTTTGGGTGAAGCTGAGAATCTTACATAATCACATGACTCCAGGAGCTGGGTCTTGAAGAAAATCCTGAGACTCATGATAAAATCCATGATAGTTGGCAACCCTGACTCAGATTAACTTGCCCTTTTTTTTTTTTTAAGAGCTCCCATGAAGAATCCGAGCAACCAGACTCTCACTGATCACTGAGCCTAGTGGGATCCCACTGGAGTGAATCCCAGATAAACCCATTGAACAGCCCCAGTGTACGGAGTCATTTTTATAGATGTATAATACAAAGATCTATATGTTCTTTTCTCTTTCTGCTTGGCTGCCACAAATGCCTTAAATGCTGCCTTAGCAAATTTTTCCTCCAGTGCGCGCGTGCGCACACACACACAGGAGTTTGTTATTGTAGGGTTGCTTATGAGGGCTGGACTGTTGCAACTGATTTTTTTTTTTCTTTAAAGACTCTTCCAACATATGGCTTGAATAAGACCAGTGAAGAGCTTCATGGGCTCTGCCAACCTTTGCGAGAGGGGAAATGCACCATTGGGTCTGCTGGCCTCCCAGTCCCTTAAAGGAAGCAGAAGTAACACCCTTCCCATTGCAAATTGTAACTGGAGGCTGTCCTATACCTCATTCATACCGCAACATAGTCATCCTACCACAATGCTTTTTAAAGGTGACACCTTAAAAAATAACCATCCTTCCTTTCCCCCTCCCATACATCCTGTAACCTGCTGGGAACCATTTATCAAAAGCAGTCGCTCCAGCTCTCTCCCCGCCAAGGAGAAAACAATCAAGTGCTTGTCAGGCACAGAGCTGGTTTGTGTTTGGGGTTACAGAGCCAGGGAAGGAGGAAGACACCTGCTGCAAACCTGACCCCTGTGTTAACCTGCACCAGGACAATTCTGCTGATGGCATCATCAGAGGATCTGGGACTATTTTTAGAAGCTTTGACTAGCCTCCCAGAAGCTGCCTGTCACCTCCATTCCTAGTCTGAGATCTATTATTTTTATTAAACCTATTAGAATAATTTCATCTCTTCTGTGTCACTAGAGCCCATCTGTCTGCCTGGAGCTTCAGAGCTGGTCGTGGTCGCAAATCCATGAGCATTAACCCCATGTTTACCCAGGCCTGGTAAAGCTCTCCACTGGGGTGGATGGAGTTTGGGAGGAGGGCTGGGATAGGACAGCGGGGGGAAAAAAATCTGGCAGGACTGAATGGGTTTTTTTGCCCCAGAAAATCTAGTATCAAAAGCTGCTTCTGGGCAGCAATTTCCCTTCCACATTTGGAGGCTTCTGCTGTCATCTGACACCTGGTCCCTCCATGTGTCCCCTTTTGGAACAGCAGCTGTTAATTGGCCCAGTTCAGTACATTCTGTATGTACCACACAAAGGGCTAGAATTGAGCAGCTTCTCTTGCTTTAAATAAAGCCTTGCCCCGAGTCATATGTTGGGGAGACAGAAGGGAAGGGGTGTTTTCCATTGTTAATGACTACCAGGCAAACTCACCTGCTCATGCCCAGAGCAGCATAGACAAAGGCTGGGTTAGTGGCCTCAGTCCAGGCCTGGAAATCAAGACATCTGGGTTCTTTTCTGGACTTTGCCACTGTTAGACCTTGGATAAATCATTTAGGCAAATTACTTTTTTTTCCTTCGAAAGTAGCCTCTGATTTTTAGGTGCCTCCATTTGTGGCAGCCCACTTTGAGATCTAAGCTGCATCTGCGCTGGCAGAAATGAGACAAGGAACTTGTCCCCTTCTTTGCCCGTTGTGGTACCTCCACCCAGGGTAGCAACAGCAGAAGCAGGAATGTAGAAGGGCTTGGACATTTTCAGCCCCATGTTGTCTAGCCCTGCTCTGAGCAAACTGCTTGCCACTGTCTCTGCTGTTTGTTTCCATCGCCTGCTGGGAACCATTTACTGAGAGCACTCGCTCCGTTTTCCCCAAGGAGCAAACAATCGACTCCCAGCAAGGGCTTCGAGCCAAGCCAGGATCCTGGTCTCCGCAGGGCTCCATCCAAGTAAGGGACTAGGACTGAGCAGAGCAGGAAGTGGCAGGAAGGCGGGTGAGGGGGGAGGATTATTTAGGTGACCGAGCTAGACTGATGCATTGTTTATGGAGGAAAGGGGGAGGATGTGTCTTTTCATTACCCTTCCCTGCTGAAGAAGGCTATATTTAAACTCGAGTTTAGCAGCAGCTGGGATTTCTAGGGAAGTTTGAATGGATTGGGAAAAATTGAATTCATTACCCCATAGCTGGGCCTGGGCCCCACCCAGCTCTGCTAACGCACTTCATTTCTGCCCTGCAGCAGCCCCCACTGTTCCAGTCCTGAGACCCTGTCCAGCTACCCTTTGTAACCTTCTCCTGATCTGCAGCCGTTCCATCCTGGGCTCTCCCATCAGCTTCCCTAGCCCTGCTAGTGCCCCTCAATCTTGCAATTGTAACATGCTGTGCGGGATGGATCTAAAAGAGTCTGTCCTTTGCAAGGGAACTATCAAACCTTCAGGAAACCCGAAGTTACCGGATAAGAGAAGGGGAGTCAGTCCCTTCCCACTACCCTGTGACCTCACTCTGCAGCCTTTGGAAGTGCAATATCTGCCTTTTTGCCATGCCCCATAGCTTCTGGATTCTGCAGTGGGATCTTGCTGGGGGCAGGGAGCACAGCTGCTGATTCTCACAGGCTCAGATCTGATGCCCACCCTGCCAGAGAGACTACTGTGGACCCAGTACCCTTGCCTGGTGCTAGCTCATGCCAAGCACTGTGCACTGCCCTGCTCTGGACACAACTTTCCCCCCACCCTCCGCTGTTCCCTTGCTCCAGTGATTTCATTAATATTATTAATTAAAAAAAAAATAAGCTGTTGGCTCTGGAAGAGGCACTGAGTAAGGTGGGCTTTTTACAGCTTGGATAATGAACCTGCTTGTGTCTCTGGCGTGTGTGTGTGGGATGTGGGGGGCACTGGAGATGCAGGCAGCCCAGGAAATTGTTCTGGTTCATAGTAAGCCATTCCTGCAGCTGTTACTCCACTCCTGCTTCCAGCACATAAAGGCTGCTCTGTGTGTGTGAGGGGCCCTGCTCAGGCCTCCGCTGTCTGACATTCATGCAGGGGCTGGGAGCGCGCTGAGATTCCAAGAGAAAAAGAGAGAGACGTGAACACAGCGAGAGGCACCGCAGAGATAAATATAAAGCCTCATGCCAGCCCCAGCCCCCAGCTTACCAGTCATACTCACAGGAGATGGCTCAAATAAGAACCCCCCCTAGCATTTTGCTTTTCCACGTGCATGTGTAACATGCTGGCAAAGTAGGTGCTGTTTTCTATCCCTCTATCCCATCTCTGGGGCACTAGAGGATAACAGCCTACAACTGCTACCCACTAAATGACTCCTTTAGCCTGTGCTGGATGGCATTGGGTTCACGCCCTGCTGTTGACCATGGGGCTGTTGCACGGGGAGGGACGTGGGAGTTTATTTTCATTTTGTCAACAGTGAATATTCAGCATGTGGAGGCCAGGACAAGCCACGTAGTCCTGGCTTTTGTTTCCAGCTAGAGCAGTGGATGGGCAATCCTGTGACACTGGCTCCTTGAACTGCTTGAGGAAAGCAGCTACGCTGACTTCCTGGGTTCATAGGAGGACTGCAGATGTGGGCAGTGCACTGTGGCTGGAGAGCAGCGATAAGGCCCTGGGGGGGCCAACTATGAGGTAACCTGACCCAGCTGTAATACAAACAGGTGCAAAACAGGATCTTGTGGCGGGCCAGGTGCTGCATCCTGTCCCGTCCCCTGGGGAATAAAACCTCTCTGCATAAATCAAAGCAAGAGAGGAACACGTGAGAAAATGAAACACGTTTCTGTGTAAGCTGGGAGGGGCTCTTTGTCCTTATGGAGCTGGGGCATGTGTCTTACCTGGTGCTACCACACATTCTCATCCCCTTCCCATCCTCCCTCCCTTCTCTCAGGGAGTCTATAAACCAGGCTCCTCCCCATCTGTGGCTGGGCGCAGCGGGCAAACAGCTTGCAAGAGGCTGGCAGCGCTCGGGGAAGAGCAACACAGATTATAGACATGGCTCAGTTGCTGGGGTAACAGACTTCCCAGGCTCCTGTGATGCTCAGCATAGATAGCGGAAGGGTATCTCTCAGCCAAAAGGCTTCATAGCGGTGGGACGGGGGTGATGTGGCCTGAGCGCAGGGTGCAGGAGAAACAAACAAAGCCATCCATTGCCTGCACTGGGTCAGGAATCTCTCTTTGTCACCACCCTGTGTAATGTCCCACTGGAGTTTGAGGAAAGTGCTGCCTCTCTGCTCCCTCCTCAGACCCAGGTTGGGGCCAGGCCGAGCTGCTGTTGACGGGTCAGTGGAACTCTGGAAATACTGTGCTTCCTGGAACGCTCACTACTTCCTAAGTGAAACAATTGGGGCCGCAGGCTGCATGATCTTATCGGGCCCCGTCCTCTGATTCCTGCTGGTATTTCGGGAGACGCTGTGCTCTGTTTAGCAATGAACTTGCTGCCGTTGGACAACAGCAGACTAGTGTCCTGAATAAATACCCTCCCTGCAGCAGCGTGTGCCAGCTGCTTTCACTTGCAGAGGAGTGAAGGGAGAGATGTTGTCCCAGTTTTATTTGGATCATGGTCAGGCTCAGCATAATGGTCCAAGCACAAATCTGGGAGCTGGGTATGCATGAGTTCTAGTCCCACCTCAGAAATGGCTTCCTGTCTGTGGCTTTGGATCAGACACTAAGGCTAAAATTCTCTAAGTCTTCACCTTGGGCTTGACTTCGCGTTCTAACAGCTCTAGCTGAAGTCAATGGGAGATGCAGGTGCTCACAGTGTGTCTGAAAGTCTGAAAGTGGGGTCCCCAATGTGGGAATTCTGTAAATCAGAGGAAGCTTTTGAAAATCTATGTCCAGCTTTATGAATGCTCAACACTCGATGACACCCATGTGTCTCCCTGTTCCTACCAGAGGCTTCTTCCCTGAGACGGGTTATTAAGTGCCAGGGTGAATGTCTGAAACACTTCAGAAATGCTACATAATTGTTAAATATGAATGCTGAAAATCTCATCAGATTTTTTTGAACTGATTTGAAGAAGTGTAGG
Source organism: Dermatemys mawii (assembly GCA_007922305.1). Taxonomy (NCBI): domain Eukaryota; kingdom Metazoa; phylum Chordata; order Testudines; family Dermatemydidae; genus Dermatemys; species Dermatemys mawii. Next base: position 3,778,820 of record ML677387.1, read on the forward strand.
AATTGAATGTAGTGTCAGTGAAAAGTTCTGGACTGACAACCTTTCAGTCCCTTATGAAAAGGCCAATTCACTCTGACTGCAATGTATTTAACACAATGAATAAATCTCTGTGGGCTGGTGTCCCTTAATAATAAGCTTTGTCCTATAGTTTTCATATAATTGTCCTTTATTTCGTTGGCCGCCCTTCCAGGAGGAGCTGGAAGAAGGGAGCTCATTCTCCTTGGCTTATTCAGTCCTTGGCGTCTCTGCTGAAACCAGAAGCAAAGGGGCCATTTAATGAGAAACAGGCAGTGTTTCTTTTTGATACAGGCACCTCTTCGAGGATCCCAAAGAGCCTTCAGGAAGTGATGATTTTCAGTTGCTGAGGGTCATGACTGACTCTAATCTTATCCAAGTATAGCCCCAAGCCATGCCTCCTGTGCAGTTAGATCAGATTTGCATCGACAATATGGCTCAGCAGAGAAAGCAGACTTGTTTCCGACCTTCTCATTGCCCTGTTCCAGCTTTGATGGCCTTTCCTGGTCCTCTCCAACAGAAAATTCCCATATCCCACAGGATCACTGAAATCAAATGAAGGGCAGAGTAAAGGAGGTTTGAGTATGACCTTGGGCCCAGATCTTCAAAAGTATTTAGGCATCTAACTCCCATAATCAATCAGAGTCAAGCTCCTAAATATCTCTTGGGATTTGAGCCCCGGTAACTGTAGCTGATTTGGATCTGGGGGGGTGTGGATGGAGTGTGTCTGTGGGGATGTTTGTGTGAGATGAGGTATGTAGGCTCTGTGCTGTATTTCCTGTTTTATGAGATTGAGTTTTGCTTTCGAGTCCCTTATCAGCCTCATTTGGCTTTCACAAAGTATTTTATGACAGAATATATTATTTTTCCTTCACCAGCAAACTTCGGCATCAGGCACAGAGTGAAAGATTTGGATACAAAGAGGTAAAGTGTGGCTAATTTCTAAGTGTTTCTGTCTGGTTTCATGGCAGGCCTGTGGTATTTACAAGCGTGTAGATTAGTGCCAGTGAGGGGAGGGGGTTGTGAGATATGCCCTTTTCTATGAGGAGCTGGACTTGAGGTCACTGCTGACTGAGGGCTGGATTTGAACGGATAGCTTGATCTTCGTTTCTAGAGGCAGGTCTCGGTGCAGCTCTGTTGTTCACAAGAGGGTGAAATTCACTGCTGAGCAAGAGACCAGTGCAAGGCCTGTGAGTTTAACTCCCAGGCCTTGAGTAGAGACACAGGCGGTGCATGGGCTCTGAGAACCTACAGAGAACAGTGCTGAGGCACGGCTGTGTATTGGGTCTGAAGGGCAATGCCCAGGGTGATTTAGGGATGGGCTGTCTGCTTGGAAAATACCATTGACTTGAATAAAGAGCCAAAACAAATCCAGTACTGGGGAAAAGCCAGTCAGGATTACAATGAGAATCGTATATATGATAAAGGATTAGGCTCTGGGCAGTCAGCTGCTGCCCTCTGTGGGGGAAAGACCAGCCACAGCTAAGGCTCTTTGTCTGAGGTCAAATGTCCCAAAGGGAACAAAAGGATGTTATTTGTGGGGAGGAATGGGGAGGACTGTCACTTCTGGCTGGAGTCAGGAGTGGCGTGGTCACATGCAGGGCCAGCCTCTCCACAGAGCTCTTCCCATGCCGCTCAGTCCTGATTTGCAGCTCCCTGACGTTCCAGCTCTGGGAGCCCTTGTGCTCCTAAGTCCCGTCTTGCTCTTCCATGTCCCAGCACGGTCCCCACCCACCGCTCTGCCGATGCCCATCATTCCTGACCTGCAGACTGCCTTGCTGTCCCAGTCCTGGGGTTCTCCTGAGTCGACGCTCAGACTGGCTGAATTGCGGGCTGGTTATTAGTTAGCGCTGCTACAGCTGTGCGCTGCCTGCTGTCTGTCTCCAGCACTCTCAGGCTGACAGCTTTCACAAGCACAACATTTGCTTTGTTAAAAATAACCACCCCGGTCATTCTGATCCTCATCTGCCTGCTTCTTTTCCCTTTTCTCCCGCAGGTGGTCTTGAAAGGTGATGCCAGGAAATTAAATTTGCATGGGGTAAGGACAACCTCCGCTCTGATTTTTACCCTGGACTTTGAGAAGAGGCCTCGGGGGATTGCTGCTCCCCTTTGAGCCTCTTTTCTTTCTGCTTTTGCTACCTGAAGGATAAGAGAGAGGTCCAGTCGGACCTGAACCCTTACGCTGCTTTCACTGCCTGGGAGCAGATGCCTTTTAACGAAACTTGTATCTTGTAGCAAGATGGGGTTTTGAGGTCAGGTGAACATTCACAAGCCCAGAGAGCTCAGCTTACCCACCTGGGACTATCGCTGACTCAGTGCATGACCCCGCACCAGGCCTGTGTCATGCTGAAGAGGCTTTCTGGGGGTAATTTGGGTATCTTTGGGAGACAGCGATGCTATGTGGGCCTCTACCTGTGCAGATGCAGCCTCTATCAGTGGGCAAGCTCCCTTTCCGAGGGCTGTTGATTGGCTGTGTGAAATGAGGGGCCGAGGGAGAAAAAGACAAGCCGTGTTAGTGATGGTGTGAGGCTGGTTCCAGCTGGGATCTCTAGTGCCTGTGGGTGGGATGCGTTGTTCTGCAGACTCATTCCTCCTCTTCCCTCCCTCCTTCTCTGTCTCCCCACAGCAGACCTGTGCCGTCTGCCTGGAAGACTTTAAAGTGAAAGATGAGCTGGGAGTGTTGCCATGCCAACATGCCTTCCACAGAAAGTGAGTAGCTGCCAAGGACAGCCCAGAGCCTGCTCCGTGCCTCCAGCTTGGCACGAGGCCCAGGGTTCAGTTATGCCTCTCATGACCGTGACTGGAGAGAGGCCCAGCTTATGCCTCATACAGCTCCTGGGTGGTAAGAAGCCCCATGTCTGGACCTTTCCCCTCTCAGGATGTCAAAGGTGCCCAGAGCTGCTCTAAGCAAGCTGCATAATAGGAGGGGCGAGCTAGGTGCACAAGTCACCTAGCTACCCCTGTTTCCCCTCTAGTCCTATGCTAAGTCCCCAGGGGAGCCAGGACAGGCTTGCTCCCAGAATTAGGGCTCAGCCTGCCTTTGCTTTGGGGATTCACATCTTGGCTGGCTGTGAACTGGCCAGGAATAAATTTAGGCTGGATGTGAGAAGATGGTTTCTAGCCACTAGAGGAGCGAGGCTCTGGACTAGCCTCCCAATAGGAGCAGTGGGGATAAACAGTGTGGGGAAGGGGCTCCTTTTAAGATGCTGGTAAATTTGAGTGGGATTACATGATGGGGTTGCCTGCGATAGCAAAGGACTGGACTTGGAAGTCACGGGAGGTCCCTTACCGGCCTTAGGACTGAGTTCCTAAATCAGCACTTTCAGCTGGCCCCCTTGATTTCTGCAGCCCCCTCCGTTGCATGAGAGGGAGCAGGGAATCCAGACTCCATGAAGGGACAGTTCCCGGTGGGAACACAGAGTCACTGCTGCACCCATAGCTTCCTCTTCTCCACACCAAGCCTGTGTTCAGAGAGAAGCACTGGCTAGGGAAGGGTGAGAAGAGAGATCTGCTTGGGACTGTCCCACTCCTGAGCAGCAGGGCGTGACCAAGGTAAAGCTCTCTTCTACCTCTGGAGCCTTCTCCCACTCAGGTGCTTTGGGATCCCTGGATGACAGGGCAGGGCACCAGGGTAACACACAGCAGCATGTTGATAAGCAAGGGAGAGCATGGGAAGCACGTGGACAGCTGGGCATAAAGAGGAGAAATGACTCTCTCCTGATCTGGGTGGGTGCGTGCCAGTTGCAGGAACCTGCTGGGTTGCATGGGTCCGTGACATCATACTTGGGAGGGCAGGAGTGAGGAGGGTAGTGGGCTCAGGGAGCTGGGTAAGGACACCACATCTGTACTAAATTCATCCCCTCCATCTCTGTGATTCTTGGCTGCAGGTGTCTAGTGAAATGGCTGGAGGTTCGCTGCGTCTGTCCCATGTGCAACAAGCCCATCACAGGCCCCACAGAGCCCCACCAAAGCATTGGGACACTCCTGGATGAGCTGGTGTGAGGGGCTTTCTTCTCCCCCGTGAAGCCAAACAGCCATCCAGATGGACGATCTCTGCACTTAACCCCTCCACTCACCTCCCTTGTGGATTGCTAAGCCAGCAGCCTGTGATACCTCCTGCCATGGGCATATGGCTCCGTCGTAACCCCTGGGACAGATCCACTGCCATGGGCGCAGGAGAAAAGCAAACTGCGTCCCCCGTGAAGCACACAGAGGAGGAGGGGTTGTCCCAACTCTGGGGTCATTGGGACCTGAGTGTCAAACTGGTGACGCATGAAGGGCCTGGGAGACTTAATTGAGCCTCTTTCTAGCTGATCTTGCAGGGATGTCTGATTCCTTGGCACCAGGCTTCTGAAACTGGATATTCCTCAGAGACCACTCAGTTCAGGGTGGGAAGCAAGGGAGGAGCCCTCCTCCTCAACCCCTTGGCAACTATGATTCAAACCCACCTACCACTGCTGTTCTTAATAGGTTTACTATAACCTTCTTTCAAAACTAGAACTTACATTTAGGGCCTTAACTCTTCCATAGGTCCTTTCTAAAGGCCAAAGCTTTAGCTCTGCTACAGCCAGCCAGGAATTGTCCCCTGATTGCTGGAACCACAGGGCTGATTCTTATCTATGGCCCATTGATGGGATCTCTTTGTCTTAAAAAATAATAGTCAGTGTTTACATAGGGCCTGAACAAAAACAGAAGCTGCAGAGGGCATGTCATGATTGATTTGATCCTGTTGGCAGAGCTGGACTGTTGCAAGAGTGTGAGTGGTGTTTAGGGAACCACAGTTGGAGGGGGGCGCAGGGGAATGCCCCATGTGGCCATTAATATTCCCTTCTTGTATCAGGCTAGCAAGACCTTTTGACAGCTGGTGGAGATGGTTTGGAGATGTTTCAAATACAAAAGCAAGGGTTTTTTCAAATTATTTTAATTTAAACTTGGAGGCTGTTTTTTTTATTTTGTTTTTAAAGTCACCTCTCAGAATTTCCTTCCAGCTCAGAGGCTGCAAAACAGTAAAACCACTCTGATATAGTCTGTTTTGTACATTGAAAGCGAACTGTCACTGTTTGCATGAGGCAGAAAGTTTCGGGAGAGGGAGGGGCTAATGGGTGGAAAATCCAGTCTGGATTCCCCCAGCTCCTCTCCACTATGTTGCACTGTAAATAATATTTTTGTATGTATTACTTTCCTGACTGTCTCAGGCTTCCTACACACCCCTGAGGATGGGGGATGTACAGTTTTATGTAAAACAATAATTAAACTGAAGACATCGCAGTCTAAATTCTGAATGTTTGTTTCTAGCAAGGTGTTTCTAGCAGTAAGTTCTCAAAACACAAAGAAGGTCTTTTCTTAGGACACACACTAAGATGTGTGTTTTTAGAGGACCCCCCCCCCCCAAATCATTCATAGTGGAACTGAAACTAAGCCTGGGAAATTTCAGGAATATTTGAGAGTTCTAAGGGATAAAATTAAGAAGTTAGAGTGATCACTACAAGAAATTGGGAATCAGGGCTGTTTTTTAGCTCTGCCTCGGACTACTAGATCTTGGGCAATCCACAACCTTTCTGTGTCTGTTTTCTTCTTCCATAAACTAGCAAGGATACTTATCTCACGGGCATATGAAGTGCAATTTGTTAATTGCATTGAGTTTGCAGATGGGAGGTGCTTTAGCAAAGCAAAGTATTAGCCTCCTTTTTTATTTGTTTTGGTGGTTGTAGCAGCAGGGGTAAGTAACAAGAAGGCACACTGCTGCAGAAGGGCTGTTGCTGTATTTACTACAGTATTGTGTCATACAGATCTGCTCTAAGCAGCATTAAATGACAGTGATAAACACACCTGCAGCCAGTTCTTTTCAGGAGCAGCCCCATATTAGTGAGCAACTGGTGGGGCTGCATCCCTGCTGGTGGCACTTAACATGGTTAGTGTAGTAGTTTGGCTGCTGAAAACAACCACCCAGAGCTGGTCAGGAGTTATTCCATGTTTTCACTTAAAAAAAATTCCTGATTTATCAAAACAAAAATTGTTTGCAAAACTGTTGGGTTTGACAAGGCACCTGACTAAAAAAAAATGGTTCTTTTTTAACTGATTAACAAGGTCCTAAACTGGACATTTAGACAAACTGAAATTTTCATTTGGAGAGTCAATTACTTTCCATTTAGAAATTTTTAGTCAGCTTACAATAAAAAGGTCAAAAATTGAAATTAAATCTGTCAATTATTGAAATATTTCAGTTCACCAGATCTAAAAATAATTTTGGGTTTTCAGTTTGGAGAAATTTGAGATTGCCTTTTTGTCCTAATTCAGCATAGGAAAAAAATCTCAAAATATTAGATTCTCACGGAACAGGAAAATTGTTTCCTGCCCAGCCCTGTTAACATCTAAAACTCACTGCTGCAGGATATTAAATAACTTAGGACTACCTAGACATCAATTGGCCATTTATATGAATAAAATCATTGGATATGATTGAGGTCTATAAAATAATTACTTTCTCCACAGCAGCCACTAAGGAGGTGTTATTTATTCCTTCTCATAACACAAGAACTAGGGGTCACCCAATGAAATTAATAGGTAGCAGGTTTAAAACAACAAAAGGAAGTATTTCTTTCATACAACACACAGTCAGTCTGTGGAACTCTTTGCCAGAGTATGTTGTGAAGGCCAAGACTATAACAGAGCTCAAAAAATAACTAGCTAAGTTCATAGTGGATGGGTCCATCAGTGGCCACGGACAGGGATGGTGTCCCTAGCCTCTATTTGCCAGAAGCTGGGAATGGGCAACAGGGGATGGATCATTTTGATGATTCCCTCTTCTGTTCATTCCCTCTGGGGCACCTGGCATTAGCCCCTGTCGGAAGACAGGACACTGGGCTAGATGGACCTTTGGCCTGGCCCAGTCTGGCTGCTGTTATGTTTTTAAGTGCAGTGACAGTGGGAGAGACAAAAATACATGGGTTATTAATCCTCATTCTTTTAGAGTACAAGGTGAATACCACTGAGGATCAGGAAGAAAACAGAGTTTAAGCACAACTACTTGCTTCCAGCCCAACCAAAGGATGTTTACGTCGTGCAATCCATGCGATTGCATACATCATCTGCTCGTGACACACACATATAGCCACAGCATGAGAAGAATGGAAGTGTACAGGGATGTCTCACCTGCAACCCAGTGAGAGTGTATGTTTTGATCAAACATGTCATTTCTCAGAAAGAACTGTTTTCCTGAGCCATGCAATCTAAGCCTGACATGTTTCTCTAGCTCTGAGTCCTTAAGTGTTTCTCGAGCCCTTTCTCCAAGGCTAGTAAAATCGGAGTTTAGTGGCTGATGGATAAGTTGCAGGGATATAACATCTATGCCTCCATCCCAGCTCTTCCAGAAGCCACTCTGTATTCCATCTTTGTTCTCTGGGGGCCTGGGTGACAGGAGAGAACAAGGGGGCCGGGGTCAGAGACCATTTAGTCCTTGACGTAAAAAGCATTCCACATACAACTCTGTAAATGTATTGTTGCAAGATATCTGGCAATTTTAGGAACACTGACTTCATGCATTTCCTACTGCCATCTGCCGGTCGCAACAGGAAAAGTCACCCAACATCAGACACATGGACGGAAGTCCAGTCAGCTCAGCAACTACGCCATTTCCTCGGGATTGCTCAGTTGCCTAGCTCTGTCCCAAAAAGCTATCCAGTAATTAGATATGACAGTATTCCCCCTTACATCATGCATCAATATCAAAACATCTCTACTGAGGAAATTAAGTATTATCTCCACGTTACGTAGGGGAAACGTGGCTGCAGAAAGGGAAAGTGAGTTGCCCACAGTCACAAAGCCGGTCACTTTGAGAGCCCACAATGGACATTACCCGTCCAGTCTAAGTCAGGGTAAAATGATCAAAGTGCCTAACTTCCAATTTGCTAAAATAAGTCACCTTTGATAATTGAATTTAGGCACTTTAAATTTTTACACTTGGTCTGGTAAAGTGGAGGCAGGATTCCTGAGTTCCATTCCCAACTCTGCGGCTGTCCTTTGAGACTTTGACCAGATCATGTCTCCTGTCTATAACCGTTTCATAACTAGCAAAGAAGAGTACATAACCACATACATAAAGTTTTGAGGTGAATAAGCAGAGACTGTGCTAATACATTATTTTCTGCTCTCATTTCAGAGGAAACAAGGAGGAATTCTTTAAATTGGATAAAGAAATGCCAAGTGTCCTGATCAAATAAGACCTCTGACCTCAAAGCATAACAATAAGTGTTGTCAGGTCTTGCCATAAAAATGACTTCTGCAAATCCAGGGCATTATTTTTTCAAAATGACTAGTGGTTTTCTGCCCAAATTTAGGCACCTTAAATACACTTGATTTCCCTAAAAGTGATAAGCACCAACATCCTGAAAATCAGCCCCATTTAAAGCACGTCAACCTAGGCACCCAAAATTAAGAATCACACTTGAAAATATTGTCCAAAGAGCACACTATACATACAAAGCCCAGTACCCCCTGTCTAAAAGTATTTCTAGGGCATCCAGTAGCACTCTGGCCACACACACAAGGAAACAAAAACAAAGGCAAGGTTTTGATGTGATCAACACAGTGGTTCTCAAACTTTTGTGCTGGTGATCCCTTTCACACAGCAAACCTCTGAGTAGGACACCCCTAATAAATTAAAAACACTTTCTTATATATTTACCACTATTATAAGTGTCAGCAGGGTGGAGGTTGACAGTTTGGAACCCTGCCCCACGTAATAACCTCACAACCCTCTGAGGGCGTCCCCACTCCCAGTTTGAAAACCCCTAGCTAAATTTAACAAGTCCAAACCCAGCCGCACGAGAACAAAACTATTTTGTAGGGTCAACATCTCTACCTATAAACAACACACACACACACACACACAATCTTACCCCTTGTAACTCACAACACGCCCATTCTTTTTTTTTTAAGAGAATTCCCTTACTCTGTTCACACCTCCACACCCCATAGGTTTTAGTCAGATGGGTATTGTGCCCCGTCGTAACAAACAAGGACGGCACATTTCACACAGACGTGTGCAAAACCCATTCATCATACATCAAACCTGAAAGGATCATCATACTACTACAGTCCTCGGGGCCGCCAGGCCACGCCACGCCACAGGCTTAAAGCTCAGGGCGAGCGGAGCGGAGCGGAGCGCGCCCGGCCCCAGCCCGGCCTGCCCTTGTTTCCCCCTCTGCCCCCACCGAGAAGCGGTTTGCAGCCCCGCTCTGCTCCAACTGGGCCTTACTTCCCATCCGGGCCCCCTTGGAGAGGCAGCATCGGAGCCGGAGCCGCCGTCTCATTTTGCATGCTAATATATGCATATCCAGACCCCGCCTCCCCTCTGTTCCGGCGAGCGCGGCCCGCTCTCCGCCTTTACGGCCGCGCTGTGCCCACGTGGAAGAGAGATGGGGGTTTGCGACAGTGCTGGGAAAGGCAGGGAGTGCGGCGTGGTTTCCGGCAGTTGGGGAAGGGGGGTTTCCTGGGGAGGGTGGACCTGGTACCCCCCCCACCCTGGGCTGGGGGGCTCGGGGAGTCTGGGCGCTTTGCACCCCCGGCACGAGCTGGGTCTCGCACTCACGCCCCTGGAGGGCTGCACCGGGCACCCCTCGGGGTGAGGGGGAGGCCTCTTGCCAGGAAGAAGGGGGGCACCTGGGACCCCCACCCTGTAGACAGGAGATTGCACCTCCCCCTCCTCAGGAGGAGAGTCGGTGCCCTGCGGGGGCTCTAGCACCCCCCTCCCCCCAGGAAGGGGGCCAGGACTCGTGATTATAGCCCCCCCCCCCGTAACTTTTCTGTGCCCGGGGGCAGGACTGTGCAGGAGGGCCAGCGGTTCATGGGGGTTGGGGGAGTCTTTTCCTTCCCCTGCTGTTAAAGACATTTCCAGGGGGGCAGGGTTAGGGTCAGTGTAGCAGAGGGGGTGGGGGTCAGGGTTTGCAGGTGGGGGTTACAGTTGGGGGGCAGCGTAAGTAGAGAGAGTGGAGCAGAGGGCTTAGTACAGGGAGAGGAGACGGGCCCGTTCGGGGAGTGGGGTTTGTGGTCAGGACTTAGGATCAGTGCAGGAAGGGCGGTGGGCTGGGCGAGGGTGTCTCTGCAGCCAGCACCATGGAGCTCAGCAGCCTGCTGGAATCCCTGCAGTTGGAGAGCCCGCCAGACAGGGGAGACCCCGAAGGCCCAGCTGCCACAGCCCCCCCAGCAGAGCGGGTGCTCTCCCAGATCTTGTCGCTTTTCTCAGCGGAGGGAGTCAACGGCAGTGCCAAGGCAGGGATGGTCAGAGACCTGCGTGCGCTCTTCGAGGCTGCAGACTGCCAGTGGCTGTTTGGGGGCTGCCACCCCAATGCAACCCCCAAGTTGCTGGGGGATCTGGTGGCTGCACTGAGCCACTATGCAGCTCTGCCAATGCAGGAGTCGGACACTGGGGGCCCAGTGGCTGATAAAACAGCAGATGCCGCAGTGGCTGATAGAACAGCAGATGTTGGCTTGGTGTTTCTTAGCCTCCTTGCTAAAGTGGAAGCTTCCAAGGGATGCAAGTCCCTGGGTGCCATGGTGGTGAGGCAGGTCCTGCCACATTGCCTAGGACCAATCTACATCTTTGCTGCAACACATCATGCAGAGAAGCCATGGACCAGCCTGAGGTCTCGGTCAATAGCACAGGAACTGCTGACCTTGCTGGTTCAGGTTGCAGGCTGTGGGTCAGTGGCCGAATTCCTCCGGGGAGAAAGTGAAGATGAGGAAGGCAGATTTGCTGCCGTGATGGGACTCCTGAAGCCAGAGCTGACTAAGTGAGTAAGATCACTTTCCCCGGCGGTGGGGGTGTTTTGCTTGGTGAAGCTTGGCATTAGTGGGGGTCAAACGACTGGAGATACTAATGAGCGTTGCAGTGAGGTGAGGGGCACTGCTGAACTGTTGTCAAGTTCTGAATCTGTTGAGACACTTGTGATTTCAGGAATAAATAGTTCAACGAACAAGCTTTACTGAGAAGATAGGGCAGGTAGCTGGAATCAGTGCGGGTGACTGGGTTGGGGAGAATCAATTAGCCAAACATTGGATTTTCCCCCCGCCTCCCAAGAAATTGTATGCACACGCTCCCCAGTAGGGGAGGTTGTTGACTGCCCCTCTGGCCAGGTTATTCAGCACGTTACTGAAATAAACAATGGGCAAGTTTGGGGGCCTGTTCTTGCACTTGTTCTCCTTGAAGTTAATGGGAGCTCTGCAGAACATCAGGTCCAAGGGGTTTCAGAGGTGTACCCCCAAAACTAAGGCACCCAAAACCAGTGGCTACAGAAGCAACAGTCCTGGGTAGCATAAAGATGCTAGCTTTGTAATTTGTTAACAGTTAAATAGAGAGCATGGGTAAGAGTATGACTATAATGTTTCTCTAGTCTAAACAAAAGCCACTGTTGCAATGATTGATTATTGTTGTCTCTGATATTTACGCAGCAAGGATTTCTAAACCTGTTAAAACTTCCTAAACATATAAACAGCTAAAATAATAATAATAATAATTTGTGGTTACTTGTGAAAATGTTAATGTTTTAGTTACTTGGAATCTTCTTTCTGCTGCTAGTTGCCTTGTCACTTTTTTGCTGGTTAAAGTGTCAAAGACTCTTTACCAAGCAAGAAACTATTTGATTTAAAGGGGGAAAGGGTTTGTCTATAAAAAAGAACGTGCCCGAACCATGGGCTAGTCCTGATCTGTGACCTGAATCTTGTGGTGAGATGTTGCAGAGAAACCACTAGGATAATGTTTGCTATGTGCATTTTTCCAGAGAAACTTGGAAGCGCAGCCCTGCTACAAAGCATGTGTTCTCCTGGACGCTGCGTCAAGTCACCCGGCCATGGCTGAGCCATCACCTGGAGAGTGTCCTCCCACCATCACTGCTCCTCTCAGATGACTACCAGGAGGAGAATAAAATCCTGGGTGTGTGCTGCCTGCATCATATTATTCTCAATGTGGTAAGGAAAGATCACTTCTGGGAGGAGGAGGGACCGTGTTGCCATAAGCGAACATAAGGAGAAACTGGTCTAATGGTTGGAGCAGAGGACTTCTGAGTCAGGATTCCTGGCTCCGCTGTTCTCTCTCAGGATGACACTGGACATGGCACACCACTTCTCAGCTTCATTTTTAAATGTTCAAACTGCAGTAATAGTGACAGCTGGAAAATATTCATGTCCATCTGTGTGTGACTCATAAAAAGGTGGATGCTAATCGGGGCTATTTATAAGATGCTGGGAAAATCTTAAAGTATTTCCACATATGTTCCCAATTACCTTAAAGTTAGTTTTGTGGGGGCTTTCTGGCAGTGCTGCAGTGTGCTGTTTTGTAGTTTAAGCAGGAGCAGGAATTTAGTTTATTAATATTAACACTTTGCATTTTTCTAGACCTTTCACATAGTATCTCAAAGCACTTTATAGACAGAAATACATTTACCATCTCCCCGTCCTGCAGGGTGGGTGAATATTCACCTGTCTTTAAACGATGGTAAAAAAGAGGTACAGACTTATGGCCACATGGTGAGTAATGGAAATAGAACTCAAGTGCCCTGTTTCCCAATTTCCTTTAAGCATTAAACAAATAGCACTCCTGGCTTGCTGTTTGTCATTTGGAGGAGTATTTTAATAGTCCTGGTTTGTAAAGTACAGATGTGCTGTTGCATTCTCCCTGTACTGAGAAATGCAGTAGAGTAAGTATCCTGTTCTCTTTCTAACAGAGCTGAGGTGATCAGCTTTGTACAGAACTGCTGAATATGGTGTATCTTCCATCCCATTGAATACACACAGATGTTTCTGTGTTGTTACAGCCAGCAGCTGATTTGAACCAGTTTAACAGGGTACAAGTTATCTACCATGCACTGTACCATCACCTCTATGTACGGGAGGCACAGCTCATTCAGGTAAGCCACTGGGGCATAGTCTAAACCTTGATCAATCCTACTGGATTTTAATTAATATAATGGATAGCTTAGAGAATTGGGATATAGAACCTCCATTTTCAAGGTCACCCTTTCTTATCTAGCCTTAGGTTATTACTGTACTATCTGACAATTGGTTAGTGGTCCCTATATGAAATGAATTTGGATCTCAGGTCTTAACGGACAGGGAAAAAGACCCCAACTCCTGCCGTCCCGCCCCCCCATTCACAGTCTCTGTAGAGAGGCCAAACATGAAAGAATGATGTACATTCTGGTTCCCCAAGACGTGGTTCTCAACTAGGGGTACGTGTACCCTTGGGTGTACACAGGTTTTCCAGGAGCTACATCAGCTCATCTAGATATCTGCCTAGTTTTACAACAAGCTACATAAAAAGCACTAATGGAGTCAGTGCAAACTAAAATTTCATACAATGACTTGTTTATACGCTGACGTGTAAGTACAATATTTACATTCCATTTGATTTTATTTTATAATTATATGGTAAAAAGGAGAGAGCAATTTTTCAGTAACAGTGTGCTGTGACACTTCTGTATTTTTGTCTGATTTTGTAAGCAAGTAGTTTTTAAGGGAGGTGAAACTTGGGGGTACGCAAGATAAATCAGACTCCTGAAAGGGGCACAGTAGTTTGGAAACATTGAGAACTGCTGCCCTTAGACTACCAAAGAAGCTGTATAGTGACTCCTTCCCTGCTTCTCATTGCATCAGATGGTGCTGCTGTGCTTGCTGGACCTGCTGCCGGTTCTGGAGCGATCCCCGCAGCGGCTGTCCCAGGAACCCAGAGCAGCTACTCCCTGTCATGAGGTCCTGCAGCTAGTTCTGACTCATATGGAAGTGGAACACCGGCTCCCACTCCGGAGAGTGTATGCCAGGAACCTGCCTGCCTTTGTGAAGAGGTAAGAACTCTGCAGTACCCCTTCGATGATTACTTATTGGCCACAGTAACTTCCTTCCATGACATTTCTTGTCTTGGCAGACTTGGCATCCTGATAGCACAGCACCTGAAGAGGCTGGAGCGGGTGATTGTGGGATACTTGGAAGTCTACGATGGTCCAGATGAAGAGGCCAGATTGGGAATATTAGAGACACTGAAGTGCACCATACAGCATGCCTGGCCAAGGTACCTTTACAATAGCTATAATCAGAAGCAAAACCTGAATGCTCTCACTGTTCCTGAGCTACACTTCCCTGGGGATCTGAGAAAGACACCTTGAACTGAGTGAGAAATGGATCTCTAGTCTTGAGCTCTATGTACAGAGGACTCTCTGCTATCACAGCACTGAAATCCCTTCTATGTGATGTTACTTGAGAAACAGTCCCACAGCGAGGCCAGTCCTCATTTTGGCCTCACTTGGCAACTGTAGCACACACAGAAATTAAGGCTGTTTTTCTTGCATGTAGATCTTAGGATGGATTACGCAGCACTTTATATTGACTTTAGTCCTATATATGCAATTTTTAATTCTCCGTTTCTATTTGCATTCAGGGAATATGGATGCCCCCTAGTGGTTACATTAAAACATGGGGTAGTCATTCAGCCTAATGGCCAGTGTTTGCCTGCCCTTTAGGAGAGTTCAAATCACAAGGGTGGCTCTAGACAGCAAGTTACTATGTAGTGAGCCAGGCTGTGAACTGACAGCCCACCAGCTTGTTGGGTGGTAACATCCCATGCGAACACTGCTACAGCACTGACTATGCCCCAGAGTGCAGCTTGGCACACTTTAGTAAGCCACGCTGTACTCAGGACTCTCACTGTGCTGTAGTGACGTCCGTGGGGGACGTTCCCACACAACAGGCTACCACCCGATAGATTCAGACCCTGGCTTGCTGAATAAAGTGACTAAATGGGGGAGACTTAATAGAAGCAGGAAGGGGGAACGTGGTATAAGCCCTGTGCTGTCAGGCAGTATCTCCTAGCCTTTGGGTTTTAAGGCAAATGCTAAACTACTCTTGCTGCTTTAAAAATGAGCCTCTCCCCACCTCGGAAGTGTTTTCTAACCCAGCGTGTAGTTTAGGCTGCTGTTCTGATCAGGGCAGAGTTCAATGGCAGTCTAGAGCAATGCACAGTTGAATGGCAGACAGGCACTCTCTAGTAAGTGGCCCCTGCTGCCTGCAGAAGTTAGGGCATGCTTCCCCCTAGTCTCCACCGGCCTAGAGACAGGCTCAAGAAGAGGTTATTCCAAGTGTCTGTTTTCCATTACAGAATGTCATGCCGGCTCGCTGTGCTCCTCAAGGCCCTGCTGAAGATGATTTGGGATGTATCTTCTGATGGAGGCCTGACGCCACAGCCAGTGAAAACAGCCCTGCTCCAGGGGGCCACAGAGTGCCTGATCCTCCTGGATCACTGCGCTGAGGGGCAAGTGAAGGTGAGCCAAGGACTCCAACCAAATCCCATTCTGTAAATCTGTTTCTTGAAAGGGAAAAAAGAGCATTGGAGACTTTTTAGGAGAGAATATCACATAGAAGGACTCAGAGCATGTGGGGCTACAAAGTCCTGGGGTCCACAACAGCACCTGTAGTTAAGGGAGACAGCTGAACACACCACCCTTATGGAATTGTAAGGCCTTCTGGGCTAGCATGTAACCATAAAGGCACAGAGACAGTCACGTGTCCTCTTCTGTTGGTGATGCAGAGGTGGCTCAGGAGGTAACTCGGGTGCATACGTAGGGAAATTGTGGAGATATAAAAATGACCTGTTGAAGTACAGGGACACTACCCCCCATACTGCTTCACTGTTGGCGGTACCCTTCTCCAGTTGCTGCAACATAATGAAGATGGGTAACAAGAGTAGTAACATATGAGGAAGGCTTGAGGGCCACACAGCACTGAAAGTGAGGTGTTCGTGCTTTTCTCCTTTCAGATCCTGCTTGAGGGAATATACCAGAGCTGTGACAACAGTAGCCTTCAGGCATGCATCAGGCAAGTACAAGAGAACACCTGAGACACAGCTACTAATAGCCAGAACCTGCTTTTTTGTTTTTTATTACATTAAAATATTTAAATTTGTGATTTTGCACCTTTCAGAATGACCCCTGCTAAAGTCATGCTGTTAGGTACTCCTCCAGCTATACAGTCCCACTGTCCAGCATACAGCTCAGGTTTCTACCCTCCTTCCAGAGAGTCAGGTTGCTTTCGATTTGGATGCAGGTTCTGTTTCCTGTTCATACTCTATTTCAATGTAGGCTCGTTTTGTCCTGGCTGGTCCTTTCACAGGAGCTTTGCCCTTAGATTTGGAGTGACAGGTTCTCTCTGCCATCTCGGTCTCCTCTTCCTCGCTGGAGGATTTGTCCTCCTCACTGCTTGTTGCCAGCTTATCCATGTCCTAGACAGGAGGGAAGACAGGGGAGTTAATACAGATACTGACTTGAAAGCGCTGTATTTTAACTAAGCCTCCGCTCCTCTGCAAAGGTATTACTTCTATCGTGTAGATCCTGGCTCCGTAATCTATTCCATGCTGCCTTTGAAGGAAATGGAACAGATACACTGCAGTCTGATATTACATGGGAATCCAATTGCTGTGGCACTTATCCCATGAACACAGCTCTGACCACAGCCAGCAGCGAGGATGTTTGGAATGAAAAGGAGCTAAACTAGGCAGTTGCAGGAGGACTGAAAATGGCAGGATGATCAGGCTGCATTCCATTGATTTAACATCTGTTCATGCTCTAACCCTTCAGCTGGTTGAGTGTAATCACTGAGCAAGACCGGGGCCAGAACTCGTGGTGTCTGTATCCCTGTACACATATTACGCCCCTTTCCATTTGATGCGTAGCTGGATCGGGCTGTCTGTGTGCAACACAAAGGCATCAGGGTGTTTCACATACCTCAAAGTCGCTGAGGTCGCTCTCATCTACCTCTACAAATTCCCTCTTGTCAGCGTCCTGTAAGAGATCAGGTCAGCAGTTGAGCATCTAGACTGAATGTACAGCACGAGGACTGGAGGCTGGGGGAATATCACTGTAGGCAGGGTTTGTGCAACCCACTTGGAGTCAGGGTCCTGGGCCATCTTTTACAGAGCAGGATTAACAGGAAAGCCTGTAGTACTGTTCCCCATTTGCTACAAGACTCAAAACTATAAATGAACTAATAGCAACATGCTCTCCCTACCATACAGCATTCACAAAGAGCAAATTCCAGAAGCTAGTGATGCATTTGCTTGGTGTGTCTGCTACACAGGGAACACTATAACTGCAGCCTCATACAGCAGACTGCCTTCGGCAAGCTACAGTGGTATCTCTACGCTCTGACTACTTTCTGGACTAATTGGCACTGATTCTCAAGTAAGGACTTTTAATACTCATAGCAGGTTACAGACCGTGGAGCCATCTGCAAAGGGCTTTGGGGTTGAAGGAAGTGACTATGCAAAAGCGACAAGCCAGACTCCCATCGTACTTGTCTAACAATAGGAGAGAGGAGAATGGAGATGTGAGTGAATATGAATATGCAGTTGTCTAAATATACATCCCTCTTCTGCAAAATTCATATAGCCCCATGTGCATATATATAATGGGTCCAGCATCACCACAGTCCTGGTTTAACTGCCCCACTCCGATGAAAGAATTTTAAAACCATTACCTCGTCTTCCTCCTCTTCCTTCTGCTCTGTGTCAGACTCCGCTTCGCTCTCTGCCTCCTGGTGTTCCAGAGCCTTGTCAAAGGCATGTATGGGGAAGTTATAGATATCTCCATACTAAAAGGAAAACAAGCACCTGCTTTAAATCATACCAGGAAGATAGATCAGCTAGGAACCAAGTCCTCTTGGCTATGATCCTCACCATGCTGGGGGCTAAGAACACAGGTTGTACCAAACTAGATTAGACTAATGGGCCACAGAATCCATTTATCTCATATTTGATACTGGCCTTTAAGGAATCTCTCCTGACTAGCAGTTTGCACCAGGAAGGGGGGGAGGAGTACAACTTACTTTCTTGACCTCTGCATTGGTCACCTAACGCCCTGAAGCATGAAAGTCAGCTCCTCCAAACTCACTGAGGAAGTAAAGGGCTTGACTCTAGCAGGCAGGCAAGATTACTCAGGTTATTCACTGGTTTATAGCGCCAGTTTATTATGCCTTTTACGTCAGTCCCATTATATGGCACTTGAAGACAGAGGTTCAGAGCCAAATACAGCTATGAACAAGTGCGGAGCGAGTGGCCAATGATTCTGTCCTCATGATATCAAGAGAGCTCATCTTCCCAACAGCATTCCCCAAAGTCAGAAGAGTTGCTATGTAAGAACAACCCACTCTTAACCTCCCCCATCTCAGCTGAGCTAATGATCAAAAGCAAGACTGAACTCCTGTTAGCAAACGTGGAGCCAACACAGCAATGGGAGAGCAGGCTGGATTCCATTCTAATATATTGCTGTTCAAATAAGCTTGGTAAACACGCCCCTACCTTAGCAGAGGGATACACTTTTGTGCTAGGAGATGGTAACCCTTACCGTTTCCTGCTTTAGTCTCTCCAGTAACTCCTTCTCAATGGCATTGTCCAGCTGAGCGGCAATCAAGGCTTTTTCCTAGTACCAGGGGAAAGAGAAGTTGGCATCAGTTCATTTCCAAGATGCAAAAAAATCGTGAGCAATAGAGTCAGGACTGCACAAGAGTCATGTTACCTCTCTCCTCTTCTCTCGCCTTTCAACCTTTTTGCTTAAAGGAACAAGCTTCCTCCTGCGACAGGAGAAGAGAGAAGAGCAGTAAATGAAGATTTCAGTCTACTGGCCACTGATGCATGTCAAGCAAGTGAATGTTTATTCAAGTCCCTCCCCAGCCTACAATACAGGATGCTCCCTACTCCCCACCTGGCACAAACTGGCCTCTCAAAGAAAACTTAGGCTAAGCTCGTATAAGTGCAGGTTTAATCAGTTTAAGTGCATCTACATTAGGGTTGTAACTAAATCAACTTCAAACTGGTTCAGTTAGTTTAAAATAAATAAATCCTTGGACCCATCTATCGACCAGCCCTAACAGAGGCAGACAGGCTGATGGTGTGGAGCAGAGGGAAGGAAGATGGAAGTGAGCCACCATCACTTACTGTCGCTTGAGTGTCAGCTTCCGAATGCGGATCAGATACTGCGTGATCTTGGTGAAGCGCTGCTTGCATTTGTGCCGGATGAAGCGTGGCCAGTAGATGAGGTTCTCATCTATCTCCTCCAAAGCTTTCTCATAGTTCTTGCTCAGTCGGACCTGATGGAGAGAGGGAGGGTGAAAAGCTTTGGGGCAGAAGCTGTGCTGGGACATCCTCACAAAGGGGAGTGGAGTTTAAGGTGGTTGTGGTGCTACACCACTTCCGCCCCGGCTTTTTTCTAAAACCCAGCTGGAAAGAGGAAGGATGTTCTTGCAGTTAAGACAGGACGGGGACTCAGAAGATTTGGCTTCTAATCCCAGCTCTCCCACACAGACTCTGTGTGTGACCTTGGGAAGTCATTTAATCTCTCTGGCCCTTATTTCCTCTTCTATAAAATGGGAACATTCCCTTCCTACCCTTTTGTCTGTCTTGCCTGTTTAGTCTGTAAGCTCTTTGAGGCAGGGCCAGTCTCTTACTATGGGTGTGTTCTAACACAAAAGGATTTCAGTCTGTAGCCCATCTATCCAATCCTTGGTCTCTCTGTTGATGCTACATACCAAGGATCCAGCTGCAGTGATGGCTTTTGTGATGTGGACACCTGCGAAGGGAATTATATTCCAGCATCTCATTTTACAGATAGGCCAATGAACAGCCATCAATCAGATGAGAACTGAGGATCAGACTAACTCAGATTAGATTTGAAAAGATTAACAATCCCCAGAGCCAACCAGACAAGACACCTTCAAAGAAAAAACATCCCTTGGCCATTACGTCAAAGGAATACTTTTAAAATGTTCCTGGTTTTGGCTTCTATTGATCATAGGTTAGATTACAAATGAAAGCCTAGCAATTTGGTCAGTGATTCATCAGACACTGAGTCTACTAGTATCTTATGCAGCCTTCATCTCCATGGTATCTTTGTGTCTTCCCAAGTATGGTCCCAGTTAGAAAGTCGAGTCACAGACAGATTCACAGAGCTGGGAACTGGGAGATCTGAGTTCAAGACCCAGTCGTGGGCTCTAACCCAGCATGCCCTGACTTTCTAAAGAAACAGACAGAGCTAACAGTCTGTGAAAAGCAGGGACTATGCTGTCGTTGGATATTTTCCCCACTTCAGAATCTGCTCTTTATACCGCCCACGCCTAAGGACAGAAACATCAGGATTGATGTAGGTGGGTTTACACAGGAACACTTTGGAGATGTTGTAAATAGCGGAACATTTTTTAAAAAACAACAGTGACATCTGTCGACTTGCTGGATTAAGCTTCAGGCTCGGTGTGGGATTTAACTCACCCGTTCCCAGAGTCGACTGGGGAAAGCCGCCCGCTCTATTACCTTCATGTACAGATAACACTGACCTGAGGGAAAGAGGAATAACATGAACGTACCCAAACCACCACCGAGCACCCAAGAGACAGGCTTAGCTTGTCCCAGTCACTGCAAAAAACCCCCAGCACTGGGAGACTTGCCCAGATCTCCAATCTCAATACAGGCAGAGATCCAATGTCGGACACAAACCTTCATCACAGTGGGGCTTACGCTCCAAAGGGTACCGTGTTCAGCTACAGCAACATCAACAAACTAATTGAAAGGCTGGAAGCCTGGGCCCGCCCACTTGGCACTGAGTATGCATGGCTTTGCTGTACTGTGTCTCAGACAAGGCATCTTTCCCCACAAAGAACATCAGACAGCCCTACGGAGATGTGGCCACCTTCGAGGAGGAGGGCAGCAGCAATCTGCTGCACAACAGCTGTGTCGGCGAGGGGGAGCAGGAGGCTACAGACCTCAGAGCAGACTAACTCTTAAAGGATAGTCCCCTGGGACAAGGAGCTTTCACACCCACACAAGGCAGAGGTCTCATATGACAACTGCACAGTGGGGCAAAGGGCTGAGCCCAACCTGTGGCTCCAGAGAGTATGTCTGCATTGCAGTGTAAACCCAGGGTTCAAACTCAGGCTCAAACGTAACCCTCCTTCTGTCTACACACAAACCACGCTAACTTAGGGTTTCCTGGAGATGGTGGGTCTGAGCATGAGTCAAGCTAACATGTAGGGTTCAAGCCCTAATGCTTTGCAGTCTGAATGCAGCCCCACTGGGACCCAGGGTTCAACAATTCATAACCTGGGGTTACAAATGAAGGTAGATGCTCAACCCCTAGGTTAACAGCCCCAGGGACTGCTACCTTGTGTTCTACTAACCCAAGGCTTACACTAAAGTGTACATATACCCAGAGCATCTAGGGGCTTCAAACCAGAGGCTTAGAACGCTGAGCCATTCCCTCTGACCTACAGTTAGCTTACTGGGGAGGTAAAAATAAAATAAGAACACACAGAAAATTCCTGAAAGCACAAAGCTGGGCAATTCAACCCATCGGAGAGAGAGAGACACACACACACCAGCCGTAATGCATGGCAGTTGTCTGGCTAGATATTTTACCAATGTGCATTTGAGACACAAAAGAACCTCAAAGGGACCCCGTCAGCCAGAAGAAAGAGAGAAATAGCTGCCCATGATTCCAGTGAGAGAGACAAGTGGAAGGGCCCATGCAACGTTGAGAGTTGTCTCACCTTTCTCCTCTTTGATGGTTGCATATTGGCTGTTTGCCAGGGGACAGGATGATCGGTTGCACAAACCTGTCAGGTTATACTCATTGCGGCAGAAGTTGTGTGTCTTTGTCCTGGAAAGAAAAGACTGTTAGCAGCTCATCTAAAGTCACAGAGACACTCAGGCTATGTCTACAGTGCAGTAAAACACCCATGGCTGGCGCATGTCAGCTCATGTGGGCTCACAGGGCTGTAAGTTTGCTGTGTAGATGTTTGGGGTCAGGCTGAAGTGCAAGCTTTGGGACCCCACAACAGGGAGGGTTCCAGAGTCCAGCCCAAACATCTACACAGCAGTTTTTAGCCCCACAACCCGTTAGCTGACCTGAATCAGCCATGTCCAGGCTGTGGGTCTTTTATTCCAAGGTAGATATACCCTGAGCTTCCTAACCTTCTAATTCCAAATTGTTGGTTCCACCTCAGCCTTTGGAATGTGCAGAATTCCTGAAGCAGTCAGATTAAAGCGCTAAGAGATAGCACATGACCCCGACAGCCAGGAAGTCATCCTCCCAGAAGCAACCTGGGGATCTGAAGAGCAAGATACAGAGCTGGGTCCTGAAATACTCACTTTATTTTGTACGAGCAGAATTGTTTGTTTCCAAGAGTGTCCCAGACAACCTGAATAAACCAGAGGTCAGTTAGTACATTTCATAGTGTAGCACATGCATTTCTAGAGCAGCCAGTCACCCAGGGCTCTCTCAGCACTTTACAAACACTCGTTAACCAAACTGCCCAGCACATCAGAGGGAAGATCTGAATTATGTCCATTTTACAGATGGTAACACTGAGGCACAGAGCGGTGAACTGTCTGGATTAAAGTCAGACAAGTCAGCAGAAGATCCTGGAATAGAACCTAGGAGCTGAGACTCAGGTGGATCTACTATAGCACCTTGCAGGCAAGGAAACCAAGCTCTTTGGTTTTTGTTTGTTTGTTTTGAGGGATGGGTTCACCAGCAAGGAAGGATGCACCATTGCTGACACAACAAGTTGTTATAAGTTTTCATAGTATAAAACAAACAACTAGAAAAACCCCAAACAAAATATTAACACATATTAAAATGGATACATAGTTCTCTAAACCAGCACATGAGCTTCCTGTAATCCCCTGTGCGTTCCCACATGTTTTCATTTTAACTCCAAACTCTTTAGGATAGAGACCATGTCTCCTATGCAGTCTGTAAAGCCTTGGGGCATTGCGGGGTGGGAGTAAAGAGGCCCGCAGGTGCTGCCCCACTCCATGTGCTGAGCTGCTACATGGGAGACCTGAGCTACTTTCCCCGTCTAGGGCAAGCAGCACCTTCCCACTGGGGAGGGTGGCCATTCTCCTGTTCCAGCACCCAAGGGGAGCCGGTGGGTGCTGGAGCAGAGGGGGCTGGGACGGAGACTCTTTAGGGAGCCCTAGCTTTGGGGTGACTGAGATAACCACGCTGCAGCCAGCCCTCGTAGCTGTGACTCCCTCTCCCGGCCACTCAGCGCCTGGGGCCCCCCGGTGCTCGGCACCCCTCTGATTTCCACGTGGGCCAGGGGAAGGGAAACGCGGCCGGACGCAACCGAATCAACCCTGCTTTGGGGGGCGCTGATTGGCTAGGACGCAGCTGCCTGGAGCTGGCGGACGCAGCCGAACCAGCCCCACCACGGACTCACGTCGTCCGAATGCATCTCGCCTCCGGCGCTCGCCTGCTCCGGGCTTCACGGACAATCCCACGCCGGGCTGGGGTTGGGGCTGGTCGGCTTCAGGGAGTCACCATGACAGTGGGAGGGCACAGGGCAGAGCCGGTGCTGAGCTCTCGCGAGATCGGGGGAGGGGGAAGGAGAAGGGAGGGGCGAAGGGAGGAGGAGAGGCGAGGAAGGAGGAATGGGGGCGGGGGGAGGTTTTTGGGGGTGGGGGGGGATGGGGAGAAAGGGATAATGGGAGGGTACGAGGAGAGGGAGAAGGGGGTAAAGGACAGAGGAGTTGGGGTGTGGCGGAGAGGAGTGGGAGTGATGCATACAAGGGGGAATTGGGAAGCTGGGCTGTGGGGGCGGGTATGTGCAGGGGAGCTGGCGGCGGGGGGGTGTGGGGGGAAGCAGAGCTGGGAAGGA
>ML677387.1:3807519-3835536 GCA_007922305.1 Dermatemys mawii
CCCCCCGAGCCTGACCCCCTATGGGGAGGGGTCATGCTTAGAGGCCTGTTGTCCAAAAGGGGTCACCAATCCAAAAAGTTTGAGAAGCACTGCCTTGAAGTAACCCAGCCTCAGGCCTCCATCCAGGTACCCACGTCAAATATGATGGAGATTTCTGAAAATCTTATTTTATCATGTAAATGGAAAGGTTCTACCAATTCCCAAAGACTGAACACATTACTTCCCAGATTAATGAATATTCCAGATCTCACCCAAATACATGCTACAGCCAAGTCTTGTTAACCAAACTAACATTTATTAAAAAAGAAATGAGAGAGAGTATGGTTGAAAGATCAGTATTCATACAGAGGTGAGTTCAGGTCTTGAGGTTGAGATACATAGCAGAGATGGTGAGCTCTGTTGTTGCAAAGAGTTCTTCTAAAATTTAGTTCATATGTTATAGTCTGCTGTCCAGTATCATATCCAGGGTGTTTCCAGCTTAACTGGGCTCTCAATCTGGTGACTCAAACTTCCCCTGCTGAAGTTTAAGCAGATCTGAGAGAAATAAGATTGGGACCCAAGGACCTTTTATAGAATTTCAGGCCACCTTTGACAAATCGGAGTCCCTCAGGGAACAATAGATAAACAGGGCATCTTTGAAGTTGGCCCATTATGGGTACTTAGCTATATGACTTAACACAAGACAATTGCCTGTTTCTCCATCATTCACTGATGATTTTGCTCTACATTCAAAGAGAGTTGAATACAGAGATATCCCATGTTTACTATTCATTTAAATGCTAGGTGTTCTTCTGATCTCTGAATGATAAGAATACAGCATAGACAGGGACTACTACTTGACTGCTACCCATACATATGTAAATACACAAAAGCACAAACACCTCCCCACATGTTTGTACAGGTTGAATTTGAGTCATTTATTTTGCAGGATGTTTAACCCTTTCTGGCCATGCGTCACAAATAAGAAAGCATCACAGCAGAGGTGTTCTGGCCACAGGGCATGTCTGTTCTTTCCATTCACATTCTCTTTTTTTGGCAAAAGGAAATTGCAGCTGCCACAGTGACAGAGACCAACTGATACAATCAGCTTCTGACATAGACAGATTCTTTTTAATTCCCCACTGAGCAGATGTGACACTGAAGTTGTGAGGGGTGTATATATATATCTGCAGAGGTCTGGTCCCAGGGGAGCTAGTCCAGTCCTGTTTACCACCAACTCCCTTGTCTCCCCAAGGACAGATAGATATTCAGCTGAATGAGTAGGACTAGGATCAGTTGTATGCAAAATAATAGAATCATAGGACTGGAAGGGACCACAAGAGGTCATCTCGTCCACTCCCTGTATTATCTATTCTAGACTATCCCTGACAAGTGTTTGTCTAACCTATTCTTATGTAGCGTATCTACTTTCTCTACTTCACTTGTACCCTCTCAAATGCTAGCAAATTCTTTTTTCTATCTGTCTGGATCTCAGCAACAAACTCAATTTGTTTGAACACGGAGTTAGTGAATGCAAGATGGGTGCAGAGCCTAGCCAGCTCGACAGGCACAGGCAGCTTTATGGGTGAACAATTAGGTACGCACATTCACAGGCTGGCTGCAAATTTGCTCCTATTTCCAGAAGATAATTTGCTAAGCAAGTGACTGGTTAAGTTTCCAAGGAAGGAAAGGCTTGTTCCCTAATCTAGCCCACAAAGGGCAGCTGTCACTGCATGTGAAAAACACACCACTGGGAAACATAATATAGTTTCTAAAATGAAAGGCTACCACAGACACAGAACATCCCTGCTTCTCTGCTGTGATGTGAAGTGGATGTGTGAACAGCTGGAGAGCAAAGATCTCCATCTTCATTGAGAAACAGCAAATACCATCAGTTGGTAATCTTGCAGTCGCAATCAGTTTCTCCCACCCCTACAGTACAGACACAGAGTCTAAGACCAGAAGGGACCACAGGGATCATCTAGTCTGATAATCCCAGGGTGGGAAGATGGAGTAATTCTTTTTTGAACTAGAGCATCTCTCTCAGAAAAAATTCTAATCCTGATTTAGAAAGGGTTTGCCACTGTAGCTATACCAGCAAACCCTCCAGGCAAGACATAGGTCATAGCATCAAAGAGCTATTTTCCCCCTAAACTGAATATACTGCATATAGAACAACTTTTTTGCCAGTATAACTGCACCCCCACACATACTTTTACTGGCATAGCTTTTGTTTTAAGGCTTATTGTATTATGCTGTGTTTTGGGCAGGCTGGTTAAGTCACTATTAATAAACATGACAGGAATGATATTATGTACACATCTTTACTTGGCTACATGTACAATTCTCTTCAAATTGTTAGCATAAGATACTAATGAAAAATCCCAAAAGCCCTCACATGCAGGTACTCAAAGCAGTATAAATGCAGCATGCGCAGAGTGGAGTGATTTCTGGGGGCACAGCCTCTCAGCTCTTGGTTTATAAACATACAGAAATGAGCAGGGGAGCTGACTTGTATTCCCCATCTGAACCTAGTGAGCCATTTGCCAGCTAAGGTGTCCAGTGGCTGAGTAACTCATTGTGTAGGCACTATTGCCTCCCAGTCTCAGCTGCATCCCTTATCAGTCACCGTAGGTGAGTTTCCATAGCATCCACCCACAGGAGATGTGTATGGGATGGTAAACTAGGAGACCCCTTGTAGAGATGTGAATAGATCTCAGCAGAGGAAGGTCTCTCCATCTGCCTCATCCCTGGTGACAGTATACATGCTTCATAGGGGAGAGTCCTGGCCATACAAGGAAGCAGGTGTTGATGTTCAGGAGAAAGTCCTAAAATAAAAGTAGGTGGGTGCTGGATGTAGATTTTAAGCTCATGAGGGCCAAGTGGCCTAAGAAATTTAATTGTACCATTTTCTATTGCAAGAGGGGGAAACCCTCATGAATATAGACTTTGCAAGATGGTCTGTGCACACCTTAAGTGCCCCTTAGTTACCAGTAAAGCTATGGTTAGTTTTTCAACAGCTCTGCTGAAAAATGTGTGCTAAGTCATGTAAAGGATAAATGCTCCTGCTGCAAGGTGTAAGCTGGCCACTGCCTGAAGGGGGTTAGGAAGGAGCTTCTGCTTTGGGCAGCTTATTCCAAACTTGCCCACTGCACAGTTCCTTATCCCTTCTTTTGAAAGATCATGCTTGCTGCAGTCAGAAACAGAATAGAGGGCTATGTGAACCAGTGATGTAAGCTGCTGTAGAAATAGCTGCATGCAGGTTATAGAACAGATTTAAAACTTTATTAAAACTAATGTTAAAAAAATGAAAACATACACATGTTAAGAAGTAAGGTGCTGGACATCTGGAGTCAGGCTGGGTTTATGGGCTATTGTATGTAAGAGCTACAGGGTTTTCAAAGTACATGCATATTTCATATCCAGCACAGATCCAGATTGGGGTGTGGGAGTTTTTGAAAGCATTAGTGTATAGATGTGTTCTGATACGCCACCCATGGTGTGTAGCGAGAGTCCAAGTCTGTGGCAATGCAGGCGATAAGTATATGGGTGGGGTGCATCCCTCTGTTTGTCAGGAAAGTGGGGGTGGGTTGCTTCCCTGGCCCATGGTCTTGGCTACTTGACCTGATACTGATGATGTCCTGTGATGTGTTCAGTGTATATGTCCCTGGACCACCTGATGGTGTCAGACACCATGAGCCGTCTCATGAGGTAGGCGTAGCGCTGTCCAACTCCACACGCTCTCAGTACTGGCTCATTCTGGGGGTCTCATGTGCCCAGGGCTCCTATGATCAGGGCATGGAGCTGCACCATGTAGCCCTAAGCTCTCTACATGGGGTTCTACCCAACTATCAATTCCCAAAAGAAGTGAAAGAAGCACTTAAGAATCACTAACCTTATAACTAGCATGCATGACAGAAGCCAAGTGTGGTAGGCAGGATTTTTTTGTTTATTTTGCTACCTTGATAGAAGCTAGGAGCACGTTATGTAGTGGTATCTTTATTGGCAGTAGTGCAGAATGATGGTTCTATGGTGTTGAGAGAAAAATCTATGGTAAAGGTTACAATAGGATCCCCAGAGAATATTTCAGCCTTAGTGCTTTTCATCCAAGGAGCATAACCACTCCGCAGGCATTAACTAAGCCTCACAACAGCCCTGTGAGGTAGGTTGATAGTATCTGCAAATCAGATGGTGGATTGCACCCCAGGGCTGCTTAGAATTCCTTAGAGTGAGGTTAAGTGAGTTGCACACATTCACACAGCAGGTGAAAACAGCCAGGGATAGAACCCAGGAGCCCTCAAGTGCTTCCTGGAGACTACCTGCCACCCAGTGCCATGGGCATGGTACATTAATGAAGCCAGGTTTCCTGGATCTTGCTGGTTGTCAGGAGGGAGGTCTCTGGGGTAGCCTTGTTTGATAAGTTTACACAACCCCCGGACATCTTAACAGCTTCAAAGCAGGAGCTGTATCTTTGCTCCTGCTATTCCTCACTCTGCCTCCTCATCACTACCATCTGTCAGGGGGAATTCCCTCAGAGGTTTCTGGGTGGTGTAGCATTTGGTTTGCATGGGGTACTCCTGGTTTAAAATTGCCTGCAAATTGGAGAAAAATTTTAAATTAATATAAATACCATAACCCAAAGCACTACAGATTTTGCACAATGACAAACTGAGTCAAGGAAAACTTAAGGGGGAGGGGAATTAACCATATACATTGTTTGCCCTCCAGTGGATTCTGTTTTATCCAAAATTCAAGAAAAGAATGTTCTGTTGAGTGGGTAGAAGTGGCAAAGGTTGGAATTCACTCTTAAGAGAAAATTGGTGAATATTTTGTTTGGTGGGCATGGGAGGATTAGAAGTGGTGAAGTTTTCTATTACTACAGTAAAGGGTCTAACCAAAATTAGAGTCCTGCTGTGCTAGGAACACAATACAAGAGACAAAATATACAGTGCAAGATGCTCCCTGCCTCAGATTTGCTTACAATCAAGCTAGACACAAGGTAGAAACAGGTGCAGAGAGGAAGTAATTTGCCCAAGGTCACACAACAGGCCAGCAGAGCCAGATATAACACCCAAATATCCCAAGTCACAGGCCAACCCCCTGTCTACAAAACCACTGTACCGAAGATTTAACTCTTAATCTGGTCTCAGTATCAGTCCTTCCAGCACCCAGCCAATTTGTTAATATCTTTCTGGTGCTGCGGTGCCTAGACCTGAATGCAATATTCTACACACATTTACACCGGTCACATGCAATTCCCTTGGATTACCAAAACCACATGCTGTGGGATTAAACTCACAATCTTCTCCTCTTTAGCTGGAGGGCTCCTCAGGTACCAGCAGAGAGGGGCATAAGCAATGTTGGTCACTCCAATGACGACCATCAGCCAGGGAAACCCAATAGCCTGTACAATCACACCTCCGGTAGATGGACCTGAATGTGAAGGGTTAAACAAATGGCAAGAGATTTTTGTAATTTTGCTAAGTAGGAGGGGTCAGTGCAAATGGACTGTAAAATTATTGCATCATGGCTGTCTATGCTGAGTACCAATTGCTTCCAGCCAACACTGAGATGGGGTGCTATGAATTAATGCTATGAAGCCATACACTGGGAAATCATATATGCTGCCCCTTTCAGACAAATGTTAATCCATACCAATAGCAAAGCCCATGCAGAAGGCAACATCAGCAATGGCATAGACACTGCCATAGACAGAGGTGTAGCGAAGGTCCACCAGGTATCCCATAATAGGCATCATTGATGAATCCACCATTCCTGCCCCCAAAGCAAAAAGAATATGGTCAGACACTGCTTTCTCCCAGTGAATCTCTTCAAGAAGAGATAAGGGAATGCAACACTTCTCCTGCACTTTTCAGTCAAAGCACTCTGTGCACTAAGCTTTCATTAGTCCTCACAACCTCCCTTTGCAAGATAATATCCCCATTTTACAGAATGGAGGGCAGGGGAAAATGAGGCCAAGAAAAGTGGTTTGCCCTAGGTCAGAGCATGTTGGCAGCAGAGCCAGGACTGGGACCCAGATGTCCTGACCATGCTCTTTCCAGGATCCAGGGCTTTCAGGGTCTCTTTTGAGTGCAACACACAATTCTAATCAAAGCAGCTCTGAAAGTGGAGACAGTGCTGAGCTCCATCCAATGACCTTTGAAAGGCCTAGTGCACCATCGCTGTCCCTGTATTAGTGGCTCTGCAGTTACTTACCAGCACAAAGCTGTTTCTTGCCAGATTCATTCCCACCCATGATGGGAGGGGATGAGTGACAAGGGAAGTATGAGAGCAGGGTATAGGGCATAATATAGTTTAAGGATTCCTGGGAGCTCATGCATGGACTGGGGCTCTTAATTGGTACATTGTAGAGTCATCTGCCTTCCAAAGGGATGGAGTTAGGATTGCAGTATATGGGACCACCTTGGACAGAGTGATTAGTTGCATTGGCATCTTACCTATGGCAAAGCCAAGCCCAGCATTTGGGCCAATCAGTCCATAAATATTTTGTGCAAGAGGTACCTTGGAGGGGAAAGAAAGAAAGATATGAGTGAGGCTAAAGGGGCTTTGGCCAGAGGCCTTTCTTTGTGGGGCACATGACTGGTAGAATAGAGACTAATGCAGCCACTGGGGTCCTGCTATTGGCCATGCCTGTGAGCACACATCACACCTCCAGGAAGATGGGACATTAGAAAAGTCACTAAAGGCCAGAATGTCAAAGGCATCTGGGCACCCATTTCCCATTAAATAGGTGTTAGGCACCTAAATCACTTGGGCACTTTGCAAAATCCCTCTAGATGTCTATTTGCAATGTTAAATACCTAAATACCTTTGGTATTACCTAAACACACATCTGGCCCTATGCCTGAGCTAT
Source organism: Dermatemys mawii (assembly GCA_007922305.1). Classification (NCBI taxonomy): domain Eukaryota; kingdom Metazoa; phylum Chordata; order Testudines; family Dermatemydidae; genus Dermatemys; species Dermatemys mawii. The sequence continues at coordinate 3,814,373 of ML677387.1, forward strand.
TGCAGTGCACCAGAACCCATTCCCCAGAAGAGTCCCGTTGGCTTTTGAAGAAAAAGGACAGTTCCTCATTTACAGAGTCCAGAGGGAGAGATGGGGCACCAGTGTTACTTCACAGCTTTGCCAGGGCAGCTGAATTCTGATCTGAGACACTCTTCCATTCTAGTCTTGGATCCCCATAAAGCACTGCCCATGACCCTTAACTGTGATTAACAGCAACCCTGTTCACCCACAGCTCTGCCAACACAGTATCCTCTAACCCTATGCTGTGTATCCCTTGAGCAGGGACAACTTATCTTGGTTTCATGATATTGAAGAACTCCACTGGGGCTGGGCTCATATGCATGATGGGGTGCCAACCTGACCCAGTTTTGCAGAGGTGAAAGGCTGAGGCAATGAAGTTTTGTTTCCCTGCCTAATCTCCGATGATTCTTCTGCAAAGAGGTCTCAGAATATCTTGTGATACTCACACAGAGGAGACTGATCCCCACCACAAGCATCCCAATCAGGGAGCACAGCCACCTGCAATGAGGAAGATAGGAAAAGAATGATGCACTATAAGCCCCAAAGGCATGTGAACTGTCATACTGGATCAGATCATTGGCCCTTCCCATCTAATAGCACCAACTATGCAATGCTACTTGAAGGGGAAGTTTACACCCCAAAGCATGAGATCACCACCTTATCTTATCCTGCATAGCCACAATTAGTCAAAAAACTATTCAACCCCTGAGAAACCTAGACAGCATTTGGCTCAATATCCTGCAGCAGTGAGTCTCAGGTCAACTTCACTCTGCATGAAATAATGAGCCTTTGTATTGCTTCTAAATTTGCTGCCCTTTAATTTCATTGATACACCCTCCCTTCCTCCCCACCACACAGTGAGACAGGTATTCCCTGAATAGTGTCACCTCATTACTAATGAGCAGCTGGGTGATCTGAAGACAGCTAGGAAGAACACTAAGGTTTGAAAGCCAAAGTTCTACTTACCGCCCCATTTTGTGGGCCAGGACTCCAAAGAGGTTGGTGCCAATGAGGTAAGATATGCTGGCAGGCAGGAACGCCATCCCTGCAAAAGAGCCCCAGCCTCAAATACAGAACACATGATCAGAGAAAATTTGCCTAAGGACAGAGTTTTCTCCCACCTCCCAGAGTTCAGAGCTCAAGTCCTTTGGTGCTAGAAGGCTCGTAGTCAGATGCTCATAGTAACCACTGTTTTGTAAACGCATGGAAGAGCTCAAGGTCCAGTTTGATCCAGTGATAAATCATGAACAGTCTTGATCAGTCAAACACCACATGCTGCTAGCTGCGAGAGCCATGGGAGATTAGACAGAGCAAATATCCAATGCAAAGTCCCCAAGTATAATGTACATTAGGCCTTACAAGGCAATGGCTTCTCTTTTGTTATTATTCTATATCTGTAGTACAGCAGTGCTCACCAATCTCGGCCAAGATCAGGGCTGCATTATGCACATGGCTATAGACAGTCTCTTTAAGACACAGGGCTGTAGCAAAGGATTTATCCACTTTTTAGATATGAGGGGCTGAGCCATGAAGTGGTTTGCCCAAGGTCGCACAAGGCATCTGTGATAAAACCGGGAACTGAACCTAGATTGCCTGACTGTTGCTTTAACCATAAAGACATCCTGCTACTCTGTAGTGCTCTCTCCTTTGAGTATAGAAACTGCCTATGGAAAACCTCAGGGATAATTAACTTAAAATCAAATATTTGACCATCCTCCTGGTTTACCAGATGTTTATTTTTAATATACTCTCCTGTACAAACTAAATCATGATTGCCCCTATTTGTATATTAAGGCAACTTCCTTATTAAAGCACACTGATTTGTGCGTAATTTCCTTTCCTCTTTTTTAAAGGTTATAAAGCATTGTTAAAGCAGGTTTGGTGAGGAAGTCTGAGCATCTCTTGTTTCTCCAAGGATCACAAGGGTAGGCAAATGAAAAAACAAACACACATTTGATTTATAGGTATAGTTCTGATTCTGTAGTTGCTTTTAAGAGGGATGCTGTTCCAGCAGCCCTGGGACCTATTCTATTGCAGATACCAGCTGTTCCCTTTGAAATCAATGGGAGTTACTGGTAGCTATGCAGAGTGGAGGGTCAGGCCCCCTTTGTCTAGTGCTCAGCACTCGTACCCAAGACCCCGGGCCCTGGTTGCTTTCTTTCCAGGCCTAAAGCCTGGAAAGGAAAAACTCAGCCCTGGCTGATTGGGGAGAGGGGTTGTCACTCCCATGGGGAAACTGCACATGTCAGTGGCATGTGTAGGAGCCAAATGGCTGCATGTGTGTGCGTGCAACGCCTAGCACAATGGGTCCTGGGCCATGACTATAGCTCCTATGCAATAAGTAGTGTGAAAATTAATATGGTCAGGGAATCTGGAGGGAAAGGGTGCAAAATTGGAAGCTGGGGGATCCTTCCATAATAATGGATGGTATGTAGAGAGGCAGTTCAGTTGGGGCATGGTTTTGCCATGTTCTTTGTAAGTGTGCGCTGGCTGCAAAGTAGAGCTCCAGATCCAAATTCTCTTGGGGTGTTTGTCTGGACAGTTTGCTTCAATCCAAGGAGTTTGTGCTTGGATCTAAGCTTTCCTGGGGATGGTTACAGCTGAGGTTTTGGTTTGGGTGCTTCTCTTATGTTCCCAGGTTAGTATCCCCCTGGGCTCCATTTCCACCATCCCTGCCTCTTCCTCTGCAAGGTCCTGATCAGATATCCACTGACATCAGTAGAAAGATTCCATTCCTCTTCAGTGGGCACTGGAGAATTCCCCAGTGAATTGCTCAGCAACTTCCATTCCCCACCACCCCTCACTATCCCTTCCCCCTGCCACTATCCACAGCCCCTGGGAAGAGTCTGCTAGCCCCATCCATTCCTGCTCAGTCCCTCACTCCAGCCAAGGCATCATGGCCCCTTATCTGGAAGAAGGCTCCTGCCTGACTAGTTAGTAACTCAATTAGCAGCTCTCATTAGCTCTGCTGCTGCCAGGTTGCAATTCAATTTGGAATGCAAGTGTAGCTTGGAGCATCCCCAAAGGTCATTCCATAGCCAGTTGTATTTTATAATTTTTTTGTACCCAAAGTAGGCAATGTTACCTCCTTATCACATTTCCTAGACTGAGTAATTTGTATGTACCATGCATCACTCCTGGTGGCTCTGCAGACAGCCTTATTTTACCTGTTCCTTAGAATTGTGTGCTGCTCTGTGGCATTGGCAGAGGCTTGGGCTAGCCACTTGAGCCTGGACCCATCCAACCCTGGAGTTGCAGCTCAAGTGGTGAGCCCAAGCCTCCGCCAATGCTGCAACATCCATGCTACTATTTTTAGCACAAGTCGATGTACCTGGGCAGGATGCTCCCCCGCAGCTGCAGTGTAGACTAACACTGGGGCCAGTAATTCTTCAGTGAAGACATACCCATAGAGAACCTGGGCTCTGGTTCAGGTCTCAACAGCAATAGCAGTCTGAGCGCACAGACCAGGTACGGAGCAGGGAAACCTGCTAATTAGCTAAGCCCTGTTGTGTCTGGCCATGAGAAGGGCAAAATTCAGCAGGGAGGTAAGCAGCACATCTCCACTGATCTCAAACAAGTGGCACCCCTTATTGTAGATTTGGTCCTAAGTCACCTAGCTTCTACCTCACAGGATTATATTGCTTTGTGTACCTGAGTTCTCAGGCTCAGAGAACATGTCAGGCCTGACTCCTACAGGCCTGTCTCCTGTGTGCAAGTTGCCTTATTATGGGCCGATCTGCACATCACTGACTTTCTCTTATCTGCAATTGGAGTCCTATTCTCCTCTCACCCCAATGTCACCCACTGACTTGAGTGCTGTTATTCCTAATTACATCAGTACATGTGGGGGAAAATCAGGTCCCTGCTGTTTCTCCCTACTCTCTCAGGAAACTCCTCTAATTTATAGGCAGCAGGGTGACTCCCTTCCAGAGACCATGAGTGTTTGTCCAATCACACCACATTGCAATAGTCTGGGACCACTCGTTCTTTGCATGAAATGTATGCATCCACCTGCAATAGGCAGCACCAAATAACCAGCACCTTCACCACCCTTTACAGGCACCTCCTCTAAGCTGGTGTGGTTTAAACACATGGGAGCTATTGTTTAGCAACTAAGGCTGAGAAACAAGGCACCTACCCAGCTGCCACTCTGGGGAGCACATGGTTTGCATCATCCAAATGGGTAATGTGGGCTCCAACATGGCCACCCCCATGTTAGCAAAGCACAGGGCACCTGGGAGAAAAAAAACCAGGAAATGCTCAATTTTAACTGCCCACATTTCAATCCTGCTAATGAATTATGAGTACAACTCCACCACAGGCCCCTGGTGAATATTCTTAACAGAAGTAGAGATGTACCGTGGGGCAGTGAGGGATGCAGCTATTCTGCCTTACCTGCAGCAACCAGGATGTAGGGATCTCGCAGCAAAGTGAATACAGGGGTGCCTTTGGTGCTCTACATAATACAGAATGGAAGGTGGGTTACAATTAGTGCTCTAGGGAACGCATGTAAACCAAACCAGATGCTATAGAAGTGTCTGGTCTAGGTCATGAGCCAGCCCTTCTGTGTAAAGAGCACATTGGCATTGTCCTGTGAGAGTCGAGATGGGGAAAGTGCTGAGAGCTGGTACTACCATGGGATTGTTTGAGCTTCCCTTTCCAGGTCAGTGCCCAGTGTCAGTGTGCATCTTTTATCAGTATTTTCATCTAGCCATGGTTCAAAGAGCCAGCATGTCAGCTTGTTATGCCTGACCACAGATTTGGGAACCTGGCATCTTCCTTTCATGGACTGTTATTTAGTGACATCAGCACTGAGTCAATCCTAGCAGGGTTGAATTCAGAACAGTCCCCCAGCCATCCAAGAGCAGTGTTGGTATAATGGCTGGCTGTGGAGCACAACATGCTGGTCAAATGTGCATGCAGAGAGTCCTGCTGCCATGGACTGGTTAAATCCACTGAGGAAGCACAGCAGTTGTGTCTCAGGGCATCCTATGGACAGCCTTAAGAACTGAGCATCTTTCACAGGGAAGGCTGAATTTCTGGCTTCTTCAAAAGGCAGATAAGGCCAAACTGCTCTCAGTGACAGTAACAACTGTTCTGAAGCAAATGGAGTTATTCCAGAGTTACACTATCATTGAGATCAGACTATAGCCCAGTAATCTATTAAATACACCTTGCAATGCACTAACCACTTGTCTAGGTAACCAGTCCCAGCTGCTATTTGACCCCTTTCCCATGCATTCATTTCACAGCCACCATGTTCTTGGTGGCAGCATCACCCGTCTTCCCCTACAGAGACTCCATACCTGCATTATTCACACTGTCTAGCACAAGGCCACACACATTTGTACTTACTTCAGGTGAAATCTTAGAGGGCTGCAGTATGCACAGCTGTAAAGCTAAAAGAAAAATATTAGTTGCTTATTCTTTGGTATGGCACCTCCACCCACTATTACCTCTTCTCATTTATAGTCCCTCCTTCAGTATCTCAAAGCCCAGTGAGCCCAGAAATGGGCCAGTGGTCCCAATTTGAACTCTGTGGGCATCACTGAGATGGGAGAAATTTTAGACCCCAATTCTGTTCCAACTAAACTCTGACATCAACGGGAGAGAAGGATTGGGCCACTGTAGCATGAGTGCTTTATCCAAATACAAAGCTTGTTTGTATATTTTACAGCTATGTTAAGGTGATGCCATTTGATGGGCAATCACAATTAGAGCACAACTGAAGTTACAGATGGAAAGACCTAGGGAAAGATTTTCAAAGGAATTGGAGGGCCAGCTTTGTAAAGGTAATTAGACACTTGCATTGCAATCAGTGGGAGTTTTGGAGCCAGATTAGGCCGTTGGAGATTTAGAAGCTTAAATCCCATTTTCCAAAGTGCTGTAGAGCTGAGCCCTTAAGCAAGTGCACACCAGGGTGTGACTCTACAGTATACCAGCTTACCAAAGTCACATCCTATGTGGACAAGTGCTACAGCACAATGAAATTCCTGGAGTGTGGTTTATGCTCTAGGATTTTCACTGCACTGTGGCCATGTCCACACAGGACACCACTGCATGGCAAGCTGATGTGTTGAGTCACAGCCTGTCTTGCTGGGCAGTAATTTTCAAGAGATTAAGGGCATGTCTAAATGGCAAATGGGATGTAGGCTTCTCAACGATTCAGGTGCTTCTGAAGAGGTCATCTCTATTACATGGATTGTAAGTTCTTTGGGGGCAGGGACTATGTTTCATTGTATGAGTGAAAAGTAATGGGGCCTGGATCCTCTAGGCACTACAAATAAATTAGGTCATCAAGTCTGGTCCACCATGCTAATGATTTTATCAGCACAACAGGACAGTATTATAGGGAAAGCAGTATTGATGGCTATATGAACAATGCCAATCACTTATATAGGCAGAGTTGGTAGCAATGCCTCTAGTTAAGGCTGTCTTCCACTTGCTACTACAAGACCATTTTCAGTTCTGTTTAACCAGGAGTCTTAAGCAGAGTAGCCACTTTAGCCAGTGCATGGAGCTCTTAACACATTTCCCTGAATCTAACCACTCCAGTGACTCAATCAAGTGGTTCATATGGTGAATGAGACTGGGTCTGACAATATCTGTAAGTCATGCATCAGGCAGCAAGCACATAGCCAGTGTCTGAATGTCTACAACAGGGATAGTAACTGTGGCTGATAATAGCACCTATAGAGCCTCTATTCCTCCATAGAAACCCTGTGATATTTCTTCAGATACCCATTCTTGAATGTTTTAGTTTGGGGGTGGATACTGAGGCATGAAGCCAAACCTGGTGGCACATTTGGTTACTCACCTCCATCCAACAGGGCTAAGATTGCCAGGATCAGAAAGGGGGCTGGTTTTCCAACGAATTCATACATCACACTTCCAAAGGGAGCTCCAACTGCAAGAGAAAGGGGTGGGTCAGTCTGATGGGTGTGAAGGGTAGGTTGGTGTGCTGGAGTTTTGGCAGTAGCAAAGCAGTCAGTTCTTGATGCCTGACCCCAGACCAATGGAAAGACTCCTATTGACTCCCGTGGGAGAGCTGGCATTGGAACCTTGGCACTATGTCAGCACTCTGCCCACCTCATATATTGAACTGAAGAGGTGGGGAGAAAGAGGGAGAATTATATTCAGTAGCAATTTTCATGGGATCAGGTGTCTGCTGGGAAAAACTTCCAGCATGAGTACAGGAAAAAAAGGGCTAAAACATGGGAATGGCAGAAGGAAAGACCAGTCATGCCTTTTGGAATGAGCCAGTGTTTGCATGACAGGTGTGATAGTGGTGCAAAGACTTGGGAAACCGGTATAATGGCTGAAGCAGCATCAGAGTTCATTAACCTATATTTTTTGGAAACAGTTAACTCACCAAGCACCCCCAATGCCAGACCTCCTAATGCTATCCCCATAGCGTTTCCTCTCTCACAGTCATCTGTGTACACACTTGCCAGCATTCCCAAGCCTGGAAATAGAGGAAGCAAAAAGTAAGTGAATAGGCTTTAGCATCTTGTCAGGACCTGTCTGAATCAGTCTCCAGCCTACCTGAGCTCAGTTGTCTGTCACACCTGGGCCTCTAATTTCATCCTGTTTGTATTCAGTGTTATGTATTACCATGCTCTGGATTGGGGTATGTCTACACCAGCTTCAGCTACACTACTGGAGTGTAGAGACTTTCTACAGCAATGGAAGGGTTCCCCTGCCCTCAGTGTTGTAAATCCATCCCTTTGAGAGATGGCAGCTTGGGCAACGGAAGAATTCTTGACCTAGCTGAACCTACAGGGAGGGATAGATTGACCCAGTTCCATCACACAGGGCATGACATTTCACAGCCCTGAACAATGTTGCTAGATTGATCTAATTTTTAGGAGTAGCTCATGCCTTAGTGTCTGCATGAGCAATGTGCCAAATGGGAGGAGGAACTGGAAAGGGTTCAGAGAAGAGCCATGAAGATGAGAACATGCCTTATAGACTCAAAGCACTCAATCTGTTTAACAAAGAGAAGGTGAAGGGGTGACTTGAGTACAGTCTATGTATCCACATGGATAATATTTAATGGTGGGACTTCCAGCATGGCAGGGAGTTACATGATCCAATGGCTGGAAGTTGAAGCTAGGCAATTCAGACTGGAAATAAGGAGCCATTTTTCCTACAGTAAAAATAATTAACCATTGGAACAGTTTACCAAGGTTTGCAACGGAGTCTCCATCACTGACCATTTTTAAAATCAAGATGGGTTGTTTTCCCTGAAAGCTCTGCTCTAGGAATTAAGTTATGCAGGAGGTCAGACTAGATGATCAGTGGTCCCTTCTGGCAGTGGAATCTATGAATTCTAAGCCCACAGTTTAAACCTCACCCCCTGAACAGTCTGAAGTCAGATTCCTGGTCTGTGCATTGTAGCACTGGGGCCTCTCGAGTAATATTCCTTCTATCCAGTGCTTGCTCGGATATGCTAGTGAGAGCCTCCTAGGCTCGAGGAAAGATCTTGGATTCTCTGCTCTGCAAACTGAACCATGACATTTCACACACTGAATTTCACTCCATGGCCCAAGTTGCTTGAGAGGCTCCATTTAAGATCAAAGCAGCCAGAGTCCAGAAGCTGCTTTTGGGACATCAGTCCTCCTAGCTGCTAAGATCTGCCTTGCTGCCAGCTGCTCCCATAAGCCAGTACATTTACCTGCAACTGATGAAAAGGATGAGCCAATGCCCTGGAGTGCTCGAGCCACAAGCAGCAGGGTGTAGGTACCTGAGAAAGCAAACACTGGGAGGGGAAGCAGAAAGGTGGAGTCAGCATTTGGGGCTATTCAAGTCCATCAATTAAACCAGCTTGCACAAATCTTAGTTAAGTGCTCACAGGCCTACACTCTGAAGGCCACTTCAGTGTCTTCCACTATCTTCCATTCTAGAGGAAGGCAAGTTACACCTTCAGAGATTTTTGGGGACTTTAAATGGTAACCATCCTGATGGGATCACCCAGAGGTGTTCCAAGAAGAGTGGAATGCTGCTACAACATTCAACTCAAATGTTGTCAAGCACTGGAAACCACCTGTTGAATTTCACTGTTTCTAGAATGGGAGGGCACCCATCTGCTGTCCCCCTATATCTCAGACATTGGGACAGTGCTAGTTAAAGGCTCCATGCTGGCCTCATTGCAGATTAGTGACTTATTCACTGGCACTACCAAGTGAAAGGCAGGGAAAATACTCACTGACTGTAGAGAGAAACATGATGATGAATCCAGCAAACATGGGAATGTGGTATCCTATCCTAAAAAGGGAGGAGACAGTCAAGAACTCAAGGGTTTCTAATTTAAAGCCAAGGACTTTCTTAGCACCAGTGCATTATTGCATGATGCAAATGAGTGTCTGTACATGTGAGTAAATACTGTATGTATGAGACTGGAGAATGAGGAATATGGGTGTGTAAAATATATGTGTAGGTATATAAATGTGTGAGTATATGTTCAAGGCTCTTGTATGGCTTTGCAGATGTGTCTAAGATGTGGTGAGTGTGCATCAGTGCACCTGTGTGTTTGCATAAGTGTGAACGTGCACACCATTGTATATATCAGTGTCAATGTGTGTCATTGACTATGTAAGAGTGAGGATCTATATCAAGGTATTTTGGTGCAATGTCTGTTAGTATCTATGTGTTATAAGTCTGAAATTGTAACAGGTTCTAGGACCCTGCACAGAGATGCAGATCTCTTTTGCTGACCCATCCTGCCAGCCAGATCAGGTGGTCCTATTAGCTTTAACTCAGGAGCACCTCTGAAGCAGAGGATGTGAAGTGCAGGGACAGAAAGATCCTTCAGGGAAAATACCTGGGAACATCAAGCTCAGGGGAATTTTAGGCTGAGGATGATATGTTACAAGTTAAAAATAAAGACAAAAGCAAATTTAAGGGAGTAGGAGCAAACCTGAACCATATTTAGTGTGTGGACTATGAGAATGCCACCTGCTTATTAGTATTTATTTCCTTGACAAGGATGGGTAAACAATTCCTATTCCCTCTTCAAGAACAAAATGTGATTACTAGCTACTGACACAGAATACGACAACATTTCTGTTCTTTCAATCTCATCGGAGCATCATGCAAGCTATTGATGTCCTCCACTCAATTTGGTACACAGTTCCTAACTTGCTCATGTACCTTGGGCTGAACAGGGCATGGGACAAATGAGTTTTCAGCTGGAGAGCACCACTAATTTCCTTAGTAGTGCACACATTCAAATCAATTTGCTGGCTCTCTTAAAGATGTGGAATTCCTGGATTTCCACTGTGCTATTCTAGCTCAAGGGGTTTGGTGAGCTCCCATGCTGCATCATCATAATGGTACCAAGCATGGGTCACTGGCAAGGCTTAAATGCATGCCCTTCAGCACTGCAACATGGACCTCTATAGTTAGGAGTAACTTTGCTAACAGCAGCAATAGGCTGCTATCCTTGAATGGACTAGCCACTAGAGGGGGAATGTGACCCAAATTTGTTCATTGCATTACACACTTATAAACTATTATATACTCTGACATACCTGTTAGTCAGGGGACCCACAAATGGATTGATTATGAGCTGCATAAGGGCCTTGGAAGCAAACAGTAGTCCAACACGCACATTCTCCTCCATGAGGAACTCATCATCAACACAGGTGTTTTTTGGTGACAGGCTGGCCCCAGTGAGCTGAGGCGGGCTGCTACTTTCTATCCTGTTCACCTCTACTGTGGTGTTGACAGCCCTGTAGTCTGAGACAGTCACTGTTGTGTTGTTAAAGTAAGAGAACAAGGAGAAGAGAGGAGCTGCAAAGGCTGGGGGGGCTGCCACAATCCAGTTCTGGGATGCAGAACTGTTCACACTTTTGTATTCTGTTGTATAAAGGAAGGTGGGGACGATGGGCACTGCAAGAAAATTAAAAGATTAGTTAACGTTTTATTCAGCACTTCTGGTATGTGTGGGAGAAATTAATGAAGTTAAGTTTGAGCTAAAGACAGGTATCAGGTAAACCACCCTTGCCCAGATCTCCCAGTGCACCTTACTTCAGACCCATAACACTGCCTGGGATGGATACCAGTCCAACCTAATTTCTCTGATATTGGTTTCCATAGAGGCAACCGAGACTGAATGTCTTAATTCCTTCAGCACATCACTGATGACACTGACACCTACACATGCACCCACACCGAACATACCCACAACAGTGAGCAGCATATTGTCCAGCAGCAGAGCAACAAACACAACCACCAGAACCAGTTTCCGTGACTCCCTTCCCTCCTTCAGGAACTTCCATGGGGTGCACTCCATCACTCGAGCCATTGTTGGAAACCTAGCAGCAAGGCTTTGGTCTTTCAACTCTTGTTTGCTCCAGCCACTTCTCAGGGCTGAGGATGTCCTGTAATCTTTGAGACACTCTGCAAAATACCAAGGAAAATACATGGGCCTGATCCAAGGGCCAGAAGTCATCAGGAATCTTTCCATTGACTTCAGTGGGCTTTTGATCATACAAATCTAATCTTTCTAAACATAATTAGGGTAAGGGCAAATGTCATTAATCAGTTTCATTCTAGACAAAAGAAAACTATTTCCATTGATAATTATAATTTAGGGTTAGGAAAAGAAAAATTGTTACTTGAGAACTTAGAATCTGATGCAGTTTATTTTGTACATTGATGTGATGCTGTGTGTCAATAGTTATAAGATTTAATTTGAATCTCAGACTTATCAATAAATTCTGACCTCTCCCCATAATCTCCCACAATTGTAAACATGTAAATAAAAATTGGAAAATGCTTAGATTCTGCACAATTTGGAAAAATTGAATTTTTAAAAATGTAATTTCAACAAATGTTTTCAAGCAAAAAGTAACAATTGGATTTTGCAAAGCCTGCCTATAATGAGACAAGCAGGTGCCTCATTTCAATAGTTCTTTACTCAGAAGTCAGGCTGAAGTTCTGGTTTATGCATGCAGCAGGGCAGCAATAGTGCAAATATCCCCCACATCCCTTTCCACCTCTGTTCTGAAGGAATCTCCTCTGTCATGCTCCCACAGTGCCCTTAGCTTATCTGTGTAGATTGCAAGGAAGGGGTCAGGCAGTGTCAACTGCTTTGAGATGCGGGCACCACTCATTAGGATTTAAAAGTGGGACCACTAGCTCAGCTACCAAGAGAATTTCCATCAGCTATGGATCTGTGCTCTATTTGAAACTGTAGCCTCCATATGAAGTTCCCTGTTACCCATTACCAGTCTCTGGAATCGGCCACTAACTTCAGGGCTTCATTTAATTCTTTTCTGTAAGGCTTTAGAAGATGCTAAGAAAATATTGAGCTGATAGCTTATTTGTAGTGATCTCCACATCTTTCATTTCACATTCGGTCCTTGGAGATGAAAAGCATTAAAGAAATTTAGTTTCTCTTACACCTCTTTTCATTACACCTAATTGAAACATTGCAGCCAAACAAGATTTAAAACCAAATATAATTATCAAGGCTTAAGATGCTTGGAGAAAAGATTGCTTGTTCCACCTCAGTGAATATATTAACAAATCTGCAATAAATTTGTACCAAAACAAAATTACTAAATGGCTGATAAGAGCTGTAACCTCAGACTAGAGTGGTAAGACAGGATCTGGAGACTGGATCAGAACTCTAGTTCATCCATGTTCACCTGTTTTGTGAAATCATGGACAATTCTTGATTACAATCATTGTTTTTCTTTAACCTAATGCCTGAGTCCCACCCATCAGTTGTTGGCTCAGAACTAGGGTGACCAGACAGCAAGTGTGTAAAATCAAGACAGAGAGTGGGGAGTAAGAGGCTCATATAAGACTGTCCCTATAAAATCAGGAAATCTGTTCACTACTCAGAACCTTGGGTTATTTTCTTTGGTTATTTCCTCAAGGTAAATGAGAACAAGCAAATGAATGTAAAGTATAACAAATGCAGAAGCACAAATGAGAGAAAGAATAGTCTAGGAACTAGAGAAAGGAAGGAATATAGAAAATTTAAACACAAATTAAACTCAGCCTTTAAATCTATACCTTAAAGTCTGCTCCCAGAACAGATTACAAATCTTTTGCGCTGAGTGGAGAAGAAAACTTACCAGAGAACACATCGGTCTACAGCTGGCTGCTAGAAGTAGCAGTGGCGGCACTGTAGTCTGGAACTGCTGTTCCCAGTGACTATCCTTTTATCTGGGAAGGATATGAATGTCCCTCTTCCATGAAGATTTAATTGGAACCTCAAACAGGTTTCATTCAACCCTGCAGCTCCCTTTGCGTCAGAGGCAGGAAAGAAGGGTGTGGCGGGAGTGGAGAGAGAATGGAGAGATTATCTGCAGCAATGGAGCATCAGCACACCACAGCTTTTCATCAGAGCTTATCTTTCATTACACACCTTAATTGTTGCCTGAGCCTCAGCACAGTGAGGGGGCTGTTTTGGGGCTTTACGGCTCTCCTCCTCCATGAGTCAAATGGCCTTTTACACCTTATAGGCTGTAATAATAAATCATAACATAAGTATTTGGAGGACTGGCTAGCTCAGGCAACTGGTCATGGGAAATGGACCTCTAGGTCACCGGCACCAGTTACAGATTCCAGACACTGATGGTCACTCAGATTTGAGTGACCCTGATTGAAATGAGTTTGAAGGTTAGTATTTCAGTGTTCACATGAGAAAATTCCCACCTACACAACTGCCATGAATTAGTTGGCAGTTTCAGCAGACCAGCCAAGAATGGGCCATGGAATCTAGACTCCACTCTGACCTTGATAGGTGGGACCTTAAGTTGGGAGTGATGCATATTGGTGCTGGGACAGGATGTTCTGATACAGCCTGCTTTGTATCTGTTCTGCAGATAAGCAGAAGGTCTCTCTATGGCTATCAATCTGGTATCTTTTGTCAGCCTCATTCACTTAAAATTAAATGTAAAAATAAAATCCTTCTGTTTCTCCACAATTGCCCAGAGGTTGAGAACAAACCAGAGCCCCTCTGCCTCTGATCCTTCCAGGATCCCAAATGCCTGTACAAGTGGGCAGAATGCCACTGCAGAATTGAGGTGAACCTGCTGGGTTAGGAGCAGAGTCTGAAAAAATAATGATTTTCTGGTTTCCCAAATACCAACTGCAGGGACAAACAAGATTTCTCAGTTAAATGAAATAGGTAACAGCCAGCCAGGCTCAAAAACTGTGCAGCTTCCACCAGGTTAAAAATGACAAAACAAAACCTCCTGAACTCAGAGGAATCATTTGTGCAGCCTGAAATGGGAGTTGTGGCTGTAGCTTTGTCTCCACCTCCTGACCACTGTCTTGCTCCTTTTCCCCTTCCACACCTGGACATTTGGGCCATTGCAACATGCCCAGAGACTGGCAGTGGCACAGTTGCTACCTCTGCTTGAAAAGTGGGATTTTCCAAATGAACTCTGGCAACCCTTGTTTGTTCTCTGCAGCTTTGTCCTCAGGGATGAGCAGCCATTTGCCATGTCATTAGGGAAGTGACAAGTCCAATGTTTCAACTAAGACATTCCTGGGGCTGCTGGATGGAAAATGGCAGTGAGTGATACATTGTACACATTGCTTGAGATGATTTTATTCCATTTATTTTGCTCTTTCAGCATAATGCTCTGTGGTCTCTAATCTGAAGTCCAGAATGCTACCTCTCCTTTCATGATCGAGGTTACCACTGTAAAAAACATCTCATTAATTTTCATCTTCCCTCTCTGGACAGTTATACTTGACATTGAGACCATTTACCTGGCTTTTGCCTAGTAAATTATTGCACTCATCTGGTGGTGGTGGCAATCTACCAAAGAATTTCCTAGTTGTGTAGGAGAGCAGAGGAGGAAGCCTTTAGATGCATCTAGGTTGTGAGTTTAGAGCTGGAAGGCACTTTCCAGAACTAGCCTAATATCTACAATATGGATACAACATGAGCAATGTACCACCACCATCTACTGGATAGAACCGTAACTGCTTGGTTATGTCATAGTAACCACCTAATAGAGATTATTTTTTACCTTGAATGATAGGGATTCAGAGCTGGTGGATTTTAGTTCTATTTATGCTGTCACCATGAAGTTCTGAGTAGCCATAGGCTTAGGTGGTCACACATTTGTTACTTTATTGTGTAACTCCAGAGATGATGGCAAAACTTATTCAGATTCTCCTTGAAAACAGTTCTATATGGATTAGACATTTTCCAGTCTCTTCCCCTGGATTTAAAAAACTACTACTAATGGTATTTGCAATGAAAACATGATCTTGGTTTCTCAGTACTCCCACTAACTCCTGTGGCTTGTATTGCATCTAAGTCATCATCCAGAAAGCAGCTGATTATGATGACCCAGTGAGTGTGATGGCTCCATTCCCACTTGCATTCTTACTTCTCTAGGCATGGGATAGGCAGACACTAGCCAGGCACTGGCAAGCAAGAAGTTAACCTCCAGTTAAAGAGGTTTGCTTCACATGCTCAAACAGGAGTAAAGGGTGGGGTTATGTGGCTGAGGGCCCAATCAGAGAGGATTAGACCAGGGAGAGCTGAGATGGTGGGTTTTTATTTTTTGTCTGCTGTTTTCCCTTCTCCTAAATCCTGACAAAGACTTGAGCAAGGCTGACTTGGAAAGGTTCTCTTTTTGCTAGTGTGCCTGGTTGGCTGACTCTGCAGGATTTCTAGCCAGTATTGTTGCACACAGTATATGGGACCCTGGGTCCCAAATTCTATTTCTAGTTCTGGAAATGGCTTCCTGTGTGGAGTTTTGTAAGTAGCTTCACAGCTTTGTGCCTGTGTTTATCAATACAGTGAGTACAATCTACTCTACTCAAATGGGTATTTGTAATTTAAAGTTTCCAGATACTGTATAAATGCAATACACTTATGACAATGGAATACTTTCAAGGACATTTCTTTATACATGACATACAAAGAAATGACTAAACTTTTACTCTTGACTGGACTCACCTTGGACCCTGGAAAAAACATGGAGCAGGTCCTCAAGGAAACCTTTTTGAAGCCCTTGGAGAGAAAGGTGATTAGGAACAGTCAACATGGATTCTCCAAGGGCAAGTCATACCTGACCAACCTGATTGCCTTCTCTGATGAGATAACTAGCTCTGTGGATATGGGGAAAGAGGTGGACATGATAAAAGCTTTGCTAAAGTCAAGATATGACAGTCTCCCACAGTATTCTTGCCAGCAAGTATGAATTGGATGAATGGACTCTAAGGTAGATAGAAAGGTGGCTAGATTGTCAGCTCAATGGGTAGTGATCAATGGCTCAATGTGTAGCTGGCATCCAGTATCAATCGGAGTGCCCCAAGGGTTAGGCAATGATCTGGATGATGGGATGGATTGCAAGTTAGCAGATACACTGAGCTGCGGCGGAGAAGTAGATATACTGGCAAGTAGAGAGTCCAGAGTGACCTAGGCAAACTGAATAGGGCCAAAAAAATCTGATGAGGTTCAACAAGTGCAGAGTCCTACACTTCAGACAGAAGAATTCCATGCATCACTACGGGCTGGGGACTGCAGAAAAGGACCTGGATATTACAATGGATGAGAAGCTGGACATAAGTCAGCAGTGTGCCCTTGTTGCCAAGAAGGCCAATGGCATATTTGCTGCATTAGTAGAAGCATTGCCAGCAGATTGAGGGAATGATTATTCTCCTCTATTCAGCACTGGTGAGATACATCCAGTTTTGGGGCCCCCACTACAGAAAGGATGTGGACAAATTGGAAAGTCCAGCGGAGGGCAACAAAAATGATCAGGGTGCAGGGATGTGACTTATGAGGAAAGGCTGAGGGAACTGGGTTTGCTTAGTCTGCAGAAGAGAAGAGAGGGGAATTGATAGAAGCCTTCAGTTACCTGTAGGGGGTTTCAAAGAGGATGGAGCTTGGCTGTTCAGTGGTGGCATATGAGAACAAGGAGTAATGGTCTCAAGTTGCAGGGGTGAGGTCTAGGTTGGATATTAAGAAACTTTCACTAGGAGGGTGGTGAATGGGCTCCCTAGGGAGGTGGTGGAGTCTCCATTCTTAGAAGTTTAAGGCCCAGCTTAACAAAGCCCTGGCTGGGATGATTTAGTTAGTGTTGGTCCTGCTTTGAGAAGGGGATTGGACTAAGTGACCTCCTGAGGTCTCTTCTAACCCTAATCTTCTAGGATTCTA
Source organism: Dermatemys mawii (assembly GCA_007922305.1). NCBI lineage: Eukaryota > Metazoa > Chordata > Testudines > Dermatemydidae > Dermatemys > Dermatemys mawii. The sequence goes on from ML677387.1 coordinate 3,831,540, forward strand.
TGAAATAATGACATTTAATGCTCATTTCTAATATACTAAGTTATAGACTTCTAGTGTCTCAAATCCATGCCATGTGGGTCTGAGCAACTCATTGTAAGCAGCATCTGATGCTTAACATACAGCTAGTTTAAATAATTGTGAATTCACTTTGTCAATAGGTTATGACTGGGTTGCCCTCTGCTGTTAACTCCTCATTCTAAAACAGCAGTAAAAATATATTAGCAATGGAACATCCTCCAAGTGACTGTCACAGGGCAGCACAGGGTTCCTTCCCCTAGCCCCTATGCTTAGGCTGGTGAAAGAAAAGGTCTCCAACACTCCACTCTGGTGCTTCACCCGTGCTTTTATTTACAGTGCTTATAATAGTCCTGACTTCCAACATCAGGCCCTACACAAACTCCTCACCAGGTCCTCTGGCCCCTTGAGGCTTGTCTCCACCAGCAGAGTCAGGGCTAGATCCCCCCTATCCTCCTGCCTGGCTAGCCTCCTTCTCTAAGCTCTTCCCTGGGTTTGTACCCTTCCCCAATCAACCCCAGTGCTTCCACCTGGCTCAGTAGGTTGCACTGAGCCTACCCCAATTAGGGCCTTCAGCTGGGCTCCCTGCTCAGGGTTTTAGCCCTTTAACCCAGCCTCACTGCAGGGAAGCAGGGTCTTTAGCAGGTAGCAGAAGTTTTTAAAACCTCTGTCCTGCAACAGTGACCCATAAGAGGGCCAGAACACTACAGTATGCCAATGTGTCAAAGCAGCATGTAATAAAGTGACATTTGACAAAAAGCTCAGATATGTTGCCAGCTCTGTGTCAGATGAAGTCTGTTTGGACAGCAGTTATCAGCACAGAACTCCCAAAATGCTCCATTCACAGTGAAACTTGATATTAATTTCTGGTTGAAGCTATTTGTTGTGTAATAGAGAAGCTTTGTTACTTGACACAGTAAAAAACAGCTATTAATTTGTAAGTTGACTGCTGCACAATTGTCAAAGTAGCTGAATTTGTGGTGCTGAATGTATACAATCTGTAAAGCTCTTTAGGATGTCAAATGTTGCATTATGCTGAAACTAATATTCTCAGCCACTGTATTCAATACATTAAATTTAGAATAAGACTCCTTCTGTCTAGACTAATTGGACTACATCTCCTGTGACATTACACACCATAATGTTTTATGGAAAAGTAAATATGATGCAACTGGAATATGCTTCATGCAAAAGGCCTCTTGTAAGGTATCATTACAAAGCTTGAGCTACTGAGTGTTCATCTTATTTGTTTGCATGTATTATTTCTATGTCTGGAGTTAAGAGAATAAGAAACTTGTATTACTAATGTAAAGTGGAAGCCATTAAGGGTGCTTCAGAATCAATGAACTGTGAATGGATTTGTTTACCTGCAAGCCTTCCTATGTACATGTCTTCCAGCTATTAGGCAAAAAGAAGGAGGTCTTAGTGACATGTGGTCATGTCACCTAAACTGGAATCCATCTTTAACCTGGTGCTTTTCTGTTTAGAAGGGGGAACCCAGAGAGCAAGACAAAGGATTCACATCTTGTGCCAAAGATATAAAAGGGGGTGGAACAGAACAAAGTGGGCTGCCAGTCAGAAATCCCCTGATTACAACCTGAGCTGGAATGAACAAGAACTGTACCGGGGAAAGGACTGGGCCCAGACTAGGAAAGTCTAGTCTGAAACACTTATTGGAACATCTCTAAGGGTGAGTGTAATGGGGTTCAGACTCACCATTGCAGTGCCTCTTGAGGTTCAGTCCTGGAGCACCCACTGCTGGTAGAGTCCTGTCACTCGCCCTTTGCTGGCATCTGGATCCATGTTGCTCCTCTCCTGGCCCAGCAACATCCTCTTCAGGGCACTTCCCTTCGGCAGTGCCCCCAAGTCCATCCTTACTGAATTCTGGGGCGGGGGCTAACTGCAGTCCTCACACTGGCCTCAGCAGCCACAACCCTCAAGTTCAGCCCCTTTTGTGTCAGGTTGCTGCCTGACTTGGCCACTGCTCCACAAACTGGGGGACCCAGGCTTGCCCTCCACTCCGGGTCCCAACCCAGGGACCTTTTGACAGCAGCCTCTGTCCTTCTCTCCCCTTGCCTTCCTGTCCCTGGGCCACTTCCCCTCTGGCCCTTCACCCCCTCTAGGCCCTTCTGCTCAGGGCCATCAGTCTGGCAGGAGCCAGGCTGAAGCTCTCCTCTGCTCCCTGAAAGCCACCAGCACTGCTCTGTCCAGGGTGCTGGTCTCCTGCTCAGGAGACAGACCTTCCCCTAAGGTGGTCTTGGACAGACTGACTGCTCCCTCTCTGGGCAGCCTTTATATAGGGCCTAGCTGAGCCCTGATTGGCTCCCAATAAGTCCTTATTGGATTGGCTGCCAGCATGCACAGCTGCTCTGGCTGTCTCAGGAGCAGGGTAGCTGCCCCACCACAGTGAGATTTACCTGTATTCAATTTCTTATGTATCAGACTTAGATTTAATGTTTTATTTGCTTGGTAATTTCTTTTGGTCTAATTACTTGGAACCACTTAAATCCTACTTTTACTCAATAAAATCACTTGTTTATTAATTAACCCAGAGTGATTAGTACCTGGGGGAGCAAAAGGCTGTGCATCTCTATCAGCATTAGAGGGTGGACAATTTATGAGTTTACCCTGTATAAGCTTTATACAGAGTAAAATATATTTGGGGTTTGGATCCCATGAGAGCTGGGTGCTGGAGACAGGAGTACTTGCTGAGCATTTTTTGGTTAAAGGCTGCAGCTTTGGGGGCACAGACCAGACCTGTGTCTGTGTTTGCAGCTGACTAGCATGTCTGCCTCAACAAGGCAGAGTTCTGAGTCCTAAGCTGGCAGAGAAAATGGTCTTGAAGGCAAATTCAGCACAACAGGTGACACTCCCAAGGGGGTCTCTGACCAAACCCATCACATCTTCCTGAAACTTTAGAAAGGCTTTGCACATGACAAACAGCTACTGGAAGAAAGAAAAGTAGAACCTCATCCTCAAACAATTGCTACTCCTGATCTCTATTTAATATCAATAGTCTGTCCAGTGTTTCAGATATTAATGAACTAAATAGAGCAGGTAAGTGATTTGCTAAAAGTCTCAGAATATCAATAATGGAGCTAGGAGCAAACCCCATGTTTAATCTACTAGGCTACATTGCTCCTCAGTTAGTGCTTTACCTCTTGATTGTATCCTCAGTCATTACTTGCTAAACTATGCAGAGTTAAATTATTAACTTTCCCTCACCTCAGTCCCTCCAGCCCTGAAACTTTGTTAGTCTTCCAAACCTGCTAAAAGTTGCCAATATCTTTCTAGAAACCTGGTGCCTAAAGGAAGAAAATCAATAAATATTTCTTCTGTATGTAGAAATAAGTGATATATTCCTATCTTAAAGTGGCAATGCCTTCTAGCCTATCAGTAGAAAAGGAGGATGTAAACAGCAAATAGGATAACTGATAACTTGCACTGAAGTAAATCCAAAGAACTGGATGAAGAGCTCTTTAAATCACTGATGTGACTTAACAAGCTCTGGGGACTGAAGGGAAAAAGCTATTGACTATTGAAAAAGGCTAACAACCTGCCTAAGTTACCTACAGGCTCATTAGCTTGACATGGATCCTGGATAAAAATCAGCAGAATAAAGGTTGTGGCATAATTAATGCCAATCAACAGTTGAATGGGAGAGGGGAAGTCTTGTCAAACAAACTTGATATTTTTAATTACATGAAAAGTTTGATTGAGAAAGGCAACTATGAAACTGCATTTGATGTTCCATATATGGCTAGATCAGTGTATGGAGCATCTTTGCATATGAAGCCATGTTTCACTTCATTTGCTATCTACCCTAGAGACACTATGGCAGATCTGGCACCCCAGCACCCCTTTATGGCCAGGGTGGGATAGGGTGTCAGACCTTCACTACTCTAGTCCCCCTGCCCATCATTCAGCAGATAGCTTCAGGGCAGCATGGCCCAATGGCCCCAGCCCACATACCTTCCCCACC
>ML677387.1:3842221-3947385 GCA_007922305.1 Dermatemys mawii
GGGACAGGCTGGGCCCGGAGGTGTGTGGTGAGGGGGATGCGGTTGAGTCAGATGGGGGCCCTGGCCCCCCCCGGGGGGGGGGGGGGAGGAGGGGAGACAGGCCAGTCTGGTGCCTCATAACCTCTGCATCCCTAAATGCGGGCTCTGATTTGTAGCCTCTCCTCCATCCCAGGCACGTGGGCTAGGCCCAAGCCCCTGTTCCTGTATTTCAGAGCAGAGCCACCCCCCACACACACACACACTTAGCCATTAGACTCCCCCTAAATGCCTGTTGGTGCTGTCCTGTCCCCGTTGGCTGGGGTGCCCTTATCTGCTCCTGGATTCTCCTCTGTCCCCGCACCCAGGCCATTTGCACTGCTGTAGCCCCTCTCTGTGCCCTCTGGCCCTAGTATTCCCCAGCCATCTCTTGGTCTGTCACCTGACCCATCTCTTCTCCCCACACCAGTGTTTTGGGCTTGAGTGCCTACTAGGTGGAAATAGACCAGTTTGGCTCCAGTATAGGTCTGTGTCAAACAGAGTACATGGGCTCTATTAGTTCCAGGGTCTGGGCCTGCACGGTATAGGAATAAGAGTCAGAAGTTGGGTGTGCCTTGTGAATGGGACTGTATTTGAGGAGCAGCCCATCAAGATTACCACCTTCTGGGCATTTATAAGTGTAGTAGAGTTGTCTTCCCTTGTCAGTGATAAAGCTGGACAGATTCTTATTGGGGACAGAGCACTTACTCCACGTAGGCAATTAGGAAAGTCAGGGGGCTTTATCTGGCTTCTTTACACAAGTAATGGCTTTTCCTTGTAATATTACCATGATGCAACTTTTTGCATGGATGAGCCACAAATGAAAATCGTGAGAGACAGAGGCTATTGGAAAAGATCATATTGTTGGCTACATTTACTGGGCACAGTCCCTTGAAGTAGCATCAATAGAAGTTATGCAGTGTTACCACACCAGGAGCATTCTGTGTGCAGAGATATGGCTGCTGACAAATTCTAGTTTCCATTTCAATGGGAGTGGTTCTAGAACAGGCAGATGGCAGATACTGCTTTTAGTCACCATCCTTAGGGTGGTGTGACCATAGGTATTCTTACGGAATATTAATTGTCCTGATTTTCACTTGAGTAAAGGACAATAAAGGATTGTGAAACATGGTTCTTGCTATGGGTTGACTAATCTGTTCCTGATCTGTTTCAAGGTCATGTGATTACACTGCAGCTTAATGGAAATAAGAGACTGACTACATAGATATGCAAGCTGTATCATACAAGAAAAGACTTTTAACAAACATGTACAAGTATTAAATGTGGTTTGCAGCAGGTATTATATAATTTAATAGCCAGTCATGACTGCAGTTGTCCTTGTATTTCAAAAGTGACTTACTTTTTTGAAATCCTCATAATAACCTGACGAAGGTGATGTTACTGCTGCTGGACATCAGTCAAAATTAAAAGCTTAGGCACAGTCTACATTTTAGAGTTAAGTTGATGCAACGCAGCTTACGTTGACCTAATTATGCTAGTATACACAATGAAGCCTTCCTCCTGCTGATGTAAATGCCCTGATACACCAAAATAACTCCAGCTCCTTGAGAGGCCTAGGTCTTATCTTGGGGAAGTTATGGGGACATGTTGTCCCTGTTTGTACACACTGCATTACTTACATTGGCTGTTGACAGTGTTTCTTGTCAATTTCACGGCTCCATGCTAGAGCCATGAAACTGGCAAGAAAGCCTAGGCTGGTGGTAGGCTCCAACTAGAGCCTGGCTGCCACCACTCGTGCCCTCTGCTCAAGGAGGTGAGAAGCCTGGACAGCTGCCCAGCTCAGGGAAGCAGGAAGCCTGGGGGCCAGATGGGCTCCCAGTGGGGAGCTGAACAGAGCTGAGAGCCCTGGCTCTCAGCCCCCATCACTGCCCCTCTTCAGTCAGAGGAAGTGCTCCTGGTGAGGACACACACCACTGACAGAAGAAGGGATATGGACCTCAGCCATGTGCTAATTACTATGGTGATGATAAATTGATCTAACATAGGTTGACTTAAATTTGTAGTGCAGACATGCCCTAAGTTAGAGACTGCAAGTGCATCCTAAAGTTCCTTTTGTCTACAGACATTCAATGGAGCTAAAATTCAATATCTATCCTTCAACTGAGCCTAAATTTTCAGTTAAACTACTGGGTAGATTAGTCTCATTCTTAATTCAAAATGAGTAAGGACACCTGAATTTTTTTCTTGGGTTCCGACAACCTTTTCATAAATAGAACTGACTCAACTGCTATGAGCTTATATATTTTAGTGGATACAGAAGCTTCAAAGTAATTGGTATGATTACTGACTTCACTTTGTGCAAATAACAGTCAACATGTGGATACATCTAGGTACTAGTTATCCACTATTTTGTATTTCCCTGCATGACACAGATCAGTTTTCTGGCATAAACTGGACCTATTACTGTAAACAGCGTGGGGTGATACTGCGGGGGAGGGATGTGATTTTGTACATTAAAACTGTTGTGATTGTGAAAGCTGAGGAAAAGGGGAAATAGTGGTTCTACTAGGCAGTTGTTTCACAGCTCTAAATCCTTTACTGCAGTGTGGGTATGAGGAAGGCCAAAACTGATTGGAGCAGTGTTTTTGCTAGAATTCTTGATTTAGATCAGTTGAAGATGTGTGATTAAGTAACTCAGTGAAAGAGCCTGTCTACTTAAGAAACATGAATTTTCTGACTATGTAGACAAGAAACTTTTTTGCCTTTTGTTTTTTGAGTATTTCAATTGAGTATGAAGTCCAGATCAGTAACTGTGGACCCAAAATGTCATACAAAATCGTCTGCATCCAAAAGTAGAAGGGAACAGGACAACAAAGCCCAAGATACAGCCAGATGGGGTAGTTTAGTGGTTTGTGCATAGAGGTTTGGAACACCTGTTCTATTTCCTGGGGTTTGAACTTCATCAGCTTAGCTCTCTGACTTTCTACGGTAGAGCTGCATGTAGTTTAATGGTTTTCTTGGACAGGCCTTTTAAAAATTAAGTGTATGTCTACTCTGCATGGACAATAAAGATCCCATGGTCATGTATCAGCATGGATTTGTTCCAGCTTCCCCCCCCCCCGCCCCCGAGTGACCTACCAACTCTGGTGTCTCACTGATGGACAATGTTAGGAAGTGAGCTCTTCACTCTGGATCAGTGAGGAAGTGCTGACAAGACTGTCACAAGTTAAAATGTAATGTTACTCAATATAGTTCTCTCCTGTTTTTTGCAAATGTCTGGCTCCACCCTCATCCTGATTTTTTTAAGTGCTATTTACATTGGGTACAAACACTGAATATTTCTAATTGGCATAACAAAAAGTGTCCAGTTCAGAGAAACCCAAAGTGTCTAACTTGGGACAAATAAAACATTTCCTTGTAAGTAAAAAAGAGAGAGCTGGACTTCTCATCCTCTTTAGCTTTGAATTTAGATAAATGTTAATTATAACAAACCAGATGTGATAGAATGGCTCCTATAACCTGCTTACACCTGCTTTCATCTCTAGGTTAAATGTTTTCAGGATTATACTATTATGCTTGTTCATCAGCAAACTCTTGTTAGCTTTGTTAACACTGTAAATATCACACTGTTGACATAAAACATGATTTAGATACACATCTTTCAAAGTGTACTAAACTCTCACATTGTCCAGCCTACGCTGTATTTCCAGGTCTTCGTAGCTTGTTTGTGTCCACAAGAGATTTGTGATCTTTTCCTAAGACTAATGGCTCCTGCTAACATTTTTTTCTTGGTCATATTAGTCTGTTTTCCCAATCTAGAAATAGCTCAACTTGCTCATCCTTTTTCCCTGTGGTAACTGATTAATGATTACTCTCTTGTTTAGTCCTCCCTTGTGACCCTGGTAGAGCCTTGTGGCTCTCAAACACTTCCTGTATTCACAGATCAAGTGAGGCTAAGCTTAAACACAGATGCTAGTGCCCTATTTGGGAGTAATAAGGATTCTAGCAGAATAATTGTAATCATGATTGGAAAGTCATTTCATATTGTCAGTGTCTGCAAAGTTATGTTCAACACATTACTATTAATGTCTTACTGTACAAAAAGATGTAGCAATTACAAGGTGAATAATAAAACCGATCCTGTAAACTGTTGGGCTCATCTCATGTCACAATCCCATGAGTCAATATTTCTTGCCCACCGTTGTGGAGGAGTGTTCAGAAGTAGCTGTGAAATATCCACGCCTCTGAGCAACTTAGTTATACCAACCTTAAAGCCTTGTAGGCTGCGCTATGTCAGCAGGAGAGCTTCTCCTGTTGACCTAGCTACTGTCTCTTGGGGAATACCCCATCTGTGTAGAAGTATCTTCACTTAAGCATGACATCCGCATTTGTGCAGCTGGTCTGATGCAATGTTTTTAGTGTAGACCTATTCTGTTTGTATAAAATATTGGCTTCAGACATCTGTGCATGTTTCTACTCCTCAAAGACGTGAGACAGTGCACCTTATTTGAGCAGTGGTAAATACTATGTCATTTCTGGATTACTGACTAAAATGAGACACCGTCGTTCATGGTGCAGTCCCTTACCTTCTCCCGAGATAGTGCTGAAAGGTTCCCTTCCAGTAACAGTTGGCATGATATGCTGGAAAATTTCTCAAATGCATTGTAGGTGCTCTGAGGACTCTAGATAGTTTTCTGTTTAAATTTGACCACTGATCACTGAACTCATGGCTCTGCTTTGGTCATAAGTGACCTCTCCAGTGCTACAGAGTTCTGTAACACCGCTTCGGGATATTGACCAAGTGGTGACTCAAAGGAAAGAATGCTGGTTACGGAATCACCAGCAGCAGGTAATGAGACTTGCTGTTCTGTACACATAGCTTCCACTAAATATAGAAGATCATACAGATTCAGAGGAGATTAGACCCCCACAGTTTGTAAGGGGGGTGTTCTACTACTTATTCAGCATAGAATGCTTATGCTGATTTTAGAATATTATCTGACTTGCACTTTTTATATTTCAGCATATAAAACTGTGTCAGGAGTTAATGGTCCTCTGGTAATCTTGGATCAAGTTAAGGTAAAAATTATTCTAATAAAATCTTCTTTTAAGGAAGATGATGTAGGAAAGCTGGCTTGTGATCTAGAGACACATTTGAACAGTCTTTAGCTCTGCATTCCATGGATCCTGTGATAGTTTAAACTCAAGACCTTGTTTATATTCCAAACATTCAGTGCTAAATGCCAAAATTTGCCACACAGACTGCTTCAGGACATTGGAACAGGCTGTCAGGCACCTTGGTTGAAAAGAATGTCCTGTGAATGAAATGGAAAGGAGTATAATTCTGTAACAGTGCTGTTCATACTTCTGTGTTTGAAGAGAAGTGGGGAGACAGATGCTACAGTTGAATAGTCTAAACTCTAATGCGTATTCATTTTTATCAAACTCAAATTTAATGTTAATTATTCAAATCTGGTAAAGTACTTGGTGCATGGTATTGGATACATGAACAAAAGGAAACAATTTAAGATTTTAGCATATGCTAATCAACAAAGGGTATTTGTTTCATAGGAGGGTTGTGGGGGGTTATTGGTGTTGCTTGTGGTAAACAAGCTACAATTTTCTCTGGCTAGAGTTCTTGCCTTCTCCTTAACATGGATCTCTGTGCTTGACAAGTGACATATGGATTCAAATAAGTTCGAGACTACTATGACTCTTCTCAAGAGAACAGTTTCAGGCTGTCTTTAGACAAATTTTTTTTCCTCGCCAGCTTGCTAAATCTACCACTCAGATTAAGGAGCTCATAATAAAAACAGATACATTTTTGTCAGTAAACCTTAACTGCCTTGGTGTTTCCCTTTGACTGTAACTTCTGTAAAAGACATGGTAGCTTTTTGTCTCAAGATCTATTAAGTCTGTTATGGATTATGTGGTAACTTTAATTTGTGGATTTTAACTTTTTCCCACTGTCTTAGAGTTTTTTCTTCATTAGTTTCCTAGGTATGCAGAGATTGTCCATTTGACTCTTCCTGATGGCACAAAGAGAAGTGGGCAGGTTTTAGAAGTCAGCGGCTCTAAAGCTGTTGTTCAGGTAAACTAGGGACAGAATGTCCCATAAAGACTTTTCCTTAGTGGGCATCGGTATGGGCTATGGCAAATCTAGAGTCTTGTAACTTAATGTAACTTCCTTGAGTCAAAATTTACTTTAAATGCACAAAACACTTCAAAATAATTGGTGGGTGGATCTGAGTAACATTGTTTTTGCTTTTGTTTAAAAATTAAGGAAACTTCTGATCACAATAGGATCTTGTAGATATACGGCAAGAATAATACTCCATCTTCTCTATGCAACATCTGCTACTACGATGTAGATCCATTGCAAAGCTTCAGTGTATTTGACACTGTCTAGTTTTCAGAGCAGCTGTTAATAGTTGCTACTGTAATCCTACTTTATCTGAAGAGCTTTACTACATAGGCAGAAGAATATGATCTTAAATTTTAAAGGAGTGATCCCTGATAGCCACTGGCTATTCTTGGCTAACTTCTTCTTACAGGTTGTATAAATATATTTTTATATGGTGCTGCTTTCTTAACATATCTGTACAAATGAACAGTTTCTAAATAGTCTTGGAAATAATTTCTGTATTACACAGGTCTCTTACTTTTGCTGCTTGTTGATTAATCCATTGCTTGTTGTGTTGAGAACCACTGACCTGTATATCTCCATCCCATCTGTTATATCTCTTTGCACAATGTCTTTATCTACCTATGCTCAAGGAACACTTATCCATTTCACCTGGTGTCTCTTCTGATGTATTTCAGGTATTCGAGGGAACTTCGGGTATTGATGCTAAGAAAACATCTTGTGAATTTACTGGGGATATTCTCCGAACCCCAGTATCTGAGGATATGCTTGGTACGCACTAGTTCTTGGTCTTTAGATGGAACAGATTTATTTTCATGTAATATTACTGCAGATGGGAAAACAAACTAGGTAACTACTATCCCGTTCATGTAATCATAATTTTGTTGCTGTTTTTGCAGGCCGTGTATTTAATGGATCAGGAAAACCTATTGACAGAGGTCCCACTGTCTTGGCTGAAGATTACCTGGACATTATGGGTATGTTTTTCTAAATCTGTTTCGGTTTCTGGTAGCATGAATCTTTCTACTTTAGAATAATCTGAGTGACAGGTTTGTAACTGAACATATGAATGCTAATTGGCAGCATAGATGAAAACAGTGGCTTGCTAAAGAGTATTTAGTACTTTACTGAGTAAATCACTAGTAACACCAGAGAAATAAAAAAAAGTGAAATTACAGAGAGATGGCCCCTATACATCCTCTCCTAAACCAGAAGGTTTGAGATAATTCAGTCAATCTGTCGATTGACTGAAGGAGAGAGATGAGGGGTGCTCTGAAGCTGAACAGATATAAAATGAGTAGGCTTCCTTTTAATTTGAACTTCTGGTTCAAAAACTCTGCCAGAAATGGGTACCATGAATAGAGCAAGAGGCTGACTTTTGACTTGAATTCCATTATGTACTCTCCAGAAAATGCAGTGACAAGCCACTTTTCAGAAGCCTCTGCAAATAAAACAAGAGCCCTAAAATCATGCAGAAGGTGTACAAAGTACTGAGTGCCCAATAACTCATCAGGAAGTTGTTCACAAACCGTTAAGATGGGCCCACAGGGCAAGTGATCTGGTTTTTCCTACAGTAATGCATGGCAGTTCTTAATTAGGGAGAGTGCTCTGGTTAAAGTGGTTTAATAGTGCTAACTATAACAGGTTTGTGGTAACCTTCCCCCAAAGATAAGAGGGTGTTAATTTCCGTCCAAGGAGTAGGATGACCGTATCCTATTCTTTTTGTCTGCATGCCTATAAAGTGCCAAACTGATAAATGATCTCCTGAGCAAAAAAAGGTCAATGGACTAATCTCAAACTAGAACCAGAAGTGTCTGAGCTAAAATGTTTGTGGTTCTGAATGTAGTACATTTTTGAGGCCTTATTTTGAAACCTTGCCTTGAAACCATTATTAATCTATGCATTGTTAAAGTTAGATAAATAATGTGATGGTTTCTCTGTGAAAATACAATAGGTCAACCAATCAATCCTCAGTGTCGAATCTACCCAGAAGAGATGATTCAGACTGGCATTTCCGCAATAGATGGCATGAACAGCATTGCCAGAGGACAGAAAATTCCCATATTCTCTGCTGCTGGTTTGCCCCATAATGAGGTGGGTGCTTTAATGGAGCTCTGACAGCCTTGGGAAAAACTAGCTGCTGGGGAAACATTCAGTTCTGCAGTGCAAAGAGCTTAACGTGAATGAGCTATGTGGTGTTACAAGTGGAGAGAGGCTAAGAATATTAGTGTGCGTAAAATATACACAAATTAACACACAGTTTTAAAACAGTAAGTCCTGCTCTCTCAAGATGCTTCTTATTGTCCAGATACTACATAATCTTCCTACTCTAGCACCCATTTTCTGCCTTCCATTTTCTCTTGCTTTTGGCCTCCAGGTAAAGTTCTGGGAGACCATTTGTATGTATCCATGCCAAAAAATGATTTATTCCCTGAGTTAGTTTGTATAGTACATAAACAAATGTGCAGCTTACTACAGTAGACTTATGTAGCTCCTTCTGCATTCCTCTCAGATTGCAGCTCAGATATGTCGCCAGGCTGGCTTAGTGAAGAAATCCAAAGATGTGATGGACTACAGTGAAGAGAACTTCGCCATTGTGTTTGCTGCTATGGGTGTAAGTACTATTATGCTTAGGTGCATTGTAAAAGTGGTTTCTTTCCAATAGTTTGTTCAATCTTATTCAGTGCTCAATTGATCCAGTTTGCAATTTCCCTGGAATTGAGAACATAATCATTTTTTTAGATGTGATTGTCACATTTTAGGTCTGTCTATACTATGCTGCTGTTAAAGCAATAGTATTATCCAGGCTGATGAATCTACCTGTCAGTCTGATGGGAGAATGCCTCATGGGGTATCAGTGGGTGATTCCGTTGTAACTAGAACAAGAGGAGAACATTTTAAAGGATCCCGAGCACTGCATTTTTAAAAACTTAGGTAACTAAGTTGCTCAGATTGCAACCCCTGCCACAATTGAAGGGGAAATTTTAATGTACCAGGATATTCTGTTGCTGTCTATAGCAATCCATCCCATTGAGAAATCTAATCACTCAATTTCTTAATATATGCATCTGTTCTGTAGTGTCCTTGCATTGTCACATTCTCAGATTAGGTGGAGAGAATTGTTGTCATTTTGGTCTCACTCCAAATTCTTCTTGGGTCTTTGATTACTAAAGAACAATATTAGTTACTTGAATGGTAGGATGCATCCAAGTTAGATCTCTCTAGAGTTGTGAAGGACATCTGACAGAGGATTGTTGGATGTTCCTTCCTCCAGATTGACAATTATCTTCACCTGACTAGGGTTGGTCATGAGTAAGGCAAGACATCTCATCTCTACCCCTCCTGCCACATTTTGGTCATGAGCTCAGATTCCTTTATGACAATATATTACAATAGGGATAGACTATCCATTATTCTTGGTCATATGTTGACTGAAAGGCTGGGCTGGTAGTATAGATATTAAAGGCTTTCACCAGCTCTGAACCAGTCTTTTAATAACTTATTTTATATAGTTGGAATTTAAACAGTCTCCCTGTTTGAAAATGACTACTTAATACTGTGGTTTAGGTGAACATGGAAACAGCTCGGTTCTTCAAATCGGACTTTGAGGAAAATGGCTCAATGGACAACGTGTGTCTGTTCTTGAACTTGGCCAATGATCCAACGTAAGTAGGTAAAATAGCTGTTCTCCGCAACCAGAAATGTGGAGAACTGGTGCACTGGAAAACATGTCACTATGGTGTCCAAAAGCGGTTGGAAATTGGTTCTGAGAACCTTAGAATTGTAGGGTTAGAAGGGAACACAATGGTCATCTAGTCTAACCCCCTGCCAAAATGCAGGATTTTTTGTCTCTGACCATCCAAGACAGATGCCTATCCAGCCTTCTTTTGAAAGGCTCCAGTGAAGGAGCTTCCACAACCTCCCAAGGTTTCTGTTCCATTGTCCTTATAAGAAGCCACTTTACTGGCTTGTCAAATATCTTACATTAGTGACAGGCTCCGATCTGCTGTAGACCTGGACACTAATTATGTGCATTCCAGTTAGTATATTGAGTAGGTTTCACGGGTCTCCTAATCTGTTTCCTCTCTTTCTTTTGAATTGCTGTTCAGTGTATTAAGTAGTAACCTCCAGGGATTGGGCAGTGTTGAACATGCCATTCTGTCCTTTCAGCATTGAGCGTATTATCACACCTCGACTCGCTCTGACCACCGCTGAGTTCTTGGCCTATCAGTGTGAGAAGCACGTACTGGTCATTCTGACAGATATGAGCTCCTATGCTGAAGCTCTACGAGAGGTACTTGTTCATGTTTAGCAGATAAATTTGTCTGCATGTTAGGCATCCTACAAAAAGGGCTGAGATCTAATGGGAGCATAAAATGGATGAGTAATTTATTTGGCAAACTTCTAGCTGTTCAGTCCCTTTTGAGAAGGATACATAATCCATTAAAAAAAAGCTAGTCTGTCAGGTTTTGAGTTATTCCTAACAAATTAGTCTACAGGGATGGACAGTGCATCCAGCTGACTTTCCACTTTCCATGTTTAAACCAGACACATGTAAAGTGGGCTCTGTCAGAAATAATAGCGCAGAGGAATTTCCCATTGCAAAACTAATTTATGCAGTTGCTCATAGCTCTAGTGGGAAAACGAGTAAAAATTACTGATGTTTGCATGCCAAGGTTAAGCTACTTCTGCATTTGTCAGGCTTCTGAAACTAGCCAGAACTCTATCATATAGCATTGCAAAATTGGCTTGTCTGCTTGGATATACAATTCATTTGTTGTGGAGATTGATTCAGTATTTCCTTGCTAACCTTGCAGTCAATTTCTGATCAGCATTACAGGATCTCTGTTTTACACAGGGAATGATTTTCCTTTAAGCATGGCTTGTGGGTGCTCTCTCGTAGAGGATTTGAATAGCTGTATGTTGGCACCACCATGTGGCAGGTCCTGTTAATCATTGATATAACTTTAGTGGATGCAGTGGCTGAGCCTGAACTCTCAGTGATGAGCTTTGAGTAACTTTGCCTGAATTGTCTGCAGGTTTCAGCAGCTAGAGAGGAAGTGCCTGGCCGACGTGGCTTCCCTGGTTACATGTACACCGACTTGGCCACAATATATGAGCGAGCTGGGCGTGTGGAAGGCAGGAATGGCTCCATTACTCAGATTCCTATTCTTACCATGCCCAATGATGGTGAGTCCTGACCACTGCTTTTCCTGTGAATAGATCTGCTTTTCACACATGGGCATGTAACATCAGCTACTTGTGTCATGTAGTTCTTGGATATTTTAGCACTATTGCTGTGTGTATTCCATGGGAACGTATTGATTGAGGATAATCACATGCTGCCTGATTCATACCAGTCAGGAGGCTGGAGTTGCTAGTTTTAATCAGAGAATCATAGGACTGGAAAGGGACCTCAAGAGGTCTTCTAGTCCAGTCCACTGCACTCATGGTAGGACCAAACATTATCTAGACCATCCCTGATGTCTGTCCAGCCTGCTCTTAATCGCCAATGACTGAGATTCCACAATCAAGTCCCTTCCCCTTATTGGGTACTGGAGTGCCTTTAGACTTTGGATAAAGATCTGCAACCTCAGTGTTGGCCAAGAAGAGAGAAGCTGAACCTTAACAATAAAATGTGTCCATTCTATTGTTCAACATATAACATCTCAAAGGAATCTGATCTGTGATACAGCTGAGGTGCTCATCTGTTTGCAGTATTGTAGCTGTGTTGGTCCCAGGATATTAGAGACAAAGTGTGAGGCAATATTTTTATTAGATCAGCCTCTGTTCTTGAAAGAGACAAGCTTTTGAATTTATGCAGAGCTCTGAAGAGCTCTGTGTAAGCTCAAAAGCTTGTCTTTCACCAACAGAACTTGGTCCGATAGAGGATATTATTTCATCCCCTTTGTCTTGAGTAATCATATGTGGTCAGTCCAAATCCCATCTGACTCAACAGATATATTCAGAGAGTTAGAAGTACTCTAATTGCAGCATCCTCCAGAGCCAGTTGGAGAGAGAATGTATTAAGAGCACTGGATCGCCTCAGAGCTTTGAAAAAATATATGCACAGTGTAGTATCTTGCATACAAAATACTTTAGTTCTCCTCACTCTTAAGAGGTGCATGAAGTATCATACCACACATCAAATGGGAAGCGAGGCACAAAGGTGAGATGACATTGCCTTTCAATCTTTTGTATGGTAAAGCAACTGCATGTGTTCAGGCAGTTGGGTAACTAGCAATTTCAAGATGACGTGCAGAAGAAACTGCCTCTCTAGTAATGCATTGCACTGTTTCTAGTAATAGAATGTAATGGCGGTGTTGCCTAGGATTTTAGAATGCCCCTTACATTGGTTTAGCAAGCCTATTGGTGGCTTTTATCAAATCCTTTGGTCCCTTTTCTTAGTGGATGTATTTCTACCTAGTTGAGACTGCACTATGTTTTTGCCATCCTCTGTTTTCTTATGTGCAGTATTTGAATTAGCTTCAAGGCATTTTAAAGGGCATGCTAATTACACTAGATTATTATGGTATCTAAAGTAAAATATGCCATACAGACAGCTGTTATAAAGCTGACACATCAGCATGGCTTTGACTGGAATTAATATAAAAAGCAACGTCTGAAAGCTTAAAACTACTTCCTTTTTCAGATATTACTCATCCCATCCCTGACTTGACTGGATACATTACTGAGGGGCAGATCTATGTGGATAGGCAGCTGCACAACAGACAGGTAGGTACCACACGTCTGAGCAATCTTGCATGCAAAGTTCTTAAAGTTAGTTTTAGCCTAAGTTCTTCTTTTGGCTGGTTCTTCTGACAAAAGATGCTAGAGGAAGGACTTGTATAATACTGCTCTGGTTGAGGTTGCAGGTCCTCAGCATCTCTAGAAGTAGGCAGCTCTCGGGGGAGAAGATGCCATAGATTGAAGAACTGGAGGTCTGAAAGCAATTGTCTGTTTAATAGAACTGGGTGTCTGAATTACTTGTCATGTGTAAGCTGTCCACGCTGACTTGGCTGCAAAGTAAACTTAGCAAGATAACAGATTACAAAGATCCTCTGTGTAGATTTTCAAATCGACTCCTGAACTTGAGGGTCAGTCCAAAATGACCACTCTTCCTCACTTTCTGGGTTGTGCTATTTCTTTCCATTCCAGGAGAACTTATCTTCATGAGCTAGCTCTTGGGAAGCTGTTTATATCTGAATTAATACAAAGTTGCAGAAACCATATTTATGAATTTGTGGTGCTGGTATTTGGAAACTAACAAAACTGAATACATGGAAGTGCTAGAAGCAGCAGATAGTAGGCTACTGGCTTTTGGAACTGTGGTGTGACTGCCACCAACTTTCTCTCAAGTGTGTACTAGGAACAGGTTGTAGGGTTCATGTAGAAAGAAAGCTTTCATGTAACTAACCAGTACTGTTGAGCTTTCATGTGCTTTTTTTCAGTGCTATCCATTAACTTTTTCTTTTTTCCTCCCAAAGATTTATCCGCCTATTAACGTGTTACCCTCCTTGTCTCGACTGATGAAGTCTGCTATTGGAGAGGGTATGACCAGGAAGGACCATTCAGATGTGTCCAACCAGCTGGTATGCATTACCTTTCTATTGAACTGTACATCACTTCTGCTTCTTCCGTCAAGCACCCTGAAAAGGGTCAGACATGGCTAGCACTTTCAAATCTGAAGCCTCTTCACTCTGATACCTTAAAGCTGAGATTCTGCTGTAGTCCACTGTTTAAAGTCCTTGTACAGATCTGTTTGAGTGACCCACTCCTCCCTTTTGGTCTGCTGCTACAAGCCCTTTTCAGTTACTGGGCTTTGTGCATGAACCATATGTCGGCTCTTAATGTACCAATAAATAGGCTGTGGAGTTCTTTCCAGGCTCATTCTGCCACATGCTGCTTTCTTTCCACACCAACCACCCTGTTGACTGTATTTTGTGCAGTGTGTCCTATTATCCAGCAGATGCTATATATACAGCTAGTCAACTTGTTTTTGTTCCTAAAGTAACTTAGTCTAATACCACTCTATTCAGGTTCCGACACGTCACCCAACCTTATAGTGTCTGAGCAATGTCATGCTGTTTCTTGCTCCCCCCATCCATCTGGTCTGCTTGAAATCATAAAAGCCCCAAATTCTGTCGTTCTAGCCACCCAGTACTATTGGTACCGTACTAAAAATCCACGTAACTCCTTGTAACATAGGTCAAATGCCTCATGATCTTGCTTTCTCCCCTGTTTCCCCTCCCTTCCAGTATGCCTGCTATGCTATTGGAAAGGATGTGCAAGCTATGAAGGCTGTAGTTGGTGAGGAAGCTCTCAGCTCAGATGATCTTCTTTATCTGGAGTTTCTGCAGAAGTTTGAAAGGAACTTCATAGCTCAGGGTAAGTATGTCTAAAGTGTATGGGACATACTGTGCAAGGCACTGAAACCATGTTACACCTGGAGTGACCAGGTCTTGTCTTTGACACTGACCCTCTGGGCTGTCCCAGTAATTTCATTTCTTACCTCTTCAGGTCCTTATGAAAATCGCACTGTTTATGAGACCCTGGACATTGGCTGGCAGCTTCTGCGAATCTTCCCCAAAGAGATGCTAAAGAGAATTCCTCAGAGCACCCTGGCAGAGTTCTACCCTCGAGACTCCACTGCAAAACACTAGCCGCAGCTTCATCTCTAGCTCTGTATTCTGTGAAAGGCTGTTTATTTTCCTCTTTCATGTGTTGGTGTTTACTTGTCACTCCTGTAATTAAAACCAAGAATAAGTGACATGTTGTGCCAGTGTTCCTGATGTGTTAAGCTGATGAGTTTCTCTTTCCAAAGCCTGGATCTTCAGTGGTTTTGGTAAAGTTTCCTGAGGGGAAGAAGCTTCAAAGTCACCTATCTTTGTAGATGTATGTAACTGCAGTGACTATAATTATGTCTTCTAGACTGACTTCCTTTAAATCATCTCAGGAGAGGGATTACCAGAAGCTGCACTTGGTCTCCAAACCAGGAACAAATATAACTAGCTATTTAGAGGGAGCCAAGAAGCAAGTGGTAGCCCACTCTTGCCCAGAGCATCTGTGTTCTGCCTGATCATGTGCCACTGCTGTGCTGTTTAGAACAGATGGCACTCTGCTGACCTGCTATTGTGATTGATGGACAC
Organism: Dermatemys mawii; assembly: GCA_007922305.1. Classification (NCBI taxonomy): domain Eukaryota; kingdom Metazoa; phylum Chordata; order Testudines; family Dermatemydidae; genus Dermatemys; species Dermatemys mawii. The sequence goes on from ML677387.1 coordinate 3,857,492, forward strand.
AAGGGGAAAGTTGGCTACATGGCAGTGTGCATCTGTGTACCAGAACACAATTCACTGTTGGCTTTAATTAGAGCTGGGGGATCCTTGATCATTTTGCTGCTGTCCCCAGTGTTATGCATATATGAAGTTGCAACATTTGCACAAATAATGCTTTCCAAGTAGCACAGCAAGATTCCTACCTCTTCAGAGATCCAAAGCAGTAGGTCTCTATATGAGGATCATTGGTTTTGCCCTTATCTTGGACAAAAGGGAGTCAATCAACCTGTTTAACTGCCTCCTTGAAAAAAGGTAGAGAAGCAGGAAACTTACTCCAACCATTCCACTCCCTTTCACAAATATGAAAAGTGGCTAAAGCCCAGTGCTGTCCCAGATCATGCAAACACCTAATAGTACAACACTACAGACTGTCCAAAGCTTCAAACTCTCCTCATTACAAAACAGAACTGTGTCCCATTATAGGAGACAACCCTATTATACCAGGTCCTCCAGATACAATTGTATTGGTAGTGTTGGGGCCCCCAATTAATTTTGTAATTTGAAGTCTTGTACTGAATGATGCAGAAGGCAACTCTTGTTGGCATGTATGAAAGGATATTTTGAATTCTGTGTTAAATCATTCTCTGGATGATATTGGGCCTTAAACCATGTTTTAACTTCAGTTTAAATCACCCTTCCAAACATGGATTTGGCTAGCCAGGTTAGATCGAGCCAAACAGTTAAGTGTTTCCAAAATACTCCTACCCCAGCCAGCATCTCCATGCTTAGAATTAGTTTAAATCGGGTTCAAAGCCCACTGCAGAGAAGGTTTTAGAGTTTGTCTGCTTTCTGTTTCCAAGCTAATCTGGTCAAAGTTATTTTGCCTATCCATGCACGAGTTGCAAACCATGTGTGTACCTTCCTAGACAAGTGTTAAACTCAGAGGTGCAACATGATTTAAACTGTGCCGAATACTCTGACTTCAGCTTGTCCCTGATGTTGCCCTGCTCTGTCCTGTGCAGGTCTAACTTTCTATTGTTTGGTCTCTGTAACTCGGGTGCAATAGCAATTTCTTTAGTGCATTCCATCTGAAACTTGTGTCCATTCTCTTTTTCTTGGGGAGCGGGGAATGGCAAGGTGTTAGCATGAGAATATTTTAATGTAGAAAATGTGATATCTGAATAAGTTAAATATGAAAAATAAATGTTGAAGAAATCAAGTCTCAGTTGCTCTGTAGTGGAAAAAATGCTTTGCTTGGGCTTTCCTGAGGCATGTTCTAGAAATCATTTGCAATAGACAGCAGGAATATCTCCCAATTCTAGTGAAATCATTTTACACCCACACACCTGCTAGGCTAAACTACGAAACTTGAGTCCTACTGATAAAATCGAAGCAAATCTTCCTCACACTTCAGGCAAAGTTTTACATGAGACATGATCCTGCACACATCCGCTTAGTTTCCCAACTACAGTTGTGGTGGTGGTACTGGTGCATAAATAGGCAGTGTCAAAAATAGCTCTGCACCTAGAGGACATTTCTGCCTTGATTAAATCTTTAATTCTGGAAATATGTAAAAGTGGACACTGAAACTTAGACAATTATCATCTATAAGGTGTAGATTTAAGGCTAACTGTCCCCATCTCCCTATGCTTGCCAGCATTCACTGTAGTGACTCAGGGCTCTCATATCTAGCCATGAGCCCATCATCCAGTTTCTGAAATACACTGGAAGCTTCGGAAGAAGTAGGTTGGCTTTATGGTAACGGGGAGAGTAATGGGAATAGGCAGATGTTGGTTCTATTCCTGGATCTTCCTATGTGACCATGGCCAAATCTCTTCTGCCATTTCTTCGAAGGGGAATAATATGTGGTCAATGAATTAACTTCAGTTATCAGCATTCACAGTGGCTTTTGAACTATTGTGTTTATGAAAATGGAAAATATTACTGAAGTACAGAACTCCTGATAAGCATGTATTACAGTGTTGGGTTCCTGACAACCGCTGACTGGGAGAAAATGGCAAGGAGTAGAGGGCAGCAACCACCTAGATTTCTTGCAATGGCAGGATCACGACCAAACCTGCTTTGAAGAGGGAAAATTGCCTGGATTGTCTTTGGTCTGTGCACAGGGCTGAGCGCTGGTCAAGGACTATTGTTTCTTCATGTCTCACCACACATGCAAATAATTGCATGCCTCATGACAGTCGCTTCTCAGAATAAAGATAGGAGTGGTACCAAAGTTCAGGATAACCCTTTCCTTCAGATCTCATTTGAGAGCATTTTCTAAGGTCTCTACTAAAATATGTATGGCAGGTGCCTTCCATTACATGTCTACAGAGCTCTGCTACTGTATTAACAAAAGGTGGAGGGTTGTTCTTGCAAATAAGCTTGTCTCTAGCCTTCTCTCTCAACACTTCCACTCGTGGGAGCCCTCATCTAGCTGTAAGCGAGCGTAGATGGCAGGGTGGGTGAAACAGCAGGAGCTGTCTGCCATGGTATCTCCATTGTTGCTGCTGCCACTGGGGAAAATTTGGGTGAGGCCAGAGAAGAATTAAGCTAGTGTTATGTGCCCCATAATTCATACAAACCTGCCTCTGGAGGAGGAAAAGCCCCCACGCTTTGGCACTTCACCAAAATTGTCTTGGCCCTACAATTCGATGAGGTATTTTATTGGACCAACTTCTGTTAGTCAAACAAGCAGCTTTTGAGCTAGGCAGAACTGGAGATTTCCTCACCCACCTTGTTTCTAATAGTGTGACCAACATGGCTACACCCTCACCTAGTAGCTTCTGAAAAACTGAACTGTAACTTAAATGAGATTAATGATCATGATTCTTTAACTTGCTACCTTCTGGTATAAGGCATAAAGATAACTTGATATGTTCTTACCTGTCCTGTGTGTTGTCTGCCATTACGCATGTGAAATCTGATTCCCATTAACTCTAGTACTAGACTCTTCTTAACAAGAGGTCTGGCAGTATTCATATCTGTGGAAGTGTGTGTGGGGAAACTGTTACTGTCTTCTCTTTAGGTGGTGTATTAGAGCCTCAGAAGAGGGAGCAGCCTCCACCGTGTGTGTCCAGAGGATGTGGTAAGACTCAGAAAAACCTATTCTAGCCATGTGTAATGAGAGCTCTTGGGGTAGTTGCAGACTATTCTAGACTGAGCATGCATTTCTTCAGAATAGCCATGTAAGGACACTGAAACAGCTTGTGCAATGACTGGAAGAGCTCTTGTGAATTCATATAATTTAGCATATAAATCTGAGGTGCTCAAGCCTGCCTTAGACATGCAGATTCTCCAGTGCCTGTTAGCTACTGTGCTAGGTACCCAAATTCCTAAGGCCGCTTTGAACACCTGTTCTCTGCCAGGTGGAATGCCTCCTCTTGAGTCAGTGAGTGTAGATGAATCTATAGTACTGCAGGGACTCTCCCAAAATTAACTTTTCTTTAGCAGACACCAGAGTTTTCACCTGATGTGAAAACAAACTGTAACTAGTCCCAGGCTTAGGTAGTGAATTACAGCAATTCACGGTCAATTCCTAGCTCTCTTAAAGATTGCTCACTCTTAAAAACAAGATTCATACAACATATTTGCTGCATGCTTGGTCAAGTGCTATTCCTTGATTGTTTTCTGGCCTTCAATGTGGACAGTTTCCTTTTGTGCTTGAGAAAGGAAACCTCTTATCTCCAATTTGTTGTCAAATCACTTTGTTTTGGCTGAAATGTTCTGCAGTGAGGGATGGAGAACAGAGAGAATTTAAGTTCCCACGTTGGGAGAAGATATTGATTGATCTCTGTGGTTAAGACTGACTTGAACCTCTGAGACTTGGACCTTGTTTTTAGCTATGCCACAGATCCTCAGTTTGACTTTGGACAAATCACTTAATCTCTGTTCTGTAAAACGGAAAAGGGGAAACTTTATCTTTGCATCTGATGGATGTTCTGAGGATAGCATTATTTTCAATTCAATGAACCCACTGGCATGGCAAGCTGAGTTTTTCCAAAAGATAATAGAACTAACTAGGCAGTAAGCCAGCTATCTCAGAAACATCACCAGACGGATTGATGCCCAAAGGAGGGTTGAAGTCTTAAGATCTGTTGCAATCCCAAAAGATGGGAGGTGGTGGTGAGCTACCTTCATGTTGGAGGTCTTACTTGACAAAAGTAAGTGCCGTAGCTCTTAATAAAATGTGAAATAGCCATTCAGTCTGGGGTTTAGGAAATAATCAGCCAACACCATGCTCACCTGGAGAGGCTGGGTCAGGTCTGAACCATACAATTTACACAAACTGCAAAGCGAATCCTAAACAGAGTGAGAAATCAATACAGCCGCTAAGTGGCAGTATTTGTCCATGGTTTGGCTTGATTCATCCATGTACCTTGAGTAGTTACTTAAGGCTTGTCTAATTGAGAAAGCTGTACTGGCTTAACATCAGTATGTGTTGGTTTTTAAGTAGACTTAAACTGGTGGAAAAGGCTGTGTGGATGTTATTTGGGGTTTAAGGTAGACTTTTGTTTCACTTTAGTTGAGGCCAATTAAAAATAGATTTAAGCGAAAACCAAAAAGAGTTGCTCTTAAACTGAAATAAGAGTATCTACCCAGAAGCCTACACCAGCTTAATTTAAATTGGTTTTTAAAACAGATTAAGATAAACCAGGAAAGTTGCACTGGTTTATCTTAATCTTTGATTTGGGAAGAGGTGCCTTGCACTCCTGTCCCAGTTGCATCAAATAAGATGAGATTTTTAGTTTCATCCCCTTCTTTAGATCTTCTCTAGTTGATGACTGACTGCTTTTCCTTTCACATGCAGTCCTGTTTTCAGCAGCGTAACAGGGTAGAAGATCTGGTCTCCACACTTCTATATTGATTTAACTGTTTTTTTGGCGAGGAAGGGGGTGACTTTTTACTGAACTAGCTATAGTGTGTTCCTCTTTGGCTTGTCATTGGGTGAAGGGAGGTATCTAAATCTCCCTGCTAGCTGCGGTAACTGGCAGTGGTCGTTTGTGCCTGGCACTGAACTCTCCCCAATCTGTCCATTCTCTGGATTCCTCAGGCCACATGCCCACTTCAAGCCAGACTCTTCAACCCCTTGGGAGCCTCACCGTAGTTCCTAGCAGTGGGACTTCTAGTGCGGTCTGTGCTTCCCAGGGTTACAGAGAGGAGGATAGTGACCCTCAGAGGTAAAACCAAAAGCTTGCGTGGCGACGAAGTGCTCATGATTTACCTGTAGCTGCTAATGTAGATGGAATTTAACTTGCTGGAAGCTTTCCTTGCAGCCACCTCCAGCTTTAGAATGCTGAGCCAGGTGTATCTGGAAGGAAGAGAGTTGCTTGTAGGAAGAGTGAAGTGGTCTCCCTTAATGCCTGCTGTTCCAGCTCTGTGCGCACGTCAGTCCGCCATCCACTGTCCTTTTTCCAGCCTCTCCAAAGGGTGAGCTTGAACCATCTCCTGGCTAGCTCTAGATACTGAATATCTCTAGCAAGGTGGCTATCTGTAGGTGAGCACTCTTCTAAAAGACTAGAGCTAGCCTACAATTGTGCAGTGTCACATGTTCCTGCTGCAGGTTTCTCCTTGAACAAAACTAAAAGCAACCACAGTATCTGCAAGCAAAGGGTGGATGGGGGCTAGAAGACTAGAGCTGACTAAAAAGATGACAGCCCTATTTTGCAGGAAACCAAGATGGTTCTAGAGGGTGGAGACCTTGCTGAGAGAGAGGCGATGCCTCCAGCTAGTTCCATTGAGCCTCTGGTGAGGTGCTTGCCTGCAGGGAGGAGTTGGGACCAATTTTGCCAGGGACCAAAGCAGTCCCCTAAAGGGAAGCCCAGCTATTGCTACAGCTGCCCTCCCACTGCCAGGAGTGGTAGAGGCTCCAGTGCCTGCTGGGTTTGAGGGGGTGCACTCAACGGCAATGCCAGATCTGTTGAGCAGCAGCAGCTCAGGCTGGTTCTGAGACCTACTAGGTTGTTCAGGGGTGTGGGGGGCCAGGGTGTTAACTGTCTAATATGAACACTGAGGAAGAAGTGGTGCAGAACTTGATAAGGACATGACTGATGTTAGAATCTTGTTCTCTGGAGTATTTACTTGGCTTTTCCTACTAAACATTTAGACTTAGATTTTTAACAAACTTTTTAAAAAATCCCTAATGACATGACCAGAAATGCACTCAATAGTTGGGGAGCCCTGTACCTGTGTGCTGGACACTTCTGGGTGGCTATAAATGAATGGGCACAGCATGTCCTCTGTTAGGGGGAAGAAGGGGTTTCACTGGCACTGGTCTCAATGCTCTTAGCCTGTATGACATCGACTGACGCACTAATTAGTAAAAGGCCACTTACCCCAGCTTTCTGAGGTTCCTCAGGCCTTGTCTGGGGTGAATGAAGTGGGGAGGGAGGCAGTGGACTCAGTCCTTCCTGCCTGGTTTAATTAAGTAGCTTTTCTAGTTTTTATGCAATACCAAGTGTCTGTGCTAAAATCAGTTTTACTTACTGCTCAAACTGTGCATGGTTCTCTCCCTTCCTGCTTGCAGGTAGTGGGTTGGTTCTGGTGTTATCCCAGTGATGACCACAGTATGGTGCTCTCATCTCTGAAATTCTGGATAGCTCTCATTCTGTGGTGCTATGGAATAGCCCCTGGAATTTCTAGGCAAGGCTGAGCTTGTGAACTGCAAGCGAATCTGCTCCAAAAAGCTGCAGCAAGCAGAATGGGAATACTCACTTTACTCAATAAAGGCTACTGGGGCTCAAGGAAAGAGGGTGTTTCCCTACCACATCTGCTTTTGCTCTGAAGAGAGCCCAGATCAGCCTGGCAGTAGCTTATTCTCTCTGGTCCATTCAGGTCTTGACCCCTTAGGCCTGGCTTAGGAATCAAGGGCTGATGGAAGCTGGGCTGGATAGGTAAAATACAGTCACTTGCATACACAGAAAAACTAAACGTAGTAGCTGGAGGTCCTGGATTTCTAGAGGGAGCCTGGTTGTGTTCGGTGCTGTATGTACATCTTGTAAAGGCCACAAGGGGAGAGAAACCAGCAGCTCACATGAGGGAAGTGACCTTCTGTATGGCCTGAAGCTGTTCAGTGTCTGAGCTGGTCCCAGAACTCTGATCTCTTCCCCTGGCCTTGCCCAAAACTTGAGAAAAAGGATCCCCTGCCTTTCAGGCTATGACTTCAGCATAAGTAGGCTGGAAGCTGGGAGTTTGCTTGAGTAAATCAAGCTCTACTCTTGCAGGTTGACAGCTGATCATCCTGCCTGCTCTAGAGACTAGTTCTGGGTGCTGGAGTGAAACTAATCCATGTCTACTAGGGATAGGAAGGTTAGTCCTCGGTCTTTAAATCAGCTCCCTGTATCTCTCTGCTCCCCATTTCCCAGACCCGATGCACTAATCCTCTGCCTTAGCAAATTCCTGTTTACATAAGAACAGCCGTACTGGGTCAGACTAAAGGTCCATTTAGCCCAGTATCCTGTCTTCTGACAGTGGTCCCAGAGGGAATGGAAAGAACAGGTAGTCAAGTGATCCATCCCCTGTCACCCATTCCCAGCCTCTAGGCTCTTCCCCTTCCTGTTCCTCCTTCACCCCCCGCCCCACTTTCATTATGTCCCTCATGAGCCTCTAGCTCAACTTGGATTTTTCTTTGGGGAGGGGATTCCTGGAGAGTTTGCTGAGCAAGGGCATGTGCTCAGCAGCAAATGCTGGATCAATGGGCTGACTCTACACTTAAGTAGGCAAGGCAGGGGAGGTAGCTTATTGAATTAACTTTTGAGCTTTGGACATGGCCACGTGAGCAGCTGTTGCTCAGGAGAGTTAGAAACATGAGCAGGAAAGAAGACTTAACAGGGTACCCGAAAAGCAAACTCTGTGTAAAAATGTTTCTGGGAAGGTGATGCTTGGAATGAAGCAGCCCTTGAGTTGTTAATGGATGGCAAGTGGACCAACCACTTACCATGGATAGGGCTACTGCCCTAAGTACACCAGCACAGCCAACAATGCAGAGCAGGAGTGACTTTGTTTTAAACCAAAGTAAAATGTGCTGCTGCAAACTGCACCTTGTCTAGCATCCTTGGCCAGCGGCGTGGGCTGTTCGTACCCTCAACAGATGTAGCTATGCAAACTTCACTTTTAAATTGTAGACCAAGCTATTGCCTCATTAGGGTCCTGTGTTCAGCTGTAGCTAGGGGAACAGAGATGATGATTCCATTCAATTTGTTTCTCTGGGCACACGGTGTTGGACACCAAGAAAGTACCAAGGTTCAGTGGGTTAAAACGAAACGTAGTTGATCGTCTCTTGCAGCAGAGTACTAGCAGTGTTACAGCCTGCTCAGGAGCAGCGAAAGGAAGATAAACACGCATGAGGAGTAATGGACTGAAATGCAACAAGGGAGGGGGAAAGACTGAGCCTTGATGTTTGACATTTAAAACTGGAACTGCAACAAATGCTGTAGTCGTAGCAAACCCTCCTGCCTTGCCACTGAGATAAGAGGCCTCTTCTTGTAGCCCAGTACAGTATCCTTGTCATCTAGTGGGGAGTAGCCCTAACATAGCACTAGGCAGAGCTGTAGGGCTGTACGCAAGAGCAAATTGGGGATAGCATTAACAGAGCTCATTAAAATTTTACCCCAGTGCAAGCTCTGAATGGCCTTTACAACACTGTCCTGATCCCTATGGGTAGGCACCGATTGCTGGCGTGGGGCAATTTTAGTTGGTAGAGGAGGCCTAACACTTGGGCCAGGGTAGTGCAAATGGGACCAGAGAAGTGAAGTACGGCCCCAAAGGTGGAGCTGGCACCAGCCAGACAGGGCTTGTGTACACCAGGAAAATCAGTCCTGTTAGAAACCACATTAAGGAACCTGATAAACACAGTTTAGCACTATGCAGAGAGGGATGGCTGGGTTTAGGCTGATCAGATAGCAAGTGTGAAAAATTGGGATGGGGTAAGAGGAAGTAGTGGGACTGTCCCTATAAAATCAGGACATAGGGTCACCCTAGTTGGGTTTAACTTTGACAGCTGATCATGGCTACCTGACCTTAGGGTTATTCCTGGACAACTAATCCCTGGTTAAAAACAGCAGTCTACGCAGAGCGTTAGTTAATGTAACGTTCCACTGCAGATGAGCCCAAAGGAGGTAGAATTCTCCTTCCCCTGCCGTTCTTGCTGAGCTGATTAATGCTAGCTCTGCCATTTAGGGTCATGTGGACTAATTGGATCTCTGACTGCTTACACTTCAACTGTGTTATCAGTGGAGGGGATGAGAAAACTCTGTCCCTGGTGACTCCTGTATGAGACAGTAGGAGCTGGGCTGTGTATGGAAAATCCACTCTGGCTGCTAGACAAACACTGCCACTTTGGGAGAAAGAAGGGGAAGTGGAAATCAGATCAATACATAGGTGTCTTAGAAATCCCATCGATGGGACATTCAATTTGAGGCTGTTTCTCCAGGTGAGAGACAGCTCTCTACTATGCTGTGAAAACATGATATTTCAGCCTGTGTGCTCTGGAGCTGGGGGAATGCTCTTCCTCCTCTTTGCCCAGCTCAGCACAGAAGCCTGAACCTCTTTAATATTATTTCTATTGCCTCAGAGAACAAGTGCATTATACAAAGGGTACTTAGCAGGATGCTAAACAAACAGCCCCATATTTCATTGCAAGGAGACAGCAGGTACCATGCTAAATGGGACGTGCTAATCTCACAGCTGCTGCCCTAGTGCATTTACACACTTTTCTTAATTTTTTTTTAAGTAATGATTAATGAAGGCTGCCTGTGGGTCTTATCCCCTCAACCACCTGATTTCAGTCAGTCTGTCCCTTGGAACAGCTGTTGCCTTATTTAGGGAAGGGGCAAGAACAAACATTCCCCCTAGGGCTCTTGGTTTGTGCTGGCAGATGTATGGCAGGGGGTTGATGTGCTTAGGAAAGTGACTGCAGGTGATTTGCAAATGAAAAGAGGTTTTACCTCCTACCCTCTCTTGCCCTGTGTGATCAAGGTGGCTCTGCTTAATTAGTCAGACTTTCCAAAGTGATTCTGGCTTCTCTGTGTTTGGGATTAGCCACGATTCAGCCCTCAGTGGGCAGAGCTGCACCTGTGCAAAAACCTTTCTAGTTAGACAACAAGAAAAAGCAGCAACTTACTCTGGTACAATTTACTCCAGCTTGAAACCTAGGTTAGCTCAAGTGTTGCAAATTGTAGCTTTCCTTCTGTATGGTCAGGGTTAGTACTACTGAAGGCTGAGGCAGGGCTAATCTCAAGCAGGTATAAAGCAACAAACAGACCTTTCTTGCTGCCTAAGGTTGGGGCTACTACTGCTCCTATGATATATAGTGCCACTGTCCTGTGCTTGTGGGGCTGGACCATTGAGTGCTGCAGTGGTCAAGAACCCCCAGGCCCAGCTGGTGAATTGGCACACCTGGGCCATCTTTTCCTGCTATGTGTGCCCCACGGGGAGCTTCTATCACCAGGTCAACTACTCCAGCTGGAAAGCCATCCTCCCCCTGCCAGCCCTCCAGCTGCTGATGAATCCAAATGGAGGACCAGCTCATGCATACAGGTTAGCTGGCAGGAAGACGCACTAGCAACTAAGCCACATAGTGCTGTGAAAGGAGGGGACCTCTGTTAGCCTTTGCCCTCCCCCAGCCCCATTCTCATAGTGGCCCTGGGAACTCTGGGGTGCATGCCCAGAAAGCACTGCTGTTAACAGAACTGAGGGCAGGGCCTGGGTGGATGGGGGGTATAACAGGAAGGCAAATTCCAATAACAAGAGAAACAGATAATCATTTTTGCTATCATTAAATCACATACAGTCAAGCTGTTTCTGTCATGAGACAGGCCTCAGGTTTCCCAGCTCTGGCTACAGCAGAGCTGACATTATTATTTGTTTAACTGTAGCCTCTAGGAGCCCTAGTCAGGGACCAGGACCCCATGGTCCTAAGCACTGTACAGAGACCACAAAGACAGCTGCTGCCCCAAAGAGTTTCCAGTCTAAGTAATGCCAGTAATCTCTGTTCTCCAGAGGTTCAGTGGCTGTTTTACCTGTAACTCACAATAGTTCTACCAGTTGCCTCTAGAATAGAGTGTTTCAATTCTTCCCACAGCCTAGGACAGAATAATGCAAACTCCAGGTGTGTGGAAAGACATATCTAACTTAGTTTTTTTAAATCTCCATTTTGAATGGAGTTAAAAAAAAAAATGACAGGTCAACTCACCCTTATTGCCATGAATCTGTCTCACATCCAGTCTCCTCCCTGCCTCTCCTTTTCTACCTCACCCTTCTGACATAGCCCTGCCTTTAGCTGCTTATGCTGTTATTAGACACCCTTGCTCCTGACGGGGCACTAATGACCAAGTTAGTTCATTAAAGTGAAGTTCCCAAGGGCTCTTGCGTTCTCCTTGATGGGCTCCTCTCCAGTCTAGCTCTGTTGTCTTGTCCCTCTGGACACCTATGGGTGGCTAATCCGGGAAATGGAATGTTTGCCCTGGTGAAAAGAAAACAAAGGGGACGTGAAAAGGCTTAAAACAAAAAAAGCAGCCTGTGGTTTTGATGCAAAGGGCCACAGGGAGTTTTACATAAGTACATGTGAGAGAAACAGCCCAGAGTTCACTAAGGAGCCTGGATACCTCCCAGGAGAGAGCCAGTTCTGCCAGCTAAATTCCATCCCAGGGTATGACTCTTCCACTTGCCCCCATTTCACCGGAACTGTGAGCTAGAAAAGGGCCACAGCCACTAGAGAAAAGGAGAGTTTAATAGGCTAAAGTTCCTTAAGCAGCTAGAGATGGGTTGGCCCTAAGTAACCCTGAAGTTTCAGGGGAGCAATCTTTACAGTGTGGACTTGAGCTCTCTGGAGAGGCAGTGCCTTAGCAAATCAGGTGCTAGAGCAGGACTTGGGACGTTGGCCTGGGTTCTAGTCCCAGCTCTGACCCTATGTGACCTTGAGTAAGTTACTTTGCTTGTTTTCCTAACCACCCTCTCTCTAATTAGACTGTAGCCTCTTTGGGACAGGGATTGCCTCTTACTACAAGTCTGTACCGCACCCAGCAGGATCAGCTCTTGGTCTCTGTGAGCTGCCATAATACAAATACAATGAGATTGGTAATGGCCCCTGTGACCCAAATACCCCAGATTGAGGAAACACTTGGATCCAGATCAGGATAAGGCCCACCTTAATAGCACCTATCAGACAGGGCCTGATTCCTTTCAGGGTTTACAACTGGCTCTGCTGCATGGAGAGGTCATTTGAAGACCCAGTAACAGCAGATCCAGCTCAGAAAGATTGTGTGGGGGGAGGGAGGGGGTATCTCCTCCCATCCTGGCTAGTTTCAAAGATTCTAAAAACTCCTCAAACCCCAGGCCCTGTGAGACAAGCCAAGGTTTCCCTGGAAGGCATTAGCAACATGAGGCAGCAAGTATCCAACATAAATACCTGCCTCCTATTCCTTCCGCCACCTTCCCCCTGGAGGATGCCTGTAAATGATGCCTCTTGGGAAGGAGACTGGCACTGCCACACTGAATTAATCTCATGCACAGCTCTCAGAGGGAAGCAGTGACAAGACCCCTCAGATCCTGCATGCCCCTCCCAGGAAAGGAATCCGTGGAGAGAGTAAAGAAGTTGCTTATGATATGCAGTTTACCTCATTTGCATGTTCCCTCTATCCTCTCCCCAGCTGCCATCTCCTGCCTTTAATAGGGCATGGTCCAGGAGTCATCACTCCAAGTGCCATGTGATAACTGGGGGAAGGAGCATGGCAGGAAAATTGTCCTGGTATTTTTAGTGCTGAGAATATAACTTGCCTCACCTGTCACATATTCTGAAAATTGCTTAAGGCTCAATTACCCATAAATGAGGCAGTGAGGGGGGTAGGATATGTGGGGCTGGGTTATACTACGTGGGGCTGCTGTGGCTGGATAATTAGGATGCTTTGTGGATCTTGTTGGCCATTATATCCCCACCAGGGAGCTGGTTTTTTTCTTATTAGTGTCACGAGATGCAACTGACACACAAACTGTGAAGATTTCAGATCCACCCAGCAAAGAGAAAATGGATTTAAGGGAGAATAGCCTGTTAGAACAGTTGAAATATGTCCTCAGCTTTGGTTAAGGCATTTGAGAGAGAGAGAGAGAGAGAGAGAGAGAGAGAGTGTGTCTGTGTGTGTGCACGCACATTGGTGTGTGTGGTTTTTTTCTTTCATTTTCTTGGAGAGGAAAATCTGCCTGTCCTGGAGAGCTTTAGCATGGGAGTAGGAAGGCAAGCTGCTGTTCAAGACATAGGCTTGGTCTAGATTACAAAGTTAAGTCAAGCCAGCTTCATTGCACAGGGGTGTGAAAAATCCACACTCCTGAGCAACACCGTTAAGCTGCGCATGCCCCTGGCATTGATGGCACCAGGTAGATGGAAGAATTCTTCCATTGACCTCACTCCTGCCTCTTGGGGAGGTGGATTGCCTATGCCGACGACTGGAGAGGCCCTCTCGTCAGCGTTGGTCGTGTCTACTCTGAAGTGCTGCAACATTGTGGTTGTGCCACTGTCGCTTTTCAAGTGTAGACAAGCCCTGAACTGCATCAGAAGACCTGGGTGGGGGAGCCTAGGACTGGAACAGCAGGGAGTGGGTGCTGTGGGGGCGGGTGGTGGTTATGCAGCTTCCATCCAGATCATGCCTGGCTCTAACCAGAGCTATCATCCTCTCACATTCATGCAAGCAAGTGCTATGCTATTTATACTACAGGGGCATCCCTTGTGGTTAGAGGGTGCACAGGAGAGGCTGTTTAGGCTAGTGGAGAAAGCGCTGCATTAGGACTCCAGAGAGCTGGGGTCTCTTCTGGGGTGACTCTAACCTGTGTGTGGCCTTGAGACAAGTCGCCTTTCCACTCTGTGCCTCGCTTTCCCACTCGGTAAAACACAGATAATGATACTCCCCTCCATTGTAAAGAGCTTTGAGGGCTTGGGATGAAAATGCCAGGGAACATTTTTTGTCCTGAGCGACGCTACAGCTCCCCAGGGTTTCCCCAAGCAGCGTGCCCAGAAGATGGCTGTCTGCCTGGCTATGTACAGGGCCGTGCACTGACCCTGAGAATGCTACGAAAGAGACTTCCTAGCAATTACCTTTGTGTAGGTCCTCTAGACAAGATCTTAGAAGACTGAGGCCCTCCTTGAAATGTTCCACCCCCAGCTGTACGCCTATTGTCTGGCTGGGTGCTGTCTTCCGCCCGCGAGTTGGCTGCCTCTCAGTTGTGGTTGAAGAAGTGACAGCCGTTATGCCTAGATGCTGCAAACACTGACTTATCGCAGAATGTGTGATTAGTGCCCTGGAACTCAGTGTGCTGACAAATGTGTGCGTTTGCAAGGCGAGGGGGGTAAGCTGAAATGCACTTTGGGGTCTTCCAGTGTGAGCTGTTGTGACTGCAAGGAGAAGAGAATATACTGGGCCTGATTATCCAGTGCCCTGCGCTGCGTGGGGTCATATACCCCAATCAGCTCTGTCCTGATTCCATAGCCTTTGCACTCGCTGTGCGCTGGGCTAAATAACTGCATGCGGGCTATAGGAAATCACCCCGCCCCATGTTTATCTCACTCGGACTTGTAGGTAGCAGATGGAGAAGTGGATGTGCCTAATAAGTGAGTCACAGCCCTAGCTGGTAGCTTCCGTGAAGGCAGGAGGGATGTGGATAAGGAGGGATGTGCGTGTGTGTGAGGAGCAGCATCTGCCATTAACACTGATTCCAGTCTGGTTTCCCCTGCCAAGAATCTAAAAGAAAACCAATAGATTGGCTCTCCCTTGGGCTTGGCATTTCCCATCTCATTATAAGCTGGAATCACAGCCTCGTCCTTGCTTGAGTCAAAGCTGTGGGGGGCCCTGTAGTGTCAGCCTCTTAGGGAGGTCATGCCTGTGTGTCACTGCCTCTCCTCTGGAGCTGCTGCTGGCTCCTGCTAGCAGAACAGGAAAGAGAAAAATGAAGGCAGCTGGTCGAACAGCATCCTGCTTCATTAACCCCAGCAGCCTGCCATGCAAATGAGAGGGGAGTGTCTACCCTGATATTGAGGGAAAAGCGGGGGGATGAGTTTAATGTGATCCTGGAATTGAGGAGCATCTCAAATGTCTGAGATGAAATTTAATGGTGCAAAGATCAAGGTCATGTCCTTGGGGACTAATGACAAGAATGTTTGCTATCCCTTGGAAACAACAGAGGAGGAGAAAGACCTGAGTGTGTTGGTCAATTAAAGGATGACTGGTGATGTGATGAGGCTGTGAAAAAAGTCTAATGTAATCCTAGGATGCATCAGGCGAGGTATTTCCAGGAGAGAGATGGCAGTGTTATTACCATTCTGCAAAGCACTGGTGAGACCTCATCTAGAATCCTGTGCAGTTCTGGTCTCCCATGTTTAAGAAGGATGAATTCAAACAGGAACAGGTGCAGAGAAGAGTTACTAGGATGATGGGAGGAGTGGAAAACCTCCCTTATGGGAGGAAACTTAGGGAACTTGATTGTTTAGCCTAACAAAAACGAAGGCTGAGGGGAGATAGGAATGTTCTCTATAAATACATCAAAGGGATAAACACTAGAATGGAAGAGGAGTTTTTTAAGTTAAGGGCCAATGTTAGCATCAGAACAAATGGATGTAAACTGTCCATCAATAAATTTTGGCTTCAGATTAGACCATTCTAACTATCAGAGTGAAGTTCTGGAACAGCATCTCAGGGGGAGTAGTGGAGCTGAAATCCTAACTGGGGAGCTATGGAGAACATGGTATAATGAAGTGGCCTACAGTGGCACATGGCCCATCTTTGACGGCTATTAGCAAATATCTCCAACAGCTGGAGATGGGACATTAGATGAGGAGGGCTCTGAGTTACTCCAGAGAATTTTTGCCCAGGTGTCTGACTGGGGGAGCTCGCCCTCAAGCGCAGGGTCTAACTGATCACCGTATTTGGGGTCGGGAAGGAATTTTCCCCTACAATAGATTGGCAGAGGCCCTGGATTTTTCACCTTCCTTTGCGGCATGGGGCAGGGGTCACTTGCTGGTTTGAACTAAAGAAAATGGTGGATTCTCTGTAACTTGAAGTCTTTAAATCAAAAAGTGAGAACTTCAACAATTCAGCCAGAGGGCCTACTGCAGGAAGGGGTGGGTGATGTTCTGTGGCCTGTGATGTGCAGGAGGCCAGACTAGATGATCATGATGGTTCCTTCTGTCCTTAAAGTCTCTGAGTGGGGTATTGGATTGTTGGGGGACAACAACTGACCTGTCAACTCCCTCCCTTCCCACATCTGTCTGTAAAGCCTATGAAATTTGTGTTAATTTTTGTGTGGGAAATGATGGTAGGGGGTGCTAAGCTCTGCTCATTCCTCCCTGTCCCCCAAATCCTATCCATGATAGCAGCAGCCCCCAGGATTTGCATGCAGTTCCAGCACAGGGGAGCAACCTTACAAACACAGCAGAGGGGAAAATAAAAAGTGGCCCAAAACTGAATGGAGACTGAACTCTCATCTGTTGCCTAGAGGTGACGTCTTTCCAGGCACTTTGGCCCAGATCCTGAAAGTTAGGAGCCTGAATACTTTTGAGGATCTAGGCTCTTGTCCATCACAACCAGAGCCTGGACTCCAGTAGGACCTTGTGGCATTTCAAAACAAGTCACTGTGTGCTAGAGGGGATGCAATGCTGGCTATGGGCAAGGGACTCTGGGGATTCGGTTTAATATTTAGGATGATGTTTGGTTCATGGACTGATTCTGCCAATGTGCATGCCACTTAAAATGTCACTGCACATATTGTTTTAAATCTCTCACTGCATCCATGCATCACTGCATGATCTTTTGCTAGCTTTTTCCTCTAGCAACCTCGGCTGCTGTGATATATGCCAGACTGGACAATTTGAGGGCTGCTGCTGAAGTAGCACTCATTTAAAGTTAAGGAAGAACTGTTACAGTACTGACCAGGGACTCAGGAGATTGGGTTTCAATTTCCAGCTCTTCCACAGAATCCCTGTCTGACCTTGGGCAAGTCACTTATGGCCAACTTGCAAAGGTATTTAGGTGCCTAAAGAGGCAGATAAGCACCTAGCTGCGTTTTTGTGTCTTGGGATTTTCCAAATCACCTATCTGCATCCTTAGGTGCTTAAATACCTTTGCAAATCTGTCCCTTAATCTTTCTAGGCCTTGGGTCCCATCTGTAAAATGGTGAAAATAATGTTTCCTTTGTCTGCCTTGTCTATTTAAATTGTAATTTCAGGATTGGTCATTCAACCACAAGTTGTTGGGCTAGATGCAGGAGGTGAGATTAGATGATCATGGTGATCCCTTCTGGGCGAAACATCTATAAAATATATCTCTGAGAGAGAATGAGGATAGGTTTTAAAAAATTTATTTATAATATAAATAAAAACATAAAATTACCATAGTTTACATTAGTCACCAGAAATAACATCTAAAAATCTGCAGAAAAAAGTTAATATCTAATATATACAGACTAAAACCTGGCCCCTCCGTTGGGTGGATGGGACAGCATAGCAGTTACTCACATGCCTAAGAGTGACACATTGGCAATGCATACGGTCAAAGTCAAACACAGCATTGTGCAAAGGCAGCGTCTCCAGTCAATCACATTGTACAGTGCTTGTGGAAGATACAGAACTGATGATACAAGGAATTCCCATGGGGGTGCCATTGAAATCAATGGGACTGTGCCCCTTGACTTAAAAATGGGGAAGGAGCAGGGCCTTAAGGAGACATGAGCTGGTGCCTTGTGGAAAAGTATTCAAGGGATCCTGGTCAGGAACAATTCTGCTCTTCTTGCATGATGTATCGTTTGCATCTCTTGGTCCATTTGCATCTGGTGCTTACCTATTGGCCTCCAGTAGGTATGCTGTAGCTCAGCTGCAAGAGGCAAGAATTGCTGGGGGTGGGTGGGGGGAATTCTCTGGCCTGTGTTCTGCAGGGTGGTCAGACTGAAATTTGGATTATTCTAGATTGTAATACCAGAAAGGACCAGGGTAAGTCACAAGACTTGGCCTTTAGGTTCGGATTAGTCTTGCTCCATTATATATTTTCTTTTCTTTAAATTATATCCCAAGCTGACTTTTCAGAAGATATGGGTAACATCTAGAGCCTAGGGTTTGAAATCTGAAACTGAATCCAAATTTTACAGATAGCCTTTATCTTTCTAATGGGTCAAAATCTCTGAAATTCCAGCCCAGGGTCTGGTATTGAAGAGCAAGCTGAAAACAGACATTTGGTACCACTTTCTTACTGCTTGTTTCCTTCAAGTTAAAAAAGAAGGAATCAGTGCAACATTAAAATGTGGAATTCTTCCTAATCAGACTGTTTATTTTCCAGGAGGAATCAGCTGTAGGTAAGGCAAATACAACCACCCCTTTCTGTAAGGGGTTATCTTGGGCACTATAAATATAGGGAACCATTCATTGGTCCCAAGTTATGATCATTTTCATTGCTAGTTGCTTGGATCCCCCCTGCCTCAGTGTGCAGTGTGTCAGAGAGGCAGTGAATGCATAACATGCACTTGGTGGAGGGGAAGCAAATCAATTTATTGTTGGGAGAAGAACACAATATCTTACAGAAAAATGCCTGCAAAGTTGCATCACCTCCCAACAGAAAAGCTCTTAGGGGAAAGGCAAGGAAGAACTGGAATTGGATCTGACTTGGCTGAGAGATCTGATGGATTTACTCTGTAAGGGTGGCAGGGGACTTATTCCTAGAGATGGCTGGTGCGCCGAAGATGCTTGCTGCTCCTGGGTGGAAGGAACAGCATGACTGGGAAACAGTCAACTCGTCCTTCAGTAAAGAAGGGCGGGAGACACAAAGTATCCAAGACTCCCTGAAGTTTGTGGAAATTTAGCACTAGGGAACCTGAGTCTCTTTCTCCCTGAACCTTATGTAGTTATTTGCACAACTGTGCAAAGGCTGGGCCACACCAGAATGGGATGAGTTGCGTGTTCTGGAAGTAAACCAGGGGTGGGGGAGAGACCCCTTCCTCCCCTGCAATTGTTACACAAGTTCCATTGTATGTCCCCCTCACATGTATGGGTGAGGGGGAAACAGCTGCTCTCCCTCTGGTACAGGGGCTGCAGCCAAGGCTGTTGCATGGGCCTGAATACCAGAGCCAGTACAGACGTAGAAGCAGGGATGAGACTGAGACTCTCAGATTTGGTCTCTAATTTCTGCCTGGCTCGTGGGGCAGCGCAGCTAAGCCCTGCCCCTTACTCGGGCTGGCTTGCAGGATACAAATCCAGCCCAGTGGCTTTGCATTGGTGGAAATGACAACACAAAATGCAGGGCCACAGAGAATCAGCTGGGCTCTTTCCTACCCTTGAGTGTTGGGTTGTGATTTTTGGGGACTGCACAGTAGATGGGACAGTGGAGATGGCCAAAGCCTTTTCTCTAACCCATCAGAGGAAAAGACTCGCGTGTGCTGCTCACCTGTTGCTTTTGAGCCAAATGTAAATAGTCTCCAGAATGACAGCTGGTTTTGCTTTGTTTGGGGGAAACACGCAAGGCACAGATTGGTTTCAGAGTTTGGAAGCTGGTAGGCTGGGGCACTGGCAATAGAATGTAAAGTCCCTTCACCTCCAGACCACTGGCTGAACTCCAGCTTTGGCTCAGGGGTGACTGCCTCTACCTCATCAGTTTGAATTCATGCCCAGAGGGTTGTGGCTGAATGTTGGAGGCAAGGGAGTTTGGTGGATCTCGGCCGAATTCTTTGAGGACTAATGTCCAAACTGCACTACAAACCCCCCTGCAGTTGGCACAAATTGGTCTGCTGGTTGGTGGGCTTGGCTAGGAGAGAAACCAGTGGGCCACGGAGACTAAACTCTCCTCTCATTCCTTGAGGACTGGGGGTTTCCTTTGAAGCCACAGGCAAGGCGGGGTGGGAAGGCAGCGAGTCAGGGACTCCTGACCTGCTGCTGTCCATCCTGTACCTGTTCTGTGGATAGAGGCTTCCGGCTTCTGCCGAGCCAGCTTTCCTGGTCACTAAAAATCCCAATACATCGAAAAGGCTTTCAGAGGCTCGTGGCTGAGAATTCTGTTTCGTGCCTTCTGGCCCTTGCAGAACCTGCTCTCATAATGGGATCAAATTGGCACAAATGTGAGGACAACGAAGCCCAGTTTGCTCACAGCAGCTTTCGGCAGGTGCTGAGTTCAGTAGCTCTGGTTTACATGCTGGAGTGTTGTAATCCTCCCAATAAAGGCTGGAGGAAGATTTAAGACCTGGGCTAGAAAACAAAATGAAATCATTTTCTCTTACAAGCTCCTGTCACCCGCTGTGCCTGGAACCCACTGACTTAATGGCATGGAGAATAATAAGGCAGTCAGCATTCGATAGGTGAGAACATGTGGGGGAATCAGAGAGAGAGAGAGAGAGAGAGCAGGGAAGCTGCCTCCTAGCTCGACATAGGATACTACTGTGCCAGGTTTCTCCCTGGGGGTAACAACGCTGGCTTCAGAGGGGATTCTCCAGAGATGAGTGTGGTTTGGAAATGGTAATTTATGCATGTTTTTACTCTGGAGGGTATATCCTTAAACCCAGCTTCCTGGCTGGCAGGTGGAAGGGAGGATATAATTCAGTCGCCTTTTCCCTTGGGAAACCTGAGGCCCGATCCCCCATTGCCTTGCATCTTTTGCAATTATTTATTCTGGTGCAAAGTGGGTGTCACAAACTACCATTCTGGCATGGCAGCATTTCACACCCGCTTGTACTGGTGAAAGTGACAGCGTGTGGTACAGGACAATGGAGGATCAACTGCCTGAGCTCTAAGTCTTCATCAGGTCACATGTGAGAGGAGTTTCCCAGGGCTCAGTTTAGCCATTCACTAGCATTAGTTCACGTAGTCACCTCCCCTCCCTAGCTATGTGAGACTTGAGGCAATTCATCCTCTGCCAGCCCAGGACTGGAATAATGGAGCGATGCAAGTCAGGATGGAGGTTCACCTCCAGGGCAAAGAGGAGACCATGGTAGCAAAAGCTCTTCTGGGTCAGGGATATGCCACAATGGCAGTGAAGGGTGGGACTCTTCAACCCTGCAATATTGGGGATTAGTCTGGGTCAAGACCTGTAGTCCTACCTTTGTGTGGGTTCCCTTATGGCTAGAACAGAGCGAGGTGCACTGGATCAGCTATGTGTGGGGGTTTTCTCTCTTTTCCACAAGAGCGCTAAAATCCAAGAAACCAAAGAAAGCTGTAAATATTTGGTAGTGCTTTAGAAGGCGTTTTTAGGAATAATGGACCCTTGGGCCAGTGAATCTAAAACAGGTGATGGCCAAACTCCAGCACTTGCCATCTGGTGGATCTTGACAGTAGCCAAGTTGGCCTTGACCCTATCTGTGCTTGGCTGGCATATAAAATATGAGGAATCTGATCTGTAAAGAGAACATATTTAGCAGCTGTTGCAGACTAAGCTTCTTTCCTGAAGCATCTCCTTTTACTAGGCTCAACTTTGACCATGGAATGGGAGGGGGAACAAAATAAACACACATAAAAATGACCGAAATGATGGATACAATGAGATGGACTGATATTTTGGTAGCTCCCAGCTCCGAGATGAGAGAGACGACAGGAAGAACAGAGGGCAGAATTTTCAAGGAGTGCTTTCGGCTACATGGCTTTGAATGTTATGCACCCAGTAAAAGGTGGGAAGTCTGTAATTCCCAAAAGCACAGACTATTCCCATCCTCCTCAGGCAACCAGACACAAAAAGCAACAAGGAGCTGGCTGGACCAGTCAAAATTTGTCAAACAAAAAATATTTTAGTTGGAAAGTGGCTTTTTTCCCCTAAAATGGAAACCTTGGGGAAAAAAAAATCATTTTGTAAAAAAAAATAGTGTGTGGAGTTTTTTAAAAAAAATGAAACCTGTAAACTAAACATTTGGAGATTTGGTGTTTTCAGTATTTTTCCTTTTTCCCCCCCCTTCTCCTTTTAATGACAGAGGGAGGGGGCAAGGATTAGGCTCTAAAACTGAAAAATTTCTAAACTCAGAATTTTCAAAACTGAACATTTTGCAATAAAAATATTTTGCAAAAGCTTTAGACGAGGTAAAAAAATTTTCCTTTTGGAAACCTGCCCGATAAAAATTATGATGAAATAATCAACATTTTTTGTAAAGACTCTTTCAGCATTTTCTGACCAGCTCTGGAGGTGAGACAGTCAGGCTTCCTGAAGCCATGGGCCTCGTTGGCATGAAGCAATTTGTGGTGGCACAAAGTTGAACTGATAAGCGCTGTCAGCTAATGCTCCCTGAAGCTTAGTCCCATTCTACTGGCAGTTCTAAGAACTTGTTTCTTTTTTGCCTGAGGGCATGGGATCAATCCTCACCCTCTTCCCTCTCAGAGATGGGGAGGGATCTTTTAATTTCCACCCCTTCCCCCAACATACTCATCGGCATCCTGCTAGTCAAGGAGAAATGGATGAGGCTCCCTTTGGTCTCTGGTCCTGAACTAGCTGGTTGGGGTGGTCATTCTTGAGGTCATGTTAGCCCTAAGGAGCAAAGAAGCCGATCTGGGATGCTAATCTAAGTCTCTGGTATGGCAAAAATACCACCCTGGTCTGTAGAGACTGGAGCCTGGACGGGTTCCACTGGACTTGAGCTGCAGAGGGATAAAAACCTGCAAATCCTCGAAACCAGAATCCCCTGGAGGAAGAGAAATAGATTTTTTTGCTTGGCTCAGTGTGTTCCTTAGCCCTTGGGCCTGGGCTCAGTGACTGAAATGAGACATTATTTCCCATGGTGCACAGGAGGAGGAGTGTCCCTGGTCGCTGTCTTCCAGGGGCTGGACCAATGTGTTTGTTACACACGGGAGGGGGCTGGTTTCCTTAGTCACTGAGATCCAGTGGCCCTTTCTGAGCCCCTGGGAGATTTTGGCCAGTGTGTCGCTTTATTCCCTGATTGCAGAATCATTTGCTGAACTCCTGTTCCCATCCCCATCCCTCCCCCTGCCCGCTCGCCATTTCTTAGTCCTACAAGTGGGCAACCAGCCGCCTGCTGAAGATGCATCAGACACGAAGGGCGGATGCCGGCACGTCACTATTAGCATGAGTTGCTTTTTTTTCACCTCCACAACATGACAGGCAGCTTGGGGCACCATCATGGTGCCACACTGGGGGCTCTTGAGCTGGTGGGGCAACCAGCTTGGCTAACACATACATGGCTCATCCAAACTGTACATGGGCTGTCCGGCGTGAACCAGCCCATGGGGCTGTGCCGCTCAGTCCTTGCCTGAAAGAGACACTCCTCCTCACCACTGTGAGGGAGGTCTCATTAAATCTCCGTGGCTATGATGTCCTCGTAAGGGACATCGGTGCCGTGGATATCCAGGTCGATGGGCTCTTTGCCGTCTCCCCCTGCAGCCAGTTGCTGGAGCATCTTTTCCATGTTCTGGTTCCTTTTGTACATGTGCAGGTAGCTCTGCTGCAGCTGCTTCTGGTAGTGGATCACCTTCTCCTTCTCCTCCTTCCAGACCTGTCGCTCGTGCTGGAAGCCGGACGTCATCTGCTCGTTCTTGTCTCTCTCCTCCTTCAGCTCTGCCTTCAGCTTCTCCACTTCCCCCTGCAGGGCTTGGACGTCCTCCATCATCCCCACAGTTGGGCTGGCGGAGGCCATCCCATCCCTCCCATCGCTCCGCTGCTCCTTGAGGATGGTCAGCTCCGTCCGGAGCTCCAGGATCTCCTGCTCCAGCAGGTTCACCTTCTCCCTCAGCAGTTCCGACTCGTTTCTCTTGCGCTGGAGCTCGTTCTCGCACACCTCCAGCTCCATGGCCTTGGTGCGAAGGGAGTCTTCCAGGTCCTGGATTTTCATCTCCAGTCCCTCCATCTTCCCCCTCACGTCCTTCAGCTGAGCTTTCAGGCTGAGGATCTCGCTTGTCTTGGCATTGAGCTCCAGCTGGGAGTCCTTCAACTGCTGCTTCAGGAGGGAGATTTCACCAGACTTCTGACACACCTGTGCGGGGACACCAACCAGCTGGTGTTAGGGCCACTTCTTAAAAACCACACACCAAAGCAGTACAAAAACCATCATGTCGCTCACCCGTTTCCAGTCCATGGTGGAGGTGGAAATAGAACCAGGAGTCCTGGCTGGGAAACCTTCTCTTAGCACAGTTCTGCACTACCTGTTGGACTTTTACACCCAAGCACCACCCCTGAATGTTGCAAACAGATCAGGGACACACACAAATAGCTTCACTGAGGTGAAATTCAGTCCCCAGAGTGGGGCTTATGTAATGCCTAAACCTTGTGCTGGTCTTTGTAGTGTATGTCAGGATCAAGGCTGGGATTTTCAAAGGAGCCTGTGCGGGGGTAGGCATTCAACTATTACTGAAATTCAGTAGGCACTGAGCTCCTATGCCCCTCAGGGCCAGATTTCCAAGGGATCAGCACCCACAACAGGGGCCCGAATTTCAAAATTGCTCAGCAGCCAATGTGCACCCAAAAGCACAGGGCTAATTTGAAAACCTGGCCCTTAAAGTTGTGTTGACGGGCCTTGCGCCAGCGCGCTCCAGACAGCTATGTGGACGTTGCAACCCTGGCAGAGGCTCAGGGGAACTGCCTGAGCTTAGACCCAGAGCCTTGCTCCCAGCGCGGTGTAGGCTCCCCCTGAGATTTCAGTTTTGGGGGGTTTCAGTTTAGGAGCAAATTGATAGAAATATGAAAACAAATCAGCACATAGGGGTGGGATGGGGAAGGGCTAAAATCAGTTTTGATGAGCTGCCGTCCTCTAATGTACAGCCTCAATAGCAATGGTACATCCTCAATAGTACATCCATTTGCAATTAACATGTTCACATATTTCATTCATGTTGCAAGGAGGGAAATGCTGCCTGAGTTAGCAGCAGCTTATCTGTTGTTTTTGAAATCAGTATGGAGATTCTATAAAACACAGGTATGCAGTAGGAAGGTTTTAATACTCTGATAAATTGACCAAATCAAGCCCAGGTAGTTACTTAGCATGTAAGTAAAGCAGCTTTATAGTTCCTTGGGTGATGGGGTGGTGGTGGATGGGGAGAAACAGTCTATAGCTGGAAGAATTGTGTGATTGGCTGTTTCATTAACTGAATTATTTTAACAACGTTTGTTTTTTTTAAATGGAGTAGTTGTGTCTTTAAATGATGTGAGATGCCAAGATGTCATGAGGAGCATAGGATCAGTGAAAATGAATGTTACAAAGCCTCCCCATGCTCACCAAGCAAGAAAAATGTCTTAAATAGACATATTCTGTGCCTACAAATAATGCATCCATACACACAGCAGATAACTACCTTCACAAATTGCTCAAAGACGACAACGTTCAGTGCAGTATATGTGAGCACAGAAAAACAGGCTGTGTATTCAGAAAGCTCCCTTAATCCAAAGACCACTGGCATTTCTTTCAGTAAGCACTGGTTCAGGCCTTAGGTGCCTAAATACTAGAATTCTGGATGCTTGATAAATGCAACAGTGTGAAAGAGCTCTGCCTTAAAGTATCTGTAGGCACCAAAAAGAGTAATTGGGCAATCACCTGTTTGCACAGTTACTGTCTTTGCATGCCTACCTGCCTGTTTGTGAGTACAATCTCCTTACTTTCATGTGCATACCCATTTTGGGGGGTGATTTGGACCCCCCATTTGTGTGGCGTTAATGTGTTCAAAACAGAGCACTGCCTCACCTCCCACTGAGTTTCTTCCAGCGCCGGGGCAAAGCTGGTCTTCTCTTTCTCGTAGGATCTCAGCTTGGTCTGCAGCAGGTCTTGCTCCTTCATGAGGTTCTCCAGATCCTCACGAAGCTGCTTCTTCTCCTTT
This sequence comes from Dermatemys mawii, assembly GCA_007922305.1. Classification (NCBI taxonomy): domain Eukaryota; kingdom Metazoa; phylum Chordata; order Testudines; family Dermatemydidae; genus Dermatemys; species Dermatemys mawii. The sequence goes on from ML677387.1 coordinate 3,883,221, forward strand.
TGCAACTGGAACACTTGGAGATGCAGCACCTGCTGCGTCCGCTGCATCTTCTGAGAGGTTTGCTTGAGCTTGCTGTTGCACTTCTGCTTCAGCCCCTCCATCTCTTCTTTGCAGCGCCTCTGCTTTTCCTCATAGGCCTGGCAGGAGGTGACCTCCTTCTCCTCGAAGCTACACTGCAGTTCCTTCAGCTCCCCTTCCCTCTCTAGCAGTTTCTGCTCCAGCTCTTGGATGGTGGACTCATCCGTGGAGATGGGAGACCGGATGCAGGAGGCTTTCTCGTGGTGGTGGGCAGCTTTTCCGGGGTTGAGGATCTTGTTGCCGCTGTCGGAGAAGGACAGCGCCTTGAGGCTCATCATGTTGCTGTCTTGTATGACGGCGCATTGCGTGATGTTGTGGGCTGAACCTCCGAAGCGACTGATGGGCCCCATAGGGGTGACCAGGGGATCCAGCTGGTAGCTGCTGGTGGTGCTGTGCGTGGGAAGGCTGGACATAGAGTTCCTGCCGGAGTCCGACAAGCCTCCGGAGCACAACGTGGGCTTGAGTTCTTGATCCTTCGCTTTGTCCGGTGGGTGGAGCTGTTGGGAGAGGTGGCTGCCATTTTCCGGAGAGGAGTGGAGGATCGCGCCCGAGCGGGGGATCACTGGCTTGAAGGCAGTTGGCCTTATAACGCCCTTCTCTGTGCCCTAGGGAGAAGAGAGATTCTGATCAGGGCGTACCCAAGGCCTCAGAACTTGCTCCTTTCTACTTAATCCCTTGTAGGTTTTCTAATGCCATCCTCAAGAGGACAGGGTCCCTGGCAGCTGAGGCTGCAGGGGGCCCCAGAGCACAGCTGAACCCTGCTAGCTGACTCTCTGTGGGGCTGCCCCATTGAGGAGAGGGGCAGAGAGATCCCCGCATGTAGAACTGGGCTGGCCTGCATTCCGGGGTTGGGGGAGTGCTTTCCCCCAGGAATTGAAATTAGAGGGAGGTGATCGAAAATGACTAACTTGGCAACACTGCATGGAACTAGCTGACCACCGGGCGGGAAGATGGGGGAAGTTCGGAGTTCCAGAATCAGTTTAGCCTCTAGCTGCTCTCTGCTCTTGGGAGCTTCCTTTGCTTCTCCTCCCTATGCCTCTCTTAAGGACATGCTGTTTGTTCCCAGATGCCCTGAAATACCCTGTGTCCGCTGGGTCTAAATGGCGCAGCAGGCAGGGGAAGGGATGTCAGTGGTACCTCAGGCTTTACCTCCCGTTGCTTCCTCCGAATGTGCCCTGGGAAAGACGTGGCTCCTGGCAGCTCGGCCAAGGAATAGCTCTCTCTTGGCTCACCCCTGGAGCTACTGTCTACCCCAACGAGAGTTGGAGCTGTAGGGTGGGAGCATGCAGGGGGAAGGGTGAGCAGGCACCAAACCCAGACACTGAAAAGGAGAATGTGGCTGGCTGGTTAATAAATAATTGTCCATATTTGCACTGATCTCGAGCACCTTCCAAAAGAGGGAGGGGGTGTTACCCCCATGTTAGACAATGGGGGGAACTAAGGTCAGAGAGGTCCAAGAACTTACTCAAGACCACACAGTGACTCAAGGGCAGAGCTAGGAACAGAACCCCGGCTCCCTAAATTTGAGACTCCTGCTTTCCCCAACAGAGCCCACTCCTGTCCCAGAGCAGGGAATGGAGCCCCGGGGGCCCAGCTCCCTGTGTTTGGTGCAGTCATTTGCACCAGGGCAAAGCGGTGAGAAAACGCGACCGTCTGATCTCCCAGCATGTTACACAGAGTGGGCACTGTCACAAATGGCAACCCAAGGGGCAGGGTTCTGAGCCCAGGAGCCTGATCTAATCACTAACTGGGGCGTTGTGACCACGCTCCCTTTCTTTAGGGCTAGGTGGGAGGAGAGTCCCAAAAGTATTTGCCTTGTAACATGGGATTGTGGTTCAGAGAGTGTTTGGCAATAGTGGACAACCCGGGTTCTTGGGCTGACTACCAGGGGGCAGATAGCCCATGTCCCGAGGCACTGGGCCAGTCTTTTAATTATTTTGAACATTTGGGGATCACGAGCACTGATTCCTGAGGCAAATGCGTACTACTGTTTACACAGGGCCTTGCTGCCTTGCTGGCCTGTGCCCATAGGAGGGATTGTTTGGCTCATTCCTGTCACTCAAAGAGCTCTGCTGTGAGTGCCCTTAAAGCCACACTTGGTCATGGAAACGTTTCAGTGCTGGAGTGGAGCGAAGCTGTTTGTAAACTGCAGTTTCCCCAGCAGCACCTACTATCAATCTAATTTCTGGCTCTGGCCCCCAGAGCTCGACTGGAGTGCTCAGCTCCTTCCTAACCAAGTTCTTGTTTAAAGAGTAGCGGCTGCCTTGTGAAAAGCTTCCTCAAGCCTCCTCCTGTGTTTCTCCTTTGTTGTACATACATACCCCGTTACCATAGTATCTCAGCATCTCACAATCTTTTAATGCATTTAACCTCACCATCCACTGTGAGGAAGGATGCTGGTATTATCCAGACTGTACAGAGCAGGAACTAAGGCAGAGAGAGACTAAGTCTAAGAGATGTGCCCAAGGTCACACAGGAATTCTGTGGCAGAACCAAGAACTGAACTTAGATCTCATAGGTGTCAAACTAGCGCCCTGACCTCACAGCCATCTTTCCTCTTTTGTATCTTAGCTCTACACTGTGTTTTTATTTCTCTTTCCTCTCCCTTTCATTGTTACCACAGACAGCTTGATGCATGGCAGGCCTCTGTCACCTGAACACTCAGCAGCCATGGAACTACTAGAGCTGGGGGAATCCTGGCAGTTTCAGTCCACAGTAGGGTCTGGCAAACCTTTTATTTGGTTTCAGTCCACACAGGTTTCCCTGCCTGCCTCCTGAGCTTCAATCTGAACTTGAACGAAGCCAGCAACTCTGTGCAAAACTCAGCCTAACCAGCTGAGTTCCACCATGGTTTCCACCTGAAACCCCCAGGCTGCACAGTCACTATGTGGGAGCCATAAACCAGTCCCAGGCTAGCTTGAGTGAAGCTTCTCGGGGAACTGCTCTGGGTTTGGAGTTTCTCCAACTAAACCATTCTTGGGATCGGCCATTCACAACTCCGCACCTCTCTCATGGCTGTCAATCGGCTTGTGGAACTGGGAATTTTCTTTCAGCGAAGTGACTCTCCCAAAGTCAACCAGTGGCAGAGTTGGAAATAGAACCCAGGAGTCCTGACTCTGTCTGCTCTAACCATGGGATGACACTGACGATCCTAACCCCTTGTGTTGCTGTAATCAACGGCTCTCCCTTAGTTAATCTGCAGCTGCTCATATCCCAGCCATCCCTAGGTCTTCTCTACTGTGGAGATTTGCCCTGATTTCAGCCATCGGTGTAGCAGCACCTAATGTAGACAAGGCAAGGGGTTATATGCTGCTATTTGCACAGCTGCAGCTTACCTGAGCTTCAAGCCTAGGCTAGCTCCACTGGTGCAAATAGCAGGGTAGCCTGTCTGCACGGAAGGCTGCCTCAATGCCACTAACTACTCCGCTGGCTGAAACTAGGACGAACCCCCACTGCAGACAAGGCCTCCAACATGGCGCGACTGGTCTCTCTGTTACTAACCAGTTCCAGCTGATTGGAAAATGGCATCAGTTTCTGAGGAGTGGGTGTGCCAAAGTCCATGCTCGTCGCCCCAGCCTGGCTGCCAAGGTCCCCGCTGGAGAGTGACGTGTAATCCGTCCGGTGGGAGCCGGGGGCTTTCTGGCTGACCTTGATGTAAAAGAAGTCCTCATTCTTGTTGCCTTTGGAGCTGGACTTGTTGTGGCTGGAGTCCTGGGAGAAGCCAAACCTCAGCAGCCCGTCTGAATACCTGTTCAGCTTCTTCAGGTGGGACGACTTGCGGAGCTTGTACTGGGAGGCCCGGCAGTGCTTGCTGTGGAAGCTGTGGCCGGAGATCAGGCTACTGACGCTCCCCATGATGCTCCCGGGCTGATGGCATGTAGAGGAGAGAGGAGACTCCAGGAGCGTCTTCTACGGGACGGCTAAAAGTGGAGACGGGTTGTGCTGAGGTCATAGCAAAGATCGCGCTGGGCCCGGGAGTTGCAAACCTGTGGGAGGATAGAACAGAGCAATTCAAGAGCATGGATCCATTTCAGATCTCTCCGCTGGGGGCTGCAAGGGTCATGGGTGGGAGGAGGTGGAGGGGGAGTTCTCTGGTCTGTGTTCTGCAGGAGATCAGGTTAGATGATCATAATGGTTCCTTCTGGCCTTAAAGTCTCTGAATCTAAGCAACTGGGACCAATTCCAGTGTCTCATGGACAAGTGTCCACAGGACGAAGACCCACCCCCCACGCTTTCTCCCCAGTGGCAGGCTTGGCAGAGGGGCCAAGGATTGTTTGGGTCAAAGACCGCAGGTCCCTCTCTCCATTTCTCCAGGTCCAGGCTCTTATGCACAGAGGAGGGTGTGCTTAGAGCCAGGCTCCCTTCTGGAGTGTTCGGAACAGAGTCTAAGGCCTTGTTCTGATTTGGCAGCTGGTGCAGACTAGGGCCAACCCAATTAACTTAGCCGGGGAAAACTTTGGCTTGCTCCAGGGGACGGAAGTGGCAAGTACTTCTGCAGCCCCATTGAGTGCCCACCACTGGTGGCTAATGCTCAGCTATTCCCACACGTGGGCAAGGTCTTTCCTTAGTGACTTGCAGCCTCTGTTTGCCGGAATGGACGAGGGAAGGAGTCTCTAACCCAGCACTGACAAGATGTCACCTACCTACATCCCGTGCATCTATCTGCACCCCAGTCTGAGTGAGCAGAGCTCAGCAAAATTTTTGACCCAAATATTTTGTGTTTCACAAACACAGTTTTGAGTCCGCTCGAACCATTTTGTAAATTCATATTCAATTTGCCAAATTGTTTTGGTCCAGGGGGAAAAAAAACCCAAACGAAATAATTCAGAGAGAGGCTAACGGTTCTGTTCTGACATGGTTTCAAATCAAAATGTTTTTGTTTAGCCCAACTTGTTGTTTCAACATTTCTTTACATTTTATTTTTTAAAACCAACAGTAATAAAGCCTTTATAAAGCTCACAATTGAAAACACGTTTTGTTTGCCCTGGGACCATTTGAAAAAAAAGCCCACAATAACTTCAGAATTTCCCGCAAACGGAGCAATCAGATCTTTGCACAGCTCTGTGTGTGAGCCACAGTGGAGCCACTCCCTCTGCTGGGTGCATGACGACGTGGAACTGGACAAGGGGATGCTGCAGCAAGAATCAGTTTAAATTAAAATACAGGCTGCTGGCTCAGATATGGGTTTTCTTCTCTTGGAACCAGCAACAGACAACCATCCAACTATCAGATTCTTGTCTGATTTAAGGAAGTTCCCTGTAATTAGCACCGCATCTGCCTCTCCCCCTGAAATATGCCTTATGCCATTGTGTGTGCTCATCCCCTGCCTTAAAAGGGTTAGTGAAAATACCACTCTGCCCTCATCTAGCATCTTTTAGTCAAGGCTCTCAAATCTCTGTGCTCATTTGTCCTTTTCTTTCATCTCCCCCCGCACCCCATCAGGATCAGCAGCATGGACATGTTTCTTCCACAAGCAACTGTTCTTCTCTCTTCTGCTGCTTTTACACACACTCACACACACTGTCTCTCTCACCTTAAACACTGTATTGATGAGAACAAATAGGGCACTTCCAGAGTCATCAGAATCACCCACTGTTCAGCAGCCAGTGTCCTGCTGGGCCACTCTATTAGCTTGACAGCCCAGCAGGCCTGCCCTTTCATCTTGTTCACTTGAGGGCACTTAACGCAGCCAGGCTGAAGTCCCGCTGCCCTCCAGCCCTTTCCCGGTTTTCCATTATGGTCTGAGATAATGCGAGTGCGGTGTCCGTGCGTGCACGTTCGTACATGTGAATGGTTGTGTGTGCATGAGGGTGGCACTGTGTGAGATAATGCATGGGCATGAGCATGGGTGTTCACGAGTGTGCATATGAGAACGCACGGGGTAGACTGAGTGCAAAGGGGTGTGCCTGCATGCACATGAAAGCAAGTGTATAAGTGTGCACGGTGCGGAAGCCACGTGGTAGCCAGAGAATTGTTAGCTTGTAGCCTGCTGGCATTCCCTCCATCCCCATTACAAAGAACAGACTGGGACTGAAAGAGCAGTAGCTGAGGAAGAGACGTACAGGGTATGTGTACACAGCAATAAAACATCCGCATCAACTGGCTTGGGCTTGGGCCATGGGGCAATAAAATTGCTGGGTAGGTGTTCGGATTCCGGCCCGAGCCTGAAGATCTAGACTGCGATTTTATAGCCCTGCAGCCTGAGTCCCGCGAGCCTGTGTCAGCTGCCAGAGACCAGCCGTGGCTGTTTTATTGCAGTGTAGACATACCCTAGAAGGGCTTTTCCCCAGTGGTGAGGAAGGCTCTGCTAACCTCCCACAAGCTGTCTGAATTCCCCGGAGCTGGAACGATGGAATCTCAGACTCCCTCGCTCTGTGGCCTGGTTCCCAGAGAGCTGGATGCTATAAGCCTCAGGCTGGAGTATCTCCAAAAAAGGTATATTCCAGCCTCTCCTTGGGCAGCCTCTCCCCTTGCCTTGCCACACTGTGCTCACAGCTTGTACGCTCACCTGACCATTTAACCTTTGCTTCCCCTGCTGCAGCTGAAGCTCACTGACTTCTCCTGTTCCTGCTGCCTGCAGGCTTGTCTGCCCTGCAAAGTTAAGTCGAGTTAGCCCCAAACGTGAGTCCCATCCATATCTAAAGAGCCTTCATTCAAGTCTAGCAGTGCTGTTAACATGAGTTAAGAAGAGGTCAGGGCTATAGCACAGCAAGTCAGCTGTTAACACAACCACTCAGTGGTGAGGATGCAGGTTGATGCCAGGAGTCCGCCAGTGCCGTCCCACAATTCCACCCATGTGCCCAGAGAGGACAGAAACATTTCCCCCCAATCCCTTGGGCAAGCATTCACCAAGCAGCTCAGCTTAGCGCAGTGCTCAGAATGGGGGGGGCTGTGTCCCAGGAAGTCTTAGCAGCACCACACAGGAGAGAGGGCAGTGCCGGTGTGTGGACACAGCAGCTCAGTGTAATTTGGCAGTCTGGCCTCGCTCGCTCGAGTTAGCCGAGCTCCAGAGGAACAACGCGAGTGTAGAGAACATGAGTTCACTCTGTGGGGAAGTCAGATCCTGTGGAGACCAACTGGCCCTCGGCCCCTTTGGGTATGTGCAGATAGTTCTCAGCTTTCCCCTTAGATGCCCAAATCAAACTGTTTTCAAGTAAGGCTGATTCCCCTGCAACAACTTCTTGAATGCAATGCACTGTGGGATACCCTTCCTCAGCGACAAGGCCAGTGAAATGCCATTTCTCCTAGACTTTAAGGTTAGAAGGGACTATACACATTTGTCCCTGTCTTCTATTCATGGAAAGGCCCTGCGTTGTTGCTTGCCAGGGAATGCGGGTGAACAATTTTAAACTCATTACCCTCCCATGTTCTTACCCAGCGCACTGTGCATGAAACAGCATACTCAGGAATTGTTCTTGTCACCCATCCTTTGGGCTTTTTCACAAACAGCAACAAAGCCCTTCTCTAAGCAGGAACATTTGTATAACCTATGCTGTGAATCTGAGCCCATCGAATTGTGTGGACACGTTTTCCAGACAAGGGTGGCTTTTCATGGTTTATGGCCAGGTCTACACTGAAGAGTTTTGCTGGCACAGTTCTGATGGTCAGGGGTATGATTTTAGTATGAAACAGCTGTACAGGGGCATGGACTGCCTGTCTGCTGTGGGTTTGTACTGCGCCTAGCACAATGAGCTGTGGGTCTGTGACTGGGACTCAAGAACCATGGGAACAGAAATGACAGTAAGAGCCCTTGTGCCACTCATTTATTTTGCCTGCTGAACTGCCCATGGGAGAGCTGAACCTAAGCTCTACCAGCACAGCTTTTCAAAGCTCTGCCCTTTGGGAAGGGATTCAAGCTGAACCAAAGTCTTGGAATAAGAGTGTCCACTGGGGACTGTGCTAGAGTCCTGAGAACCAGCTGGTTCTGGTTACTGCTAGAGGAAAGGAGTGCTAATGACCAGCTCAGCCCAGGCTGAGGAGAGCTAATGAGCTAATTAAGCCATTAACTGGGAGAGTAGAAAAGAACACAGGAAGGAATTGCTCAAGGAAGAAGGAGGGGCTAGGAGTGAGCTGACAGAGTGGGCTGGAGTAAGGGACTGCTCCAGGTGGAGTGATGTCTCCTCTCCTTCAGATGAAGGTGTTGTGAAGCTGCATAATGCTATTGATGGACTAGGACTGTACAGGGGGGTACAGGCAGAGAGGAGCACTGAAAATAAATGTCAGGTAGACACCTACAAATGGGAGGTGCCAGTAATTAGTGAGAGAAAACAGGAGTGGGGGAGCATGCCCCCTTACAGGGATCAGAGCAGTATAAGTTGCAAAGACTGTTCCCAGGGGAACAAAGCTTAAGAAGAGGGAAGAACATGGTCCAGCTGAGTTGCTATGTCCATAAACCCTGAAAGTGCAGGATGTGATCAGCCCTAATGGCCATCATGCCTCTCCACAGTCCCTGCTTTGTCAAGCGAGACACATTCAGCTCTTTAAATCTCTCCTCCTATGTCAGCCCCTTGCTCCCTGAGCTCTCTCCAGTTTTCAGGGCTTCTTTCAAACTGCCTCAAAGGGCTGTTGTGAGGCTTAATTACATTTAATGTCTGTGCAGCACTTAGGAAGGCAAGAGGAATTATATATGTGCTAAGTATTATTATTACTATGGTTTGGAGGTATGCAGTGCTGTATACTAATTCCCTCTGGTACAAAAACAGCTCTTCAAAGCCACTGTGGTACTTGGTTCCCCACAGCAAGGGGATAATGAAGATGTATCCTCTAGATAATTCAAGGCTTGGGTGGAGGGAAGGGGGGGGGGCACAGATTGTGGGTGGGCATAAATTAGTGCATAATCAAAATGAACTAAACTCAGATTCCATGGGAAGAAACGACTGAAAGGGAACCTGTTTGGTGGCTGAGTCATTCTAGCAGGGTGAATGATTGGAAGCCATTCTGCTTCCCACTGCTTGCTAAAAGCTTTTATGCTCCATGCCCTGAGTGTTAGGGTCACCTGTCTTTGCCCCTCTGGCTGTGCACATGTGCCAGAGTCCCAGCACTGAACAGCTTCCTGGGTGTTGCAGGATGGACTTTTCTTTACGCAGGAATGAAAGTAGTGCTGCTCCCCACAAAGACAAAAAGACACGCTGTGTGCAAAGCAGATGCCCACACATCCCTCATGGGAACGCAAGAATAGGGTGGAGGATTGCATGGTATTACTGCACAGGCAAGTGTGACAACAGTGCAAGGGATTTCCAGACAGGGATGTCCCAGGCAAAGTATGAAAGACACCAGTCTCTCTGCCTGGGATAATACAAAGCACATGGCTTTTACAGTTAGGCTTTTACAATGAGGAGCACTGTGTTACCCAGGGTCCATTTCATAAGTGCAGCTTCTAACAGAGGCAAACTCAGCCCAGTCCTTCCCCACCCAGCTGGGGAAGGTGCTCTTCTGGCTCACTCAGCAGGCTGCTGTGTATGGAGCACAATAGCTCTGGTTAGATTCTTTGCTGTAGGAAGGGGGTTCCCGTTTTAGATCGTCGCATAGGGCTGTTAACCACAGGCTGCTGAGAGTCTTGCTGTCCGCCTAATCCATCAGCCTCTTCTGAAGGGCTTTGTCCAGTCTGCTTTGAAATGTTCTAAGCCAAGGTCCATCATAGCCTTGAGGAGATTGTTCCACAGCCTGATACAGTTTGTTTCTCCTAAATTCTTCAGCACTCAGTTGCATCCTTTCACTCCTAGTTAGACCTCCATGCATCACCCTAGATAACTCCTCTCCAGCCTAGATGTTCACTGCAGGCCCTTTTCGTGCCCCTGTGTACCCAAGCTAGACATATAGCTCTTTTAATCTTTTCTTATCTGTCATTTTCCCCAACCCCTTCATCACTCCATTTCTTCTCCAAGCGATTTCCAGACTGTCTAGCACATCTCAAGTGCTGAGAATTAGACACTGTGTTCCAGGTATAGTTAACTTCTACCAGAGCTATGGAGAGGGATTATTATATAAAGGTTGAGAAAAATCCAATTAACTTCAAGTTTATTAAATATCACACACACACACATGGATTGTCACGAGCCAGGAGAAGTGGATTCTACACCCAGCCCTGGGTTTTTCTAAGTTTCAAACTCCAGTTTCAGACTCTTGGTCCAAGAGAGGAAGAAAATCCCCAAGAACTGAGAATATTCACTCTAATGACTATATCTGTTTGCGGGGATTAACAGAAATAAGTAAGAGCCAACGCCTAAACACTGGAGTTTCTCTCTCCTGGCTGTGATACATCAGGGTAATCAATTTTGGACCCATTCAGATTTTACTGATTAAGAGAGGTAATATGTGTGGAGTTGGTGCAGAAATTCACTGTGTGTGTGTGCGCGCGCGCGCGCATGTGCATGAATCTGGCACTATGCCTGTATGTGCATATGGCAGGTACCAATCACAGAGTGAAAACCTCCCAACACAGCTATCACCTTGGTAGGGCAAGATATCAGGCAACACAAGCGAAGGAAGAAGGAAAAGCAGCCATCATATTTACAGACATAGGCTGGGATTTTTCAAAGGTGCCTAACAGATTTTGATGCCTTAAACATCATGGGAACTGAGTGTCCAAATCTCCTAGGGATCTACCCAACCCAGAGTGCAGGCAAGGCTGAATGAGAGAAAGCTTTGGCTGAAACACATGCACACCCATCCTCTAAAAGGACTGGCTACTCACTAACATTTCTGTGGTACCCTTGAGCCAAGATTCTCAATGTCCTTTATGCATATCAGTAAAAGAAGCCTTGCCATATTCCTATTTTACAGATAGGCAGATGTTTGGGCCAACACTTTACAAAAAATGGCCTCTGATTTTGAATGCCCAGTTGGAGGTGACTTGGGCCTGATTTTTAAATCCTCTACAGAGCCAGGTTAACTGTGGCCACTTGAAAAACAGACCTTTCAAGTAAATGGAAACACCCACAATATGAGGTCACTTTTGCCTTAAGGCACTTGTGCCCGGTGACAGAAGTCAGTGGCAAAGCTAAGAAAAGAACCAGTGGGGTCCCGATTCCAGGGCTGTGCATTTAAGCTGTGGCACACCTTCCCTTGCTCAATTTCTGGTGCATCTCTGTGAGAGGGTAAGGAACGTGTGGGAGCTGCTGGGACTTTCCGACAGCTTGGCAAGAAGCATTTAAATAATTCTCATCCCTCCTACGCACCGCTGAAAGTTTTTTTCCCCCTATTCATTTAAAAACTAACATTTGAAATATACGGAGGAGTGTGCACTCCTTGTGCTTCATTAACATAAAATGAAGGGCCTACGAACTGACAGGCTCCAGGGAATTCAGAGCAGGAAAAGAAAGCCAGTCTCCTAAACTAATCCTATTGTGGCTATGGCTTGGAAAAGTGTGTGTGTGTGTGTGTAAAAGAGATGCTGAAAGTGTGGTGTGTGTGTGTGTGTGTGTGTGTGTGTGTGTGTGTGTGTGTGTGTGATGGCCAGGATGGGAGCCACCATCACAGCCCCACCATTGTGTTCAATGCTTTTTGAGTCATTAACTTTTATGAGTGCTGCAGATTTCAATCATCTCCGTTCCAAGCCCCTGGCCTCGCCTGATTCAAGGGGTTAAACACCACAACATTAAAATGCAATTCACCCTGTCACTTGCCAATTGACAGGGACAAAATTAAAGAAAAGACATGAGCCTCTCCCCCAGCCCTGCCACCTCCTGGTAAATTAGCCTCACGGCTGCTGCTTGCTCTTTTGTATCTGCTGGTTGGGTTGTGAGGCCCTGTGGGGAGGGGGTAAGTACACAACAGGGCCCAGCCTTGGTCAGACTTCATTACCAATGCATTACATGTCAGAGCAGCTCTGGGGGAGAGACTGCAGGGACCCATGAGGAGAGCCAGAGCATTGTGATGCAAATAGGGGCTGGGCTGGGCTGGCACAGTGTGCAGGGAGACCGAGGGGGGGCTATGACACAGGGTTGGGCTGAACAAAGAGATTATATCTTTGCCGTAGGGTATGGAGATCAGGGTGGGGGCAGATTCGGCGGTGCAACCCCACTGACTTCATTAGAGACAGTCTTGCTTACACCAGGGATACATCTGGCCCCAGGGCTTTGTGTGAGAGTGTGCCTGAGCCGCAGGGTGAGCTGGTGATTAAATGGCAGAGCTTAGGGGTGGGTTGCTTTCGTTGGGTCTGGCTAAATGACCCTTCACGGGGTTTCAAGGGCCCATTTAACTAAATCAATTGAGGCAGAATGTTAATGGGCCATATGTGGGGGTTTGTTATAAGGTCCGTGACATACTCCCTGCTCACGTCCCTGTGTTACTGAAGTGTATTGGGACAGTAAAAAGAGATGCGCTATTATTAACCTGTATGAAGGTAGCATGTATAGACCTCAGCTGAGGTCAGGGGGGTGCGTGTGTGTGTTGCTCTAGATGCTGTACAGACACACAGAGTACGTCCACACTTACCTGATGTTTCAGCCCACTGACCACCCTAACTGTCCACATACAAAGCCCTTACGCACCTGGTTACATGTGCTTTGAGCCCACGCTCGCAGGGTTACGGGTTAGCACCTGTGCTTTGCTTTAAGGCATGCGCCGATCCGCCCATTTTGCGGTGAGGATGCAGCTAAAGCATGGCTAGCTGAGCTCATGTTTGCATAGTCCTCCAATGTCATCCCATAATTCCACAGACCTCATTTCCCACTCACCCCCAGTGCACCGGAAGCTACCGGTTGTTTACAGACACTTGGCTAGTCCTGAACTCTTCATTCCATGTGGCCTGTTCTGTTTTCTGCACAGCTCAGCCTTACCAGGTACTGTTAGCTGTCCAAGGGAGCACACCAGGGTTCAGACACTCTGCCTGGCCTGATGCGATTACAATACAGATAAGCCAAACAAAAGGTGGGAGGAAGGAAGGATTATCTCCATTTTACAGACAGGAAATAGATGCACAAAGAGACTAAGGCCAAGATTTGTAAAGGTATTTAGGCAACAAACTCCCATTGAGTTCAAAATCAATTTAAAATCTGGGTCAAAAACTTGCCCCAGATCTAGGGAGTTTGTTGTGGCAGAGGCAGGAAGTGAATCCAGATCGCCTGGGTCTCAGGCCATCCTTCCTTCCTACTGGCAGCATTACTGAAACTGCTATTCAGGGCTCATCCCCATTTATTGGCAGCTTGTGGAATGCTAACTAATTTCTTGTGAGAGGAATCCCACAGGGCCATCAGACTGCGACTCCCTCGTTTATGACACTTGACAAAGTTTCAGAGGGGATGGTGACAAGGGCTTGTAGGAAAGAAAATACCATCCACTGCAGTCAGACTAGATGACTGTGTAGAGACTGAGAGAGAATCCCTAATTCCCCATGGTGGGTAGAAAGAAGGAATGGAGTACTGTAGAGTGGTCAGAGCACAGGTCTGGGAGTCAGGACTAGGCCTGTGAGATCCTCTTGTGACCCTCAAAACCAGGGAGAAAACATCTCTTGGTTTTGAGTATCACCACAAGCTTAAAACTCAGGCCAGGTTTGCTAAGATTCCAAACATGTTGAGCGAATCTGGAGGTGACTGATGGTTTCATTCTAAAGTTGGAGAAACTCCATTGTTTGGCCATATGCTCTGCAAAATTCAAAGCAAAGCATGGAGAAGTGCAACTTCTGCATGGATTTCAATCACAAAAGGAGTGCAGCATGATCACCTGGGACAAACACAGCTGCTTTTTACACAGGGCTGATGGGTCCTGTCACCAGTTCTGACACTGAATAACTGTGACCTTGGGGTCATCTTTCTGCGCTTCCATTTTTCCCTGGGTAAAATGGGGATAATGACAATGAGTAAGGTCCTTGCGAGCCTTTGATTAACATTTGCAAAGCCCTTTGACATCCTAAGGGCTAGGGAAGCACAAATACATTTTTATACTAAGTAACATGAATGTAATCGCTTCAGGTTTCTTCCCAGGCAGGGAGAGCGCTACAGTCTCCCTGTTAAATGAAAGCGTGTGATAGGACCTGAAGGAAGGAAGGGCATGAACAGACCAACTCCTGCCTTTGCAGGAAAAGAAAGAAAAATAAATCACGTCCCACATTCCTTTCCAAAATCCAGTCATGTCAACCCTGCCCCGCTCCCAGAGAGACAAATCTCTCCCCTCCAGGCTTCTTTCTGGGTGGACTGAAGGAATTCAGTCTTATTTCTTCACTGCTCCTTGAAGTATACTTGCTTTGAAGCCATTTGCCCATACAGCTTGTCACCTCTTCCTTGTTAATTTTCACACACTCTCTCTACCTCCGTTTACAAGCTGATCCAAGTAAGGAGCCTCTTTCCAGCCTTCCCTCTCTGTGTTTATACCACTCATCACCTCCGTGTGTCTCTCCCGCTCCCCTCTACTTTCTCTCCTTCATTCTTAGCCATCTTTCCTATTCTAGAAGAAGGTAAGGATCCCAGTTAGGGGTCAGGGCTGTGTGCAAACAAGACAGTCAGTCTGTGACCCCAGCAGCTCACAGATTAGGCTCTCTGGCGCTCTGTCACCAGGTGACACTCCCTATGTTCTAGCTGATGCTCACTAAAGGCACAAAGATGGAGCTTTGAGTGATGCTTGGAGAATCTGACCCACAATGAAATATTGCCAATTTGTCATAGTGAACAGGACAAATATTCTATCCAGGACATCTGATTAAGGTTTCCATTAAGAGATGAACTGACTGAAACCCTGAAACCAACCAACCCCAAATGTTTCTTCTAGGAATGGGATCGAGATTTCGCACCTGGCACAGGTCAAGCCGAAAACCTCATAGCCCTGAACCGACCCCCGCAGATCTAGGCCAACTGATACCACCTGAGGACCTAGCCCCGGCCTCCTGTGTGCGAGAAGGGTTTCTATTGGCTTCTTATAATTTCACCACTGGTTTCCAAAGGAGGTTCAGGGAGAGCACAGGCCTCCTTCCTCTTCCCCAGATGGAGGCAGGTTCTTAGAAGCCTGCTAATTTCAGTCCTCCACAGAAGTGGCAGCGATAGCATTTTGAGTGCCCCATCAGCAGCACCGACCCTTGCCCGCCCCCTGTAATCTTCACTCTAATTGTGCTAATGGGAATGAATTCAAACACCGCCCTTGCAGACGCCATCCTTTTGGTGTTCAATAGTCGTTCGGCGCTGGTGAAGGGCCCCATTACAAGGCATTCATTCACTCTAATTCATTGTCCCCATTCATTCATCGACATTCATTGGGATCATTCTGATCGCAGGCAGCGAGTGAATTGAGTCGGGGAGTCACAAAGTGTGCACATGTGTTCCGTCCTGATCTGCCATTAGTGAAGGGGGACACTTCAGATGAAGAATAACCAGCCTGAATTACATGTTACATCCACTCTAATAGCCTGGGAGTCCATCACACTTAATGTTGTTTCAATGAACACTGGGAGAATTCACACCCACTGGCTGCTGCTTATTATCGAAGGTGGCAGTTGGCTTGGCACTGAGTTCAGTGGGTTTGATGCCAGTGCAAGATGAGTCTGTGGTACCATGTCTTGGCAGCGATCGTGGGCAGCTGAGGCCACTCACTTGCTCAGGAGATCCTGCCGCCTTGCCCAGTAGCTGAAGATGTATTTGCCCAAAGAGGGAAAATGGGACAGAAGTGAAGGGTGACAAGGAATCGTTCTAAAATCTGACCTGGGGCACGGTCTCGTTGGGCCAGTCAGAAATCAGGCCATGCTAGCAGGAAGAAGCTCCTGCCCAACCTAGAGCCCTGTGCGTGCAAGGGAGAGCAGGTAGCACTGAGCTCAGAATCAGATTCCTTATGGGAGCCAGGCACCCAACTCCTTTAGGCTCCTTTGAAAATCTAAGCCATTGTGCCAAGGTGCTCAGATCCTACCTTGGGCCCTGATTCTGCAATTGGATCCATGCAATGGGCCCTTGAACCTGTGTATTCAGTTTCTTCTGGTTCCTGGCAGAGGCGCCGTGAACTAACTCATTAGTCCTTCACGTTGGAGATGTGAGAGCCAGTCTAACCTCAGAAATAAAGGGGTGGGGATACTTTTGGTGACGGTGGGGATTTCTGCATTGGACGTGGACAGGAAATCTCCACCGAGAAGGGGCACAGAACTGGAATAGGTGATTTCAGTGGGATATCGGTGTGCGGATCCCTGAATGGGAATAGCTAGAGCACTGCTGATGCGGGACTGCAGCGCTGGGCGTGGGAATACAGAGTGCTGCGGGTCAGGGACTGAGGTGCCCTGATAGAGCTCTGTCTGGGGAACCCCGGACTAGATTAAGAGGGATGGCTGCAAGTCACAATGAGGCACAGGGGCAGAGCAACTTGGAGAGGATATTGATGCAGCACGGGCCTCTGCTGTGCCTGGTTTTAAGCTGTTGTTGTCCTGCCCCTCTCCTCCCTTTTTTTAAAAAAGACATGGAAAGCATGAAAATCCCCCATGGGAGAGCCCCACAGAATGTACTAGTGGATTCTGTCCTTGCTCTGGAACAGCTAACGAACCTACAGAACGACTCTCATTCAAAAATCTCTGTGGGTCAGAGCCTCAGAGACGTGTGGTCTGGCTGACTTCAATGGAGTAACGCCAGCCTCTGTCCGTGGAGGATCAGCCCAATGGGTGCTTCGAGTAATTTCTAAAGAGCCCCACTGCATTTCTATAGCCCCCCAATGCTTTAATCCCTGTAACACTTTACAGGACTTTCCTAACAGGGTCACCGATCACTAACATGAGCAACTATGTTTTTGAAATGCCATTTATTACTATTCCCCTCCCACCCCCCAAGGCAGAGAGGGACCTAGAAATAAACAAGGAACACTTGGAGCAGGTGGCTAAAATGCCCTAGCTGCAGCTCAAGGGCATTGTCTCCGGAAAGAGCGGAGCTTAGCCCAGGCAGGCTGGAAGGCACTCCGGGCAGGTAAAGCCCCCAGGAAAGTCACGAGACGGACAAAATGACCTAGTTGGACAGGGACGGACAAGGAGGGGAATCTGCAGCTGAGCTGCCCCTGATAAGATTAATGAGCTCCGCCGCAGCCCCCCCCCCCCCCCCGCCCCAGTGAAACAGATTGTCCCTGTGCTGGCTGCTGTGCTGTGGCTCCCCGCGGGAGATGAAAGGGTTTGTTCTCTCACTCAGAGACTCTGGCCAGGGGTGAGGCGCTTTACTGAAATTCAGCCTGCTCCCCCATGTCTATCAACTCAGCCCCATCTGTCATCACCTGGTACCTTGCACCTTTGATCTTCGTCAGACAGGTGTAAATCCATAGGTGCTGGGGATGCAGGCTTGGAGTGGTTTCCAGTCTATACAGGGTTTACAGCTTGGTTCAATGGCTCTCAGACCTTCCACTATAAAAACTGTTCCACCCCCATGTACATCCATCAACTGTAATGGAGTCACTCTTGATTTACATCAGTGTACACCAGATGAAAATCAGGCCCCATGTGTACAGGGACACTTGCTCAGATCCACCTTCATTTCCATCAAGCCTCCTGGTCTTACCAGTCCCAATTGCAGCCATTCCTCAGAGACTGCCCTTCAGATCCCTTCTCTTTGCCCTGCAGCTGCTGGGTTTGCACCAACCAAGCCTTAGGGTTAGCACAGCCCTAGCTAAACTGCCAGAGATGGAGACTAGACTGTGTTTTTCCTTCCCCTGGCTTAAAAGTGGACCCTCCCTGCCACCTTTCCCATCTGCTGGGGAATCACGTACTGCCACGAATTGCTGAATAAATGTGGGATAGTGTGCAAACAATTCTTGCCCCAAGAGCTGCTTGAGTTCCTCACAGCTAAGACCATCTCTGAGCCTTATAATTGCTACAAATCCATGTGGAGCAAGCAGGATTCCAGAGGCTTGCTTTTAGCTGAACACAGCAAGTCCGGGAAGGAGCTGATTGCCCT
This sequence comes from Dermatemys mawii, assembly GCA_007922305.1. Classification (NCBI taxonomy): domain Eukaryota; kingdom Metazoa; phylum Chordata; order Testudines; family Dermatemydidae; genus Dermatemys; species Dermatemys mawii. The sequence continues at coordinate 3,901,136 of ML677387.1, forward strand.
GCAGGAGGTGCCTGAACAAGGCAGGGAATAGGTGGCAAAACAGCAGTTGCCTAATTTGCTCAGTCCGATCTCGATCTCCCCTCCAAGGCCAAGTCAGGCGTTTCTTGCATGAGGCTGGATCGGAAAAGCAAACATTTCCAGTGGTGCTATGCCTGTTCTGAACTGCATCCAGGCTCCCTTTGACAATCTCTCAATTGAAAGAAAACACACCGTTTTCAAAGCCAAATATAAAATAAAATGATTTCCATCCTTGAAAAGCAGAGCACAGGCTCCTGGCTCTCGCTCTCTCTCCCCCACACACAGCTGTGGTATTGTTACATAGCTTCACACAAAGGATCAAGATCTTATTGTTCCTGGAGCTGTGCTTGAAAAGTTCCAATAGTTCCTCCTACTAGAAATATACCTTGCCTTCAATGTCAAGTAATACGGGTGACATGTTGCATTCCAAAGGGAAATAAGCTTCTAGTCAGTGCTCTGAAGAACAGGCTTGACTGCTAGTGGATGAAGGTTTCATAAGGACAGCCGTTGTGTAAGCTTCCCCTACGTCACTCTGCATTTCAGTCCTCATCCTCAGCAATGCCAGCTATTCTAGTCCTTGGCCCCAGTGCATCTCAGTTCTGACCCATAGCATTCTTGTCCCCCCATATCGCTCTACCAATGTCCCGCCATCCAATCCCACAGCATCTCCAATCCCAGGACCCCACATAACTCTATCTATGCTCCTTGGTCCTGACTCACAGCCCTGCCACAATCCAGATCTGGGATCCCCACCAGACAAAATGACAGCACGTGGTCTGAGGCAACTCATGATGTGGCACTAAATGCATCAAGGTGCTTTTCTAACATCCCCATGAATCATGAAAGGATATTAAATCTTGGGCTTTAAGCCATTCTTTGACTATTGGAGATCAGGACGAGATCCATGCAGGAGGCAGACAGATGCCACCCTGGGGTTCTTACAGCTTCCTCTGAAGCAGCTAGTGCGTGGCAAGTCAGGAGGCTGAACTAGTTGGACATTGGCTCTGATCCAGCCTGGCAATTCCGTTGTGCCTCATGAAACCAAAATCAGCAGCTGCAGTCTATGCAGGGTAATGCTGCCAATGCTACTGCATTCTGCCCGAATAGTGTCCATTTATTATTTCTTTCCTACATAATTTATTTACTCTTTTAATTATCTGTATTGCAGTGGCATCCAGAGGCCCCAGTCAGGGATTGGAGCCACACTGGACTAGGCGCAGTACAGACATATAATGAGAAACTGTACATCCCCCAAGAAATAATGTCTGAATAAAGCAAAAAGAGAGACAGAACCAGAAAAACAAAGGGCCCAAAGAATCCAATCTACTCTCAGCCTCATTTTGTCACATGAATTATCCAAACCTCATCAGTGATTTAACACCAGAGCATGGTGCACACACGTGTCATATCAGTCATGCTCCCGGCACAAAGGAAACGTGTATGAGCCATAGCTAAATATTCCTAGGGTGGTGATGGTGGGGAGAGCTTTTTAGTTTATTTAATTCCTAAGAGCATCTGGCTTTTCCCACTAATGAGTGACTAATACTGCCATTAAAGTGTCGCTAATTGGAAACTTAGCTTTGAATATCCTCTTTTCTCTCACAAGTGTGCTGAACCTTTGGAGACTCAGGGTTCAAACCTGCAAGGCACTGAGTGCCCCCAATCTCTGTTGAAGTCAGAAGATGTTCACAGGCTCCCTGTCTGTAAGAAATTCATGCTCTGCTGAGACCAGACACAATTTATTAGATAAGCTACAGGCAACAACAGGGAGATGGGACTAGGACCCTGATCCTTCAGGCACCAAATTCAGAAGACTCTAAATTTGAATAACAATCTCCCCTGGTTGTGAGCGGTACCAGGTCCCCTCTCTTCCCATTATAAGTTCCTGGAGAGATTTCTGCATAGTCTCCAATAGTGTTCCAGCCACAGGGTGACAAAGAATCCCTAGCAATGAATAGCTCACAGGTGTTTTGGTGGTAGGCAACAGTTCATGAAGGGTTAATGAGAGATAACATGACTTATTGACAGACAGTCAAACCCACCATCTTTCCTGGAGCCTGGTCTACACTTAAAGTTTAGACTGACCTGGCTACAATTCTCAGAGGTGTCAAAAATACACACACTCATGAGCACTCCAGCTGTGGTTAGGTTAGGGTGACAAGACAGCACACGTGAAAAACTGGGACGCGGGTGTGGGGGGAGGAGTAATAGGAGCCTATATAAGAAAAAGCCCCAAATATCGGACTGTCTCTATAAAATCGGGACATCTGGTCACCCTAGGCTAGGTTGATGGAAGAATTCTTCTGTCTACCTAGCTACCGCCGTTCAGTTTGGTGGATTACTTACATGGATGGAAAAACACCTTTCTGGAGACGCAGGAAGCATTTGCACGAAAGCTCTGTTGCCCTAGAACCCAGAGTGCTATAGACAGAGCTCTGGGGCTGCGCCCTCCTAGCTGACAGATGCAAAGTGATTGTTCTCTCTCCTGGAGGAGGGTGAACGGGACCTAGTATACCCAGCACTGGTTATTTTTGGGTCCTGGAACAGGGAGAGGCTGGCAGCTGATGCCGAGGTGGGTGACAGCTGAATGCCGAGCGCGGCTTTCACTTCAGCTCCAAAAGGCCCTTTTCACTCATCTATTTCTGAATCAATAAAACATGATCTGCCAAGACGGGAAAAAAAACAACCCACAAAAAGATGGTTGAAAGGGTCTGCCCTGGCCTAGGCTCTCATCAGCCCTCCGAACGTCACTGCAGGGGGTTCTGCCGTGCTACCTCTGCCTCTGAACCATGCTTAGGAAGCAAGAAAGAACTAGCTCTTTGTCCTGTGTTTGTACAGCGCCTAGCACAATGGGGTGCTGGTCCATGACTAGGCCTCCTAGGCACGATGGTCTTACAAATAATGAATAACCATCATGGGGGAAAGTGAAGGGCTCAGAGCTGGAGTTCAGCTGCATGCCAGAGGCCTGGTTTCTTAGCTGAACTATCCAGGCCTCTCTAAAGCTGGAAGTTACACGGAAAAGGGTTCCCAGATGGACTCTAGGTACTTTCCGCTTCCTGATCCCACTGGAAATGCCACAAAATCTCCCTTCATGGTGGCCCTTCCAAGAGAGGTCTTTGGGAGTGGCCAAGCCCTAATACATCCAAAAATGGGGTGGCACCATCCCTACACACCACTTGGGCAACTGCTGACTATGGAGGAGAGGTTGTGAATACCTTCCTGACCTCTGAAGTGCTGTCAGCTAATGCCCAGAAGCATTTGATTTTCCCACACTGGCCCCACTTCCTGCATAAACTCTAGCAGCTTGTAAGTCAACAATCAAAACTATCTGAATGTATTGGGCAATGTAAAGATGGCATCATGTTAGCAGTGTGGGCCAGGTAGGGAGGGGAAGGGATTTGCTTACAGCCAGACAGCGGCAGAGCCAGAAACAAAACCCAGGTGCTCTGGCTCCCAGTTTCCAAACTAACCACTACAGTGTGGCCTAGGAAAACAATACAGTCCTCTCTAGCCCTGCTATCTACAGTTAAAGCTGCAATGATGGATAGGAAACCCACTTCCTGACAGTTAATGACCAGCTGGTGTAGTGAAGGGCTTCGACCTCAGGCCACTCCAGCCAGTTGCTCCCCAAGTGCCAGGAACTGCCTGCCCTGGTTGTTATTGCTGTGAATAAACCCTGGAAATTTACAGAGGGGAACTGACCTTTTGAGGGATAGTGAAAAGTTAAAAGTTGAGTTGCAGATTGCCATGGAGATGGGGTTCTGTTTGCAATATCGTCTTCTCTTTTCTTCCTCTTCTGATCTAATAAAGGGTCAGCCGGTAACCAATGGGGAAGCAGGGCTCCATCGGTCTCTGATACATACACAACCATGGACACTTTATGGCCTTTCAAGGCACAGGATAGTATCCTACAACCGCCTGCCAGCCACTTCCCACTCCCCCATCTGGTAGCCATTGGTGCAGCACAGGTGTCACTGGGTTTGCCTGCAGGAGCGCTTTCCCACCTCGAGTTAACCGACTGTCAATTGACTCAAGGCAGCTCAATTAGGTATGTGCTCAGTTATGTATGTGCTAGGATGGGCACTCTTCACCTGTGTGTCCTGGAGAGAATTTGCCTCGGTAAGTTTAAGGCAATTCTGAGATGAGATATCACAGTGATTGGTGCGCGAGAGTGAAAGAAAGGAGAGAGAATCCCAAATCTGAGCTTGGAAATTGATGGTTTGACTGAGAACCTAGCTCCCAGGAGAGAAAGGATGTGGGGTTAGTGGGAGTTTCTGATCCTGACAGTCCTGCTGAAATCCCCGTGTTCCCTCTCTGAGAAAGTATAACAAGGAGAATTGCTCCGAGAGCTGCTGCCACCACCAAGCTGAACATTTCAGTGTCACTGCTCAGGCTTCTCTCCTGCTGGCAGCATAAGTGGGAGCTGGTTTCTACCCTACGCTCTGACTTCCTGTCTCCTTGAACTTTCACCTCCCTTCATTGCTGCTCTTCCATTCACCTGCACAGCTCACTTAGCTCAATTGCTTCATTAGCATTCCATGAGGCACTCGCCTTCTGCCTCTCTTCACTCCATCCACCCTGACTGTTTTTTCTCCCTGCCTGCTGCCCTTTTTGCACTATCACAATATTCCTCCCTCAAGTGACCTTTCCTGGTAGAAGATGCAGGCAAGCCCTCTTGGCTGATTCCGTAAGCCCCTCATCTCAGGGTCAATTTGGGCCAATCATTTCCTCTTCCTGGCTCTGCTGAGCACCAGGAAGGATCACCACCAATTTCCATTGCACAAGCGCCCCCGTGCGAGAAGAGCTGGGACTCACAAACATCCTCCTCTAGTGCATATCCTTCCTGCCCCAATAGTCTTATAGCTACAACATGACCAGACCCCCCACCCCAGGCAGAACCTCAAACCTTCATCCATATCTTTGAACAAAGTTTTACCCTCCGACTGAAGGGAATCAGGTTTTACTCCCATTCGTGGTTCCCTACTGGAGCTGCATGAGTCTCACTGGCTAGACACATGTAATTGCAAGCGAAGCCGCTGATGGGTGCTACAAGCCCGCCTCTGTGCCAATTCACAAAGGAAATGCCTTATTTCTGCCCACAGGTATGTAGCTATAGCTCTTTGGTCAACCAGCTCATGCTTTTAGTTCTAGAGGTCAGCAGTTCAATCCCCAATTTGTCAGCCATCTAGGGTGACCAGGTGTCCTGATTTTATAGGAACAGTCCCGATATTTGGAGGGTTTTCTTATATAGGCTCCTATTACCCCCTACCACCTGTCCCGACTTTTCACACTTGCTATATGGTCACCCTACTGAGCTATCACATAACAATTCCCGCAGCTTATCATCTGGGTTTGAACCAAAGACCTACAGTACTGGATCACAGACCACCACCACTTGAGCTAAAGAAATAACTCCATTAGCTGGTAGCAGTAGTAGGCTATTAACTCTAGAGATACAGCCACTAAAGGATCCATTTTGTAGGTGGGATGCAGCCAAGCTGGCAGTTCCAATTCTTAAGGGTTTGAACTCCCCCCTACTTAGAGTTTAGATTCATTCAAAACCAAAACCAGTAGGCAAACCTTGCTTATCCAAGCAGCACCCCATACTTCGTTATCTGAAGCAACTTTTCTATCTGAAATGACCATGCCTTCTATTTCTCTCTTGCTTGTGCTGTCAATTATACTTGCTCTTCAGTCAGACCCTTGGTGGTTTTCATGTCCCACATTATTGGACAAACATGACTGTACAATAGTTTAAAATAACAGCAAAGGCAACAGCTGCATTTTGAGTGAAATAAGGGAGCAAGTCTGCAGAGCACAGCTGGATTCAGCTAACACATGAAGGCTCCCACCATTTTGTAGATCCCCTCTTTCTCTCCCACTTCTCCTAGTGTTCTCAAGTGTGTACTGCATTCCCTCACTCCTGCTCTATTCAACTAGCCTTAGACGCAGCAGCAGTTGCAGGAAATGTCTGGAAAATCCAATTCCTTTTTTGTATTTTCCTCCTTTTCTGTTTTGAAGCTTGGCCCATTGTGGAGTCCGCCCCTTTAATTCCTGGCTGCCACAGGAGGCAGTTACATCAAAAGAGAAATGTACATCAAACTTGGAAGGAATATTCAATTAACTTTTAAACAAGATTGTCGGTAACCCATTTGCAGAGATATCATTTAATTGGTTTTTTTTAAAAATATACCGGCACTTACATTTCACAGAGGCATGTCTGCTGGTACAGTAGCTGTCTTTGCTGCTGCTGCCGCTGATGTCTTGTTCAATGTCAATTAAAGATGTAAATGTTCCTTGCAATTTGCATGCTGAATTAGAACCTATGACATAGTTTTCTCTGCTTATGCAATATGGCAGCCAGCCAAATTCATCCCTCTTGCATCTGTGAAACCTCAATAAACTCCTCTTAGAAAATTCCATTGATGGCAAATGGTCTCACATTATTACATGGCAAAGTAAAATGAGCTTGTCGGATGCCTTTTCTCTTAAAGCAGGATATAGGCAAGAGTCCAGCTGTGGGTGCTCTCACACACCTGTCGAGAATCAGTGCCCTAAGCAGGGAAAAATGCTCATCTCCCCAAAGCAATAGACTCCGGAGATGAGCCTTTGTAATAAATAATTGTCAATAAAAGTATTGTAAGGATCTAGTTTGTGTGTACGTGCACTGCTGCCCTCTGCTGCTTGCAATCAGGCTGTTTGTCACAGGCTTTATGCTGCAAACAAAGCTAATGGAGATTCTCTTTAAGCTCAAGTGGTCGATGGTTGTGCTTTTGCAGCAGGAAGACCCTAGTTCTATCCCTGTTGTTTCCAGAAGATGTGTCTGTGGTGAGCAGCATGGTGACAACACACTATTCCTCTCTTGCAGTCCTGGACCACGACAGGGTCCCTGGTTGCCACAGTGATACAAATAATAATAGCAAAGGTTCAGAGCTGGTTAGGAAAAGCATCCGGACAGACTCTGCAAACCTTCTCAGGTGCCAGCCATTTATTAACCAGTTCCCAGCATCACTCCTACTTTTAGATCATGCTCACTTTTTCTTTGCAATTGGTATCTCTTGAAAAGAGAGCCCCAAAGGCCAACACAGCAACGGGGCTATTGGCGCTATGCTTTGAATGTCCTCCCTGGGCCTGGCTTATGCCGTAGCTTAACCGCACTTGAGAGAGTGGGTTTTTTTTCTTTCTGTTTGTGCACCTACAAAATGTCTCTCAGGGAAAACCATGAAGACAAATTCAAGAGCAGCAAGGTAAACAGGCAATGTCAAATAAATTAGGCAGCTGGTGACTTTTAAGGCCTCCCAGATGGGAGAAGCACATGACAGAGGAGAAAGGAATATTGAGACATGCAGGAAAATAAACAATCGGGCAGTAAGAAGAAACACTCACGTTTCCCACCAATGCTAGGTCCTCGGCTACCCTGAAGTCCACAGGGCCTCTGTTTAGCCCCAACTAGAGCTGATTGGAAACGTGTTTTGTGACAATTTGTCTCTGGTTTGATGAATTTTTGGAGAATCGAAGCCTGCCAGGCGAGTTTCCATGGAAAACGTGCATGTTTTCCTGCCAGCTAGGCTGCTGGGGATCTGGTCTTCCATAAGTAAGTCTGAGTGGCATCCACACCAGCACTGAGCCTGACTTATCCTCCGTTCCACTGACAGCTGCGGAGGTACATGGGGGGCGTGCAGTTCTCCTGGGGTTGGTGCCTGGGGAATTGTACCGCCCTGCATGCCCCAAATGCCTCCTCTGAGGGCACAACCCACTGTCAACCCATACCGCTCACTCACAGGGCAAGAAAAGGCTCCCAGAGAGAGGGAGAGAAGCTAACAATCTGGGGTTAATTAGCTCAATCTGCTAGAGTCTAGTGTCCAGTGGAGGCTTGGGACAATAGAGCAGCATCCTGGCTGTTAGTGTTATGCTGCAGGCTGAGGGGCTGCCTGGGGCTCGCCCCTTTGCACAATCTCTAGTCTGTACCTGCAGGGACGTTTCAGGGTTACAGACACAGCACAGAGCTCCCGGTGGTGTCTTGCATGGGGCAGAGAAATGATTCCAGCAGGATTTAATCATGTTGCAGCCCCAGGCTGATTGTCACTCCCAAAGCTTTCCCCCCACCTTCAGAGGGCCAGTCCATTGCCTCCCCGACTTCTCTCTGTCCAGGTGCCCTTCCCTGTCCATTCATCCATCCATCCACCCAGCCATGTGCTCGTCTGTCTCTCTCTCCCACACACAGGTCACCAGAGTATCTGAATGCAAAGCCACCCTGCAACCTTCAGGCCCTTGTGGTGGGTTAATGAGCAGGAGGGGGTCCTGCCGTCGAACGGGTCTGTTGCTTTGCATCCCTGCCATAGCCAGCGGCCCTCCTACGCCACAATCTGAGGGACCCTGCGTCTCTACCCATGAGGTTGCTTCAGCCTCTTCTGCATCACAGCCAGTGTCCCTAGTGCCGTTGCTCCTCAGGGTTGTTATCTAGCAGGCTCTTGAGATGTTCCCTGGCTTTGGTGTCTGTTTTACAGCCCTCCCCCTTGGTCCCTACAGCTCAACCCGCAGGCTATGTCTCAGAGTACGGCTACTCTGGAGTGGGAAGGGGCAATTTCCAGCCTGAGGAGACTTACCCGTGTCCCTGCTCATCCAGCGAGCGTGCTAAGACTCGCCGTGTAGCCAAAGAGTGGTGGGAGGGGCTAGCTGCCTGAGCACATACCTGGAGCGGGGAGCTGCTCTCGTCTGCTCATCTGCCATGGCTACATTACTATGATTAAAGTGCTAAGTCAATCAGAGCTAACGGGGAGGGGAGAGGTGGGGAGCTAATGGAGCCATTATACCTCTGGCTCCATTGTAGACATACCCTTAGTCACCACTCCCCTTCACCTCATCACCTCTCCCATCCCTCCAGTCCAGTAAAGCCCTTTTATTGGGACCATCCCTCTTTCCTGCTGCCTCAGTCACCAGACCATCACCCCCCTCTGTCCTGCACCTCTCTTTCCCCTCAACTCACTCCAACTTCCTTCTCCTCTTTTTGCCTCACCTTGCCCTGGCTCCACCTCTGCACTCAGGCGACCCCATTTCCTCGGCACATCTGCCGACTTCCCAATGTCCCTTCATCGCTCTACCTTTGAACGGATCGTTTCAATTTAAGCAGGGCTTGGCTCTTGCCGAGCGCCGTGTGTGTTGCTAGGGGCAAGCCATGGCATTTGGAGGTGGACCCTGATCTGGACTGCAACCAAAGTGAAGTGTGGGTTTGCTTGGGGGCTGTGATTCAGGACCACCTCTCTAACTAATACGATAATGCTTCAGAGAGGGCCCTGGGATAGTAACCAAGACACACAGACAAGCCCTCAAGGAATAGGTCGCTTCTGTTCCCAGCACCCCTGATTCCAACCTTGTTAACCAGTGTGGCGGCGAATAAGAAACCTCCCTCCTTGCTTAGGCCAGCCTTTATCAGGCACCCTGCTCCCTCCCCTCTTGCTGCCTCTAAAGAGACCAAACAAGTCTCACCCCTGACGTCAGATGGCCTCTGTTCAAGGCCAGTCTATTCTGTCCAGTTCCACCCAGTGAATGCCAACCCTCCAGCAGCTGCCCCCTCACACTCTTCCCCCAAGTGCCGGAGGTGTTCCCTGTGCTCCTTCTCCACAGCCCCATTGGTAGGAGCTGTCAGCCAGCCACTTTTGGGGAGGGGTCAATGGAAGGCCCCCTTCCCTCGCATCCAGCTTGCTCATCCAGCCATTCCCAGCTGCAAGGGCAACTGCACAGAGAAAAGGCTCAGTCCTCAGGGAGGCCTTGGGGTCTTTTATTAGAACAGTCGTTAGCGAGGGTACTGATTATGGTATATACCCATTCTCCCGAGCACGGGAGCAGATGCCAGCCTGGAGTACCTTTGCTTTTCTCCCCTCCAGTGAGCCAGGCATTGGGACACCCTCTTTGTCCCCGTTCTCTGGAGTGGAGACCCTTGTTTTCTGCAGAAAGCTCAGCCTCATGCCCTCCAGACCCACTCAGCAGGGTTTTTAAGGGAAGTAGCTTTTGAGTTCTCTTTCCTGTGAGAATCTAATGTTCGTTTGCCTCCCACCACTCTTCCAGCCCTTCCTGCCAGTGAAGAATGACTAAGGTGGTGGGTGGAAACAGAGTGAATTAAGACCAATTTAGTAGCCCGCGGTGCCGAGTGAGGGTGTCATGTCAGGAACTGGGTCTGTTACAGACACAGCTGGCTATCTCCAACACTAGTGAACAGACGGGGGGAAGGGTACAATACAGTGTGTGTGTAGCTGAGATGTGAGAGACCGTGCGATTGTGACAAAGAACGTACGTGTGCGCAACTGTGTGCGTGAGACAAAAGACCAGATTTTATGTGGCTGCCCCATGTTTTGCGGGTGCACTTTTGCATGCAAAAATGTGCCAACATTTTTGGCACCCATAGTGCATTGCACCAGTAATTTTTTTGCACTCAGAATTCATTGCACCAGCGATTTTGCATTCACAGATAGACGTCCAAATGGCAGGGTTTGCATGCTGTCAAAATTGCCCCTTTTAACATAAGATCCTGAATGTGGGTATGAGACTGTGAAGCTTTGTACAACGCCAGGTTCATCCAAGTGTGCTTGTGTGGATTTGGAGGTGCTACTGAGAGTGGGTGTGATTACAAGGGGGTGCGTGAGCCTGTGGATGTGCTAAGATGAACCTGGCAGGCTCTCCTCTGGTGAGGTATTTAATCAGGATCTGGAGTGACAGAATTAGGAATTCAGATAGTGCAGCCTCATTAGGACTTTTGTTCCAGGTGGTGCACTCCACTGAGATCACGTCTGCTCACACTCCTACTCACCACATCACTCAGCAAGAAAAACAACCTTGCTGGCTGTATTTGAACAATGAGCATTAAGTACAGGAATAAACACATGCTTGCTCAGAGAGATGGGATTAGGCACTGCTTTTTCGCCTCAAAGGAGTTGGGTTCCAATAGGCCTTAGGTCACTGACAGGCAATGAGTTTGCTGGTCTCAGTTTAGTACTTAGATATTTATTTTTCCCCATGGAAAAGAAAAACATAATTAGTCTCGGTTGGCACCCTCTGGTTGAAAAGGATCCAGGACCAGCCAGGAGGAGGGGCAGCAGGGCAGGGTTAAGGGGCACTGGCAGAGCTGTGAGGAGGTTCAGGACTAGAATAATACAGTGTTGTAGCAAGTGGGGGAGCAGGGATCTGAAGGCAAAAACCATGGTCACATGAGAGGGGTTAGTCTCCACTGATTTAATGACATACACTCTGTAGGTCAGGGTGAAGGTGCATGGACAGAGTGATGCACGCAGGAATCTTGTACAGAACTTGCCTGCACTGTGCCTGCCTCTCTAACATTACACATTTTAAACATTTGCCAAATTTACCCACCCCTTTAGGAAAGAGACACACACTCCGTAGACCCCAAACTCCAAATTCTAAACGAGCCCAGAAAATCCACCGACACTGCAAAGTAACGAGCCAACTTCAAAAGGGAGCGAAGGCCAACGCACGAAACCCGCCAACATCCGCGGGCATTCTCCAAACTTCTACTCTGCTAGGGGGCAGTGAGAGGGTGAGCTGCTGTGATCCATGATGCCCAGATGTTGGATGCCACTAGAAGACAAGAGTACCTGTGGGGGGTGACTGCACAGAGCGTTCCTCTCGTGTGCTGCTTTTGGCTGCAGAAACGGAGCCCATTGCTGGCATATGGAACCCCATTAGACCCAAAGATAACACTGGCACCCGCATAGACCAATAAGAGTTTCTCACATGTATACTCACACAAGCATCCATATTCTAAACACTACCATGGATACCCAAACACACACACCTACACACCCAACCACCCACAATAAACACACACTGAACATACACACAAACACACATGTGCACATGCACCCCCCCCACACACACATAAAGGCACTCACATCTACAGAGACATACACCCACACAAACAACAAGCCCTTTCACTCTCACACTGTTTGCTTCTCCCTCTCCACTGACATGACCCACCCACTCACTGCTTTCCAGAGCAACTTATTTCTTATGCAAGAGATCAGTCCTTGTCTTGAGTGTTGTACGGAGCTGGGAACAGTTATTGCAGTTCTAGCTCTTATCTTCCCAGACAGCACACGGATTCCCATCATAGGCTAGCAGAGCCGGATGCATAACTCCCCTGCACTCTAACTAAACCAAACTAGACCTTGAGGCTCTCGTATAAGCCTCCACTTTCTTCCATAAGGAACTTTCCAGACTTAAGAGCAAGTCCAAGGAAGGAGCTGAGGCAGAGATAACCGGCTGTGCTATTCCGACAGAACTCACTGAGAAACTGGTATTAAGTAATGCATGTTTCTTGAAGTTCCTGTGCTGGGCAGCACAGTTACTAGTTTCATATTGGGCAAGAGAGATACCTGGCTTTTTTGGTGATCTCTGTCTCTTTGTGTCTGAGCCATGTGTGTTGTAATCTGTAGGTGCAGTGAGCTAGGCTATGTGGCACTAGGATTTGACATAGCGCTGTGCGGAAAACACACACGGAGCAATACATGGGTTAAGTTGTGTTGCTTCTGCATCCTGTGTGCTGGGTGTGCAGCCAGTTATGGATGTGCATTGTATATTGTGCATACATTGTGCATTGTATGTCGTGTGTTGCATGATGCGTGTGCCCTGGGCATGTTATGTGTGTAATTTGCATTGTGTGTTATGTGTGATGTGTAGGCACGGAGGTGTATGTCAGTTGCGCTGAGCACTACATGTTGTGCCTGCACTATGCATGTTGTGTACCGCCTATGGACACAGCTTACTGTGTGTGTTGCCTATAGGATTGAGTTAGACAATTCCAGGGGATGAGCTGACTAATCAAAAGTGCCTGGATCTTATCCCTACCCCCTTTGGTTCTCTGTCAGTTCCCCTTCTCCCTCTGGGACTCCCCCTTCCCTCCAGGCATAGGTGTTGGAACAAGGAGTGCTGGCGGGGTAGGGGGGAGCTGCCGCACCCTCTGGCTTGACTGGGTTCACATCACACACAGGGTTTGCAATTTGGTTCAATGGCTCTCAGCACCCCCACACTACGAATTGTCCCAGCGCCCCTGCCGCTGCAAGTCCAGTTTCAGCCTCTCCTGGGACAAGTCCAGCCTCTGAACAATCCCCTCATTTCGGCTCCAAACTCCGGCACTCGGTACCCGGCACCACTGAAATCTCCCCAGCCACGGACAGCCGGGCTCTGCCCCCTGCCCGCCTGGTTCTCTCTCCTGCGGGGCTGGGAGCGCCCTGTCCCCCGGGGCATCCCCGCTCGCCTGCTGCTCCTCTCCCCTGGAGACCCCGCTCCGCAGAGCGCACCCAGGTCCCTGCCGGAACACGCAGCCCGTCCCCGTCCCGCTGCGCGCAGCGCTGGCCTGGGACCCCCTCCCGGGCCCGACCCCCCCCGGCCCCCGCTAGGCAAAGGGACCGAGACTTGCGCTACCTGGTGCCGCGCGGGTCTCCTGCGCCCTCGCCCGCTCCATGGAAGCGCTCACCGCCGCCGAGCTCCTGCCGGCCACTTGGCGCCTCGCCCGGCCGCGGCTCCCCGCTCCATCCCCGGCAGGCGCAGCCCCATCTGGGGGGGGAGGCGGAGCCGGGCTCCGCACGCCCCGCGCTCATTGGCGGACCGGCTGCAAGCCTGGGGGAGCCCCGCCACCGGGCTTTGTGTCCGGAGTGACAGCTGGGCATTTGTCAGGGACTTCCCCCCCTCCCCGCCCGCTGCACCGACCCCCCTCCCCTTGCAAGCAGAGCCGGACCCCTGGTTTGCTGTCATCTTAATGGGGGGGGGGGGGGCACAGCTGCAATGGTGGGGGGAAGTCAGCGGTGCGGGGACACAGTGGGGGTGCTGAGAGCCCTTGAACCAAACTGTTCCCCCCCAGTATGTGCTGGGAAGCACTTCATCCACGGGGTGCGGCAGCCCCCTCCCCGCCCCTTCTTCTAGCATTTATGGGGAAAGGCTGGTGGGACGGAGAGATGACTGGGGCCGCACAGTCTCCCTCCCCCGGGCAGCTGCACCATGTACCCACTCAGAAGACCCCACGCCCCCACCTCGTGAGCCCAGGTGTAACTGACAACACAAGGGCAAAGCAGGGGGAGAATCGGGTCCCATCCTGTTGAATCCTACACAGTATTTCATAAGGATTGAAAAAATGTCAATGTAGTCGCTCTCTCTCTCTCTCTCTCTCTCTCCCTCTCTCATAGGTGAAGGTGGCATGTAAGCACCATTACCAATCGCCCGTTACTATCCATCTCCTAAGCCAGGGGTGGGCAACCCATGGCACAGGTACCAAAGGCAACACGCGAGCTGATTTTCAGTGGCACTCACACTGCCCAGGCCCTGGACACCGGTCTGGGGGGCTCTGCATTTTAATTTAATTTTACATGAAGCTGCTTAAACATTTTAAAAACTGTATTTACTTTACATACTACAATGGTTTAGTTCTATATTATAGACTTATAGAACGGGATCTTCTAAAAACGCTAACGTATTACTGGCACGCAAACCTTATATTAGAGTGAATACATGAAGACTCGGCACCCCACTTCTGAAAGGCTGCTGACCCCTGTCCTAATCCATGGTAGAAAACTCCCAACAGAACTTCACAGGGATGAAGGCAACAATAGCTCGGTAGTAGTTGTCTGAGCCAGCCAACAGAGATCCTGCCTACAGAATTCTTGGGACATCCTAAAGAACTCTACAGCATCCTAACGAATGTTCTATTTAATTCTATAGGACACATCAAAAAACCTTTCGAAAGGCAATAATGTCCCATGAAATTCTGTAGGGCTTTTCCATAAGGTAGAGCTGGGCAAATGTTTTGCAGTAATCTAGGTGACAAATTTCAACTCCCCCCTCATCCCCCCGCCGCCCTGCCCCCACCCACTGTCTTTAGGAAATACCTTATTCTCTATTAAATTACATAGGATTTTAGAGTCACTCTGATTATTTGTTACTGCTTGTTATAATTATTTCTACAGTACTGCCCAGTTGTCTCAGGATGCCACTGGGCTAAGAAATGTACAAACACATGATAAAAAACAGCCTGTGCCCAGAAGAACTTGTAATCTACTTGGGCATTTCTACAGAATCCTGTTGATTTCATCCCTATTTGGTTCTGTAGGACTTTTCCTTAAGGAAATATTACTATACTTCTGTGCACCTTCAGGGACTGAACAAGGGTGATGGAAATGGCATAAGACTAGGTTTTCTCATGGCATTTTGGTGCTTCTGCTGTTGACTGGCATCCATCAGGTGGGACTATGAAAACAGGGGGGGAAAAATTAAATTAAAAAGAATGAGCTAGATTTTTGCAAATCTCGACAAAGATCTGCTTCTAAATGAGGCTGAAATCCTGATTCTAGCTGATCCTGTTCAAACTGGGTAGGGATAATGTGTGTTTTCTCAGACAGGTGCAATGCCCATCTGTCTATAGTGAGGCATGATCATATATTTATCAGGATACATCTGGTGAGATGTACAGGTACCTGTCCAGCCAAAGTTGACATGAACATGTGAGTGATGTTGATGTGTGTGCAGGTATGTGGGACAGAATAGCCCAGTGGGTCTGAGACAACCTTACACTGAGTAAGTCACTCAATTTATGTGCCTCAGTTTCTCCATCTGAAAAATGTGGAATAATACCAACCTTATAGGGATGTTGTGAGGATTATCACTGTTATTTATTTCTATTACAAGAACACCTAGATGTCTCAGCAAAGACCAAGCCCCATTGTGCTAGGTGCTGTACAATCAAATAGCAAATCCCTGCCCTGGAGGGCTTGCAGTCCAGTCAGAAAACTGGAATAGATGCACACAAAGTACTATGTTTCAGAGTAGCAGCCATGTTGGTCTATATCCTTAAAAAGAACAGGAGTACTTGTGGCACCTTAGAGACTAACACATTTATTTATTTATTTTATGCTGAAATAAATGTGTTAGCCTCTAAGGCACCACAAGTACTCTTCTTCTTTTTACAAAGTACTATATTAAGTACCACTAATTGTATGGGCCTGTAACATGTATTTATCCATGCATGTTGCATATGGACATGCATCTGCGTGACTGTGAATTGAGAGCTTCCCTGTGCATTTTTGAACCATCCTATAGAAGGAATAGAATTGCCTGTTACATTCTGCAGGATGGGTAGACATTTTATGTTGCTCTATGTAGGGCTTTTCCATCAGGGAAAGCGTTTCTGCCTCTGTCTTTCTCACCCATTCTCTAATCCCTTCTTCCCTCCCTCCCACCTTGAGCAGACCTGTTTGCAGTTGATAAGCTGATTTAGCCCTTTGGAATGCACTGGATGGCTGGGTAGCCCGCAGCACATCTGGGCTTGCAGCACAGGCTGCAAGACTGTCTGCCTCTCAGCCAGGTGGGAGGTGGGAGCGCGCTCTCCCTGTCGTGAGCCCACACTTGCACCTGAGCAGGGGGAATCGGTCAAAGTCACGCCCCCAGACACACCAAATTCAGTGCATTTTGGTGCTGGTGCGAAATCTGGGTGTCTGCAGATGTTTTAACAGCTGTCAAGTCAACTTGAGATTTGCCCAGGCCACTGTCAAGTGGAACAGATGCTTCACATCTGACCGCGCCTATGGCACAGAAGGGAAACCCAAGGAGTGGCAGCAGCAGAAGGAACCAGCATCAAGGCCCTAATACTGTGCAAAGCCTTTGCAGGGTGGTGGGAATCTTACTCTGAGAGGGGGTTGGCCGTTGCGATCCCCACAGCAAAGCGAGGCACTTTCTCAGGCAAAGCAAATGCACATTCATGGCATCACAGCGTGGGAATTCAGAGGTGAGGCTGCATCATTACACCACCAGTTCTGGAAAGGCAGGAAAGGTAGTTCACCCGAGCCAGAAATTAACCAGACCTCACACGGGGCTGGGTGTGGGTAACCAGAGACAGAACATACCCTGTCCACTCCATGGTCTGTCCTCATTTCCGGTACCCGTTGAGCCAACTGCAGTGGCCTATGTCCCAGTCACTCAAGATTCCTGACCTTTGAACAACCAAAGTGACAAGGTTGAATATTGACAAGGTGGGGTAGGTAATATCTTTTATTGGACCAATTTCTGTTGGTGAGAAAGACAATTTTTTAATCTTACACCAAGCTCTGCAGAAGAAGAAAGAGCTCTATGGAAGCTTGAAAGTTTGTTTCTCTCACCAATAGAAGTTGGTCCAATAAAAGGTATTATTTCACCCACCTTGTCTCTCTAATATCCTGGGACCAACATGACTACAACAACACTGCATACAAGGAATAGCCTGACAGGCTCCATGGAATCCATCCCAGGTTTCCCACGGAGCTCACTGTACCCTGGGATCTGACTTTGAGAGTATGGCTTGCTGTGTGAAAATACAGACTGTGCAAACTTAAACAGTAAAGCTAGATTCCCCCCGCCATACATCAATGCGAAGTGGGTGCAAAATGCCACCAAATCAGACCTCTCCACTTACACCAGTGGTGGCATTTCACATCCGCTTTACATTGATATAAGCAAAAAGAACGAGGAGTCCTTGTGGCACCCTAGAGACTAACAAATGTATTGGGCATAATTTTATACATTTGTTAATCTCTAGGGTACCACAAGGACTCCTCCTTCTTTTTGCTAATACAGACTAATCCGGCTACCCCCTCTGAAACAGATATAACCAGCAATACACACGGAGGCAGGAAAGAATCAAACATAGTTCATGTCCCTCACTATTCAACCTCAGTGCCTTGATTTAAGGAGCGTCTACTAATCAGACAAGACACACACCCCTTTCTTTCTTTTCCTTTTTTGTATTGCTTGCTGGCAGCTCAGCTAGCTTCTCTGATGATTTGTGCAATGCTCCCACAACACCATGTGCTGCCTGGTTGCCTTGAAAGCAGTCAGCTGGAATTTGCTATTTTAGGACCTAAAACTGAAATATATATATATATATTAATGTGAGCATAAAGGGGCAATTTAACAGGATTTTACAGGGAGGAAAAATGTTAGGATTAGTTTTCAGTTGACTGGAACTTAATATTTCCATAGTTAGGGAAAGGAAACTAGAACCAAAGGCAAGAAATTGTTTGTGTCAGATGGGCTAGTTATCAAGTAACTGGCCCATTGGCTATTGCCCTGAGTTTGGCAGGCTTGCCATGATCTAATTCCATCCATCTTTGTGGTCACAGATGGAGCTGCTCAGAGGATAGTGATGGGCAAAGCTCTGAAGGGAATAGGGTCATGGTGGGCCCCAATTCTTTGTTGTGCCATTCCTGTGCTTGCTGCAGACATGGAGGAATGGGGCAAAACTGGCTTTGAGTCACCTTAGTGATCACCTTAGTACTTCCCTTATTTTGGGTCTAGCTCTTGGCATAAGTTAGTGCAGTGTCAGGACTAATCTAATTTATACTCTGGCTGCATCAGCCCCCTATGGGCCATCAACCAGATAAGAATAGCAGAAGTGCATGGGCTCTTTGGCCACCCCTGTCTTTCATCCCCGAACACCCCTGCTATGTCCCCTGTGCAGGGGGCTAGGATGAGGAGCAGATTCCTAGCCTTTCTGACTGTTCTACCCCAGGTGATCGCAGGGGTATTTCCTGGACACAGTTTCCATTCCCTTTACTCCACTGCAGAAAGATAAAGGGGCCACAGGGAAAGAACAACTGGTCCCCTGCTTGGTACTGTTATATGATCTGACCGCTTCCATTGCTGCCTCTCCTTCTGCCTCTTTTCACACCCCTTTCCTTGACCTGAATCCCATCCCGCAATAAAACTCAAAGCCACTGATTCATGCATCATGCACAAGTCAGAGCTCGCCCCGTCTGCCGTTCTCGCCCCTCAAGCCGGTCTGACTATCTCCTATTACCTCATCTCTTCAAATCACCTGGCAGGTTTCCCAGGCCAAGGTAGCCTTGGAGAATTCTGGCAATGGGGCACACAAAGGAATTCGCTGAGAGAGTTAAGTGCAAACACCCATTTCTCCCCCCTCATTTTGGCAAATGGAATGACCTGTAGAACAGAGACTCCTCTTGGCAAGCAGAATCAGGAAGCGTCTTCCAGGATCTACTTTTGCTCCCAGAGCATTTGTGCACAAACAGATTACTCAATCTGGAGCTGCGTGGACTGAGTGAGGGTGGAATTCCCACTAGCAAAAGCATCTTCTTATAAGGGGAAACAAAGGAATTTAACCCTCACGCCCAAGCCAAAGAAATCACTTAGCTGTAATATCATGGGATCACTGACCCAACTCCCTGCACCAGTGCTAGGGCCAGAAGAGAGGCTGTTTATGCTTCTCCTATTCTGCTGCTACTAGGGGCCAAGGTACAGACCAGGGAGCTGCCTTAACTTGTGCATCTCACTGCCATAGTCCCTCTGGGGCCTGAGGCAGCAGGAAATAGCCAGAGCAGACATCTTCCCCAGCCATGGCTCCTCCCTCTCGTGTCTCACGCCCACACTGGAATGTCCCCTCTTGGGCCCAGGTTTCTGCAAAGGTAACAGAAGAGTCAGGCTCTAAAAGAGACAGGCACCGCAAAGAGTATGTCAAAATAGACTTTCACTGCTGGGCTGCAACTCATGGCTCCGAACCAGAGTTCCTTGCTTTAAGGTGACCGTAGACATCCCTTTTTTAACCCCTGTCCTAGCCGTCTTGACCTTTTTGGCAAAACTGGCCATTTGTCCCATTTGCTCTAGCCAGCTGATCACCAATGAGCAACAACGTCAGCCCTGCGCAGGAGGGAGAGCCCAGGAGAGTGGGTCAGGCTGAGCCAGCCTCGGTGGGCAGGGGTAGGGGGGCTTGGGCCCCAGATGTAGCGGATGGGGGTGTGTGTCTTGGGCTGGCCTCATGCATGAGGGAGAAAGGGGGCCAGCCCTGTGAAGGGTGAGGGGATCATGGATGAGGTGAGGGAGGCCTTGGGCCGGCCCAGTACAATGTCCCATTTTTACTTTGGGAGAATGTGGTCACCCTGTGCCTTGCTTTAAGGTGGGTACAACTCCAAAGAGGATCCCACTTTGAGTCTCGAGTGGCTGGCTGCAGCTAGGTCTTACAGCCATAAAGACACAGCACAGGAGAGGAGATGCTATTAGTCAGCTAGAGCAGTTCAGTCTCCAAGCCCTGATTGGCTCAGTTAGCGCAGACCAGTAGCTAGGGTACTGGTTTTAAACTAAAGAGATGCTGAATCAATTCTCTACTCCGTGACAACCTTCCTGTGTGACCTTGGGCAACTCACTTAGCTGTGCTGTGCCTCAGTTAGTTTCTCATCTGTGAAAAGAAGATTGTAGCACTTCTTTACCTCCTAGGGAGTTTGAGAAAATTAATATATTAAAAGATTGTGAGGTGTTTGTGTACTACAGTGATGAGGGTCTGTGGCAGGGCAGGGATAAAACCCCCTTGCCTGCACTGCTAAACTGCTGGCTAAGCCTTGATTTCTGGCAGAGGCCGGGTGCCCTGGCTCAAGCTGTCAGCAGAGAGCACAGCTGCGGGCCCTAACGAGGGCTGGCTCACTGCACTAGATTGAGCTAAGTAGCGGCAGCTGGGGCTGAAGACTGAGAGGGCTAGAAAAGCCCGGAGCAGAACTCAGTTGGGAGGCTATCCAGGCAGCAGGGTGAGACTAAACTCAGACTCCACTGAGCAAGAGTCAAATACCGATTAGGACCAAGTGATTTTGGGTGCCCCCAGCACAGACATCATCAAGATTTTTAGGCAGTGCTGGGCACCCACCTACTGCAAATCGGGCCCCTTTTATGTGTCTCAGGTTGGGCTCCCAGAATCTCTAGTCGCCGTGAAAATCTTGGCTTAGGGTATGTCTGCACTTGGAGCTGGGGGTGTGATTCCCAGCGAGTGGAGACAGAATGTAGCAGTGGGACAGGCTAGCTGTCCCGAATCCCTGCCTATAGTGTCTGATGGGCATGTATTTGGGGCGGCTCGCCTCTCCTGCTGCTCGCACGCCATGGCAACAGCCTCTTTTTAGCCCACAAGCTCAATGAAAGCTAGTGCGAGTCCATTTCCTCAAGCTGGGAATCACTTCTCCAACTCCAGACATAGACACCTCCTTAGATGTGTATATGGCTAATGAGAATATCCACAGTTCCACTGAACAGGAAGAGCAGAAGGGATATAAACCCCCAGCTTTCAGGGCATAAGTTGACCTGTAATTGATGGGCTCAGGAAGAAAGTTCCACCGTAGGCAGGTTATTCCATAAATGCTCACTGGGGATTCTTGCACTTTGCTCTGAAGCAGCTGATGCTGGCCGCTGTCTGAGACAGGAAGTGGGCTGCTAGACAGCCCCCTGCTCTGATGCAGCCTGCTACTTCCTATGTCCCTGTTTCACAAACGGCACCACAATGGCCATCGGATGGGTATGCATTTGGGTACCAGCTGACCGAGACCAGAATCCAACTTGTGTCTTAGAGGCAAATGGCTCCATCTCCTAATAGCATTTAATTGCATTTTTCCCCTGCAAACCCTGGAATTATTTTGTCGGCTTTGTGAAACTCTCTGGTGAAAGGGGCTCATCAAAGCTTCTAATTACTGCCGCCCACACACATCCCTGCCCGCCTGCAAGAGGCATCTAAATAGGGAATTGGCACTCTGAGTACTGTCATTGCCGCCCGCAGCGCTTGGTGCTTCTAATGAAGTGCTCCAGCTCCTGCCTGGGCCCGAGCAGCCCAGAGGAGCCCTGGCCCTCACGCTCTGTGCTGGCAGGAGAAGGAGGGAGGCTGTCAAAGACGGATGGCTTGCTTCCCTCGGGTAACGGCGTGAGTGGGCGTTTGTCAGCTGTGGCAGGCGGGGTATCCTTTGCTTGCACACACACTGCTTGCAGCAGCCACTGAGTCTGTTCATACAATTCCAGCTAAAGAGGCAACAGGTAAAGAAGGCCACAGCTCAGTATCCAAGTGGCTGCACTGTGCCGGTCCATGTGGATGCCCCTGCTTTGGAGTCTCTGGGAGAGCCGTCCACAGAAAGAAACCCAGGACAGTGCAAGAGAGAGGTCATCATTGCGAACTCTCCTGGCCGACTGCGGAGCAGTCAATAGATGGTTCCCGTCCACTCATGCTGGGGGTGGCACTGGGCAGGGCGTTAAATCTTCTAGAGAGCATGGAAGAGTGCATGAGAGGTTCTCAGACAGCCTGACAAAGCAGTTAAAAGGCCAAAAGATGGTTCATCCCGGTCATCTCTGTGCCAATGGCTGGCCCTCCAGCCACCCATCCAGTGCAAGTCCCTTCCCCGCACTTAGGGGTAAATTTTGCAGCTGGGTAGTGAGCACTATATAAAATCTGGCCATGTGTAAATGGGAGCTGAGCTGCACTGGGAACGGGTTCCTGCCTGTAGATTCTGAGCCCTTGGAAATCCAATTCTGGCATCTCCATAGATTCTACTGTAGTGCTCCATACACTGAAATAAATTCACAGCCGTCATTATTTGGCCAGCATAGTGCAAGGTGGTGTCTGGGGATTTGCAAGAGAAACACACTGGGGGAAATAATGGGCTAATATCTGATTCTTCCAGTTGGACAGGTAGATTACACATGGCAATTAGCCTGCAAACTTGCTCAGCATGATTCCCTGGCCCTCTGCTGGGACGTGTGTGCACTCCCATGCACTTACTGTCAAAAAGCCTGCTCAGCTACCTCCTTGGCAAACACTACGCCACGGCACGACCTGCATGATAGTCACAGAGACCAGCTTAAATGCAGCCCAGCTGAGGGAATTCCTGGTAAATGTGAGGGTCTTGCTGCAAGAGTGCAGGGTGCACACGCTTGTGCAGGGAGAGGCTCTGTTATTCGGCTAAGCCCTGCTGTGGCTGAGACATATGTCGATACCCACCACATGCCTCCACTGAGTGAAGGGGCCATGATATCATCTTCATTGCGCCGCACAAGGGATTTGCCAGCCAGTTCCATTGTTTTTGGTTTGTGATTAAGAGGAGGGTCCATCCAGCTTGCCCTCTCCTAACCCAACCCCACTGGAAGGGTTGACAAAGCAAAACAAAACAAAACAAAATGTTGCAGCACTCGCGTTACGTGTTCCACCCTCAGAGCGTTCACTCGGCTTGTGTGTGCTACCTCTTTCCCCCACTCTTTGTCTTAGACTGTAAGTTCTTCAGGGCAGGGACTCTAGCGTAGCATCTGTCTACACAGCAAAAGCAGTGCACAGGCTAGAAGATTACCTGAGCTAGCGTGTACCCAGTTAGCGGGCTAATAGTAACAAAAGCAGCCCAGTGCAAGCTTCTGAGCAGGCTAGTGAGCCAAGTATGGACCCAAAATCAGTGCTGGGCTCGTACTATTTGCACAGAAGCCTGTGCTGCTCTATCTTCACTGCTACTGATACCCATGCTAACTGGATTCAAGCTGGATCAGGCAGCTTTTGTTGTGTAGACACACCCTTATGTTATGTTTGTACAGCACCTAGCACAAAGGGGGCCCATTCTTGGTTGAACCATAGGGACTGCAGTGATAAACCTGATACATGAAATGAAAAAGAGGGGAATGATCAAGGCTCATTGTCCTTTGTTGCACCTTGCTGCTGCCATTTCAACTGCTGCCCCTTGCAAGGGGAAGGGTGGGATGTGATGGGTCCTGCCCACTGCTCCCATCCCATTTGTTTCTCACAGAGTGCTCAGAGTCTTTCTCTCATGTAGATACTGCCCCTTTTCTAAGTGGGGAAAGAAAAGGCATCTCCTTCCAGAGATCACCCTTTTCTCAGGCCTACTAGCTTTTGTCTGTCTTGTGCTAACCCTCCCCCCACTTCCTTCCTGTGCTCTTTCAGCACTTTCCTTGTTAATGGGCTGACTAGTTCATTAGCTACCCAGCTCCAATCTGATCCGGTAATCAGGAACTCCTCTCCTTAATCAGCTCCTGCCTCCCCGGGAACCTAATTGGTTAAACAGTGACCAGAGTGCTGGTGCAGTTGCTGATTTCCTTCTTTCTTTGCCCCGAGACACAAGGCTTGTATGGGAAGGCATAAAAAGGATGGCAGAAGGTGGAGGAGATGACCACTCCCAGAGGACAGAGAGAGAGAGAGGGAGAGGGAGAGTAGATGCTGAAGGAAGGGGAGGATGGGGAAAGATGTGAGGAGAGAGAGTGGGAATTAGTGATAGGGGGTGAATAGCTCCAAGCTCTAGGCGGGCGCTAGAATCTGGGACTCAAAATCTGGTTTCTTATAGAACCAGGGGCCAGCTGTACAATTTGAACCCCCACATCGGTTCAGATCCACGGGTTTGAGTGGGGTTTCTCTATGTAGTCAGTACCAGAGGGTCTTCTGCTTTCAGTAGAGCCCTGTGCAGAGACAAAATTTGTATCCACAACTGATCTGCAAAAATGGTCTATCGACAGCCGCATCTGTGAATGCAGATATAAACCAGGTATCTGTGGATTTGCAGGGCTCTAGCTTTCACCTTTCTTCCCACAATTCTTCTGCATTATTCACTGCGTTATGTAATAGCTGATCTGGGAATCTCACACGTACACACACACACGAATAACCAGTTGGGCAGCACAAATGTGATGCTAAAGAAGGCTGTGAGGGCAGTTTGTCTCACTCTGTCTGCATGCCTTTATCCCACAGCTCACGATGACTATTGTACAGGCTGCTTCTCCACCACTTACCAGGGGAAAAAATTGCCCAGGCTTTCTCCAGAGACTATTCAACTTACTGCTTGGCTCTGTTTCCTTCTGCTTCATTGGTCAACATACCTGAATCCCTCTGAATAATTGAGCAGAGGCACTGCACCATTTGTCTAAATAATTCATCCCAGCTCTGTGGAGAAGGGGTGGAGGGAGAGGGAGTTGCATCACCTATCAGAGCCCGACATTTCCAGGGCTGACAGGCTCTTACACTCCAGTTCAGGGTGGAGTTTCCTTCTGATCATGGGAGGGACGTGTCCCTGAGGAACAGAGGAGGCTGTGCTGGGCTAGAAAGAGACAACGCAGACAGCAACATCTCTCTTCTCATGTCATAATTCCAAATGGGACCTGCCCTGCTCTATGGCTTGTAGGCTACCAGGCCTTGTCTACACATACACTTGCACTGGTTTAATTAAATCCTTGTTTACACAAAGTTACATATGTTTAAATCGATTTAAACCTGGCGTATGTTAATTCAGTTTAAGTCTTTACTGAATTAATCTAAATCGATATAAGGCATTTTCAAACCAGTTTTAAAGTATGTCCACAGAGGGGTTTGCAACTAATTGGTTTAAAAACACTGTTCATTATGAACGGATGCAAATTTGTGTGAAGACAAGACCTCAGATGGAGCCCTTTGCCTGTTGAGGGTGGGGAGGGGACAGCGGGGTTTCAGCTGCCTGACCTCATATAGAAACCTCGTAAGTAAATAATTTGCAAAGCCTTGCCCAATAGGAACACCACAGACAATTGTATGGTGGGCACTCTGGGGCTAGGCATCCTCAAATTCTATCTCTGGCACAGCCCTTTCTCACATGTGCTGCTAAAATATCCCCCCAATCCTCCCCTGAACAAGACCCCGAAAGACACCAAAGACTCCTCCCTGCACCCCGGATTGATCTGACGACTCCTTACTCTTCCAACCAGTCCTTCCATTGCCATGGCAAAGTCCTTCCAGCTAAAGCCATGAAACTATTCCATCTGGAAAGAGCGGCTGACTCCGCTCTCAAATCCAGCATGTGCCACAGGAAACCCAGCTGCTCATTAAGGGAACTCGATCTTCCAGGAGACTCACAGAACAGCCTTAGCAGCAGTGACCCTGGGAATTGGGCAAGTGGAATCACAGGACTCGTCTGTCTGCTCAGTCTTGGCTGATGCGTGGGTGAAGTCTGCCATGATCCTCTTCCTTCAGCCATGCCATTGCAACATGCCAGAAGGAAAGGCACGAGGCTGACACCCGGGAGACTCAGCAAGTGTTTAACCCACACCACAAATTCCCTCTCCCCAGTCTTTTATCAGTGGTTGTGCAACGAGGTGACCGAAGGTCAAGAGACTTTCTGGGTTGTACTCCCAGCACTGCAATTCTGGGCAAGTCACTTCCCCTGATTGCTGTTCTAGTCCACGCCCCCTGCTTCCCAGCTCTGCTGATGCTCCTCATCCCTCCCTCCCTTCTGGGGCTCCCCATACAATGCTTGACCAGTCCACCCAAACCAAATATGCAGCAGCTCCCGCTATTCCAGTCGTGGGCTCCCAGCCCAGCTCTGCCAATGCACCTTAATGCTGACTTGGAGCCACCCCTCCCATTACAGTCCTGGGCCTCCGCTCCAAATGTGCCACGTTTCATTTCCTTTTTCAGGGAGGACATGGACAGAGCTGATTCCTTGGCACCACGTATCCACCAGTCTCTCCCTATGCTATGACCCTGCTGGGAGTGGGAGCAGCCACGGACATGAACCTCCTATCTATCTAGGTTTTCATTTCAGCCCAGTTCACCATGGAATCTGCGTGCCTCACTTCCTGATTGACCCCTTCCTGGAAGGTGGTGGGTGAAGTGCAGTCTGGTCTGGTCGTAGGGTGAAAAAACAGGGTGGAGTCGGGGGTAATAGGTGCCTATATAAGAAAAAGTCCCAAAAAACATGACTGTCTCTATGAAAATGAGACATCTGGTCACCCTATCTGGTCGGGAGTCTCAAGACACTGCAAATGGGCGTCCATTCAGAGTAGATCTAGGCTGTCATTGGCGAGAAGTCTGTGAAGAACCAATCCACCACACAGCACTAACAAGAACTCTCTTCCCAAACCCCTGTCTGTGATACTGAGAGGGCAGAAGGAAGAGAGCTGGCTGGCTTGATTGCGGCAGACTGAGGCCTGAGAATGCCGAAGCAACAGAGGATCAATTCTTTTAATGAATAAAAAAATAAGAAGACCAGAAAAATCAGCAAGGTAGTTGGCGATCTTTTCAGGCCAGGGACTCAGCAGGGCTTGACCTCAGTTGGTAGGTCCCCGGCGATAGCCAGCTGAAATGGGCAGTGCAAGGAATCTTCCTTTGATCAGCCTGTATGAAGGAAGCTGCAGTACCCATGCTGGGAACAGTGAAACCACAGACTGGTAGCAGCTGGGCTGGTTAGTGACTTTATCCATGGGGGAAAGGTATCATACAGCCCCAACTGGCTGCAAACACTATGCTCAGCACAAAAGGCTGATCTCTGGGTCTGTAGATTATTAGTAAATAATACCCATTCTGCTTTGGGATGATGATAATTTTGGGGGGATTTAAAGAGAAGCACAAAACTCAATGGGAAAGCAAAGGGAAGGGCTTCTCTGCCTGCTTCTCTTTTTCCCCTTCATTCTTTAAATATATGATCCTGCTGTTCCTGAACGTGAATCACTGCAGCAGCTTGATGCTAGGATTGTTCTAGCAGGGGACTTGCAAGCTTCCCACACACAACTGGGATAAGCAGAGCTCAGTCTTGACATGCAGTTCCCACTGCTATTCGAGACCTGATCCCTCCTACAGCTCTGCCAATGCCCCTCAATCTAGACCTCCAGCTGTTGTCGGCCTGAGCTCCCTCACTATTCTGCTAATGCGCCTTAATTGCGATCCCCACTCAGCTCTCCTGTGCTTCCTGCTAGTCTAGTCCTGTGTCTCTCTTCACCAGGGTCTGCCTGTGCACCTCAGTCTGGAGCTGCAGCAGCCCCTGCTGTGTCAGCCCCATGCACCAGCTCCACCAGTGCACCCCAGCCATGACCTCCAGCCCCACCTGCTAACGGAGTCCTGAGCCCACACACTGTTCTGCCTACACAGTGCACACCCCAGTCCTGTCCTACCCCTACTTTGCCAGGGCACCTTGCTGCTCTTGCCCTGAATCACTTCTGAGCAGATACTCTGGCTGAAATTCTTCCAAGCTGCCTAGGGGATTTTGATTCACAATCCCCACTGAAACTACTAGGAACTGTGCGGCGAGAGCACGATCCTATGCCCTTGGAAGTCAATGGTAAGCTTCCCATTGACTCCTCAGGAGCTGGATCAGGTCCCAGGATCCCCTTAGAAAGTCTGGGCCGTGGGTGTCATCTGCTGTATAGTGTCTAACTAAGTTCCGCACATGAGCAAATTTTTTCAAACAAAAAAATATATTAAAAAATAGGCCTTTAAAAAAATGAAAATGTTAATGAAAATATTCAGCCCTTCCCAAAATTTCCAGTTTTTTAAAGAAATGAATATATGAAAAATCAAGGCTTTTTGGGAGGTCGCCAGACAATTGTTTCTTTCAGGTTTTTAGGCTTTATTTTTCCCTCTCCCTGTCTCTTTCCAATGGCAAAAAGGAAAATAATAATGAAATCATAATAAAAAGGTGGTGGGAGGAACCTTCCTGGCAAAAAGAGGGAAAAGTTAAAAAAAATATCAATACGAATGTTTGAAAAATGTTGAATAAAACTAAAACTCATTCCTTTTGGGAACCCCAGGCACAAAAACAGCTTAACATTTTTTCATGAAAATGTTGGGTTTTTTAGTCTCGCTCTGGTGGCCACAAAGAACATTCTCTCCAGGAGTATAAAGCTCCACGAAGAAATTGGCTGAGATCCCTTGTGATCTGCACAGAGATGGAAGACCAGAGAATTAACGCACTGCAACACTGCTTACCAAAGAGACCTGTTAAAGAGGGGGAAAAATATGCCCCATCTTCACCTCTGCACCAAGGACAGCTTTGAAACTAGGAAGGGGTTCACTTTTTTGACCTAATTTCAAGCCCACTCAAATGCTGCAGGTTCAGAAATTCCACCTGGATGGAGGCCAGTATTGTTGACATGAGGTTCTGTTTGCCAGAGTGAAAGCGAGGAGCAGGGAATAAAAATCCAATGAAAACAAAATAGAGAGACATGGAGCAGAGAGGAACTGAGTAGGAAACAGAGTGAAGAAAAGGAAGAGAGGAAAATCTGACAAAATATTTACAGAAGGCCTATTCTCTGTAAGTGACAGTGACAGATCAGCACCTTTGGGGCGAATGGAGCTGTGCTAATGGACACCAGGAGAGAATTCAGCCCAGTATGCAGTGCATTCTCTTGTGCCAGATGAGCTCTTGGGTGGATCTTCCGTCCTTAAGAAGTGGAGGAAATACCGAGCTCCACTGGGCTCCCCTATCCTCGTTCTGAGCAGTCAGAGAAATGCATGCTCTCTATCCTGCCAAGCTGGGTGTCATTTGCAGCCCACCTCAAATTGCCAGCTGGTGCCTGTGCTCCCTGAGGATAAGTCAAACTTCCTAGCAGAGGCTCAGAGCCCTGATATGAAACCTCGGAGGCTTAAATGAGTTTGACGTTTGATTCTGAGAGCCTGTGCTTGCTGCAGATGTTGCACAGCAGCTGGGAAGTGCAGCGTCACTCAACGGAATAGGTAACTTAGACGGAAAGGAAAAGGCAGAGCTGACGCAGCCAGGAAAGGCTCTTCCTCTCTACGGATGGGAGCACTGGGGAGAAGCAGCTGTTCAGCAGCCAAGGATTTGTCCCCACACCAGACTGTGCCAGATACAACCTTTTACCTGTACATGTAACCTGTACCTGTGCATGTAACACCAGCTGGAGCCAGAGGGAGAAGAGGCTCCCCAATGGAGACCCTCCTTCCTGAAACAGCTGGGCAGGGAGGGCAAAATGCAAGTTCCATTCCTCCAAGTTCTCTTCAGCAGGGGCACCGTTTGCATTGATGGGTGGTGTAGTGAGGGAGGCTAGAGGATGGCCTTTGACTACAACCCCACAACTGAGCAGAACCATCGTGTAGTTTCCTCTGGCTATTATTATTTGTAATGTGATAGTATCTAGGACCAGGACCTCATTATGCTTGATGCTGTACAAATCCAAAGCAACATAGTGGGACCAACTGTCTACTGGGAATGGGAGGGGATGGCTCACAGGAGGGACAGGGTGACCCTATGGCTCAGGGGGCTACAGGGACTCTGGGCTATGGAGCAGCCCATGGGCACCCCAAGTAAGGCTGCAATAAATCCTGAGACTGCTCTCATTTACTCTGGGATCTGCAATGGCACCAGCATCTGACCTAGAATTTGGCCTTAAGGCCAAATTTCCCCCCTTTGCTTGAGCTGCACTTTCTGGGTTGTTCCTTACATGAGGGTCAGCCTAGAATCTCTTCCAGTATTTTTCTTCACTTACTGCCTTAAAGTTACAGCACACATTTGCTGTGTGCCTGATAAAGGCTGCCACACTTCACCCCAGAGATGGCTGCGTTTCAGCAGTGGCTAAAGAAAAAGCATGACAGGATTCTTCGGCAATCAGACCATAAGTGCTTTTCATTACCCAGTGGGGTAGGTAACAAGGTGGCGTACAAATGCCACAGCTCCTGGCGTTTTCCTTTCAAGAGCGAAAGAAGAAGAAATCATTTCTCAATGGCATCATCAGCAAGCCCCAGCCCCAAACAGCCCCATGTCCCCTTCCAGCTGTTAACAGCTGCAGAGCTGCTGCCTTGCTCTTTGTGCCCATTTTATTCTGAACAAAGGCTGCACTAGCCGCTGCTATAAAAGCAGCTGTTAGCAGGATCTTGAGCTGAGAACAATCACTCCCTGCTATAACCAACAGGGTTATTATTTCTACTTGGCTCAAGTGTTAAAAACAACACACGGTATTAACAGGGTGTGGGGGTAGGGGGAGACAGGAATCCGCTGAGGGAACACAGATGGCTGGGGATCTGACAGGAGAGGGAATTGTTAGAAACCTCCTCATTATTCCCATCCTTCATGTATGTGATGCTAATAAATCCTGGATTTGGAGAACGTTGCAAGAGCTCCAGATGTAAAGCCCCTTATAGATCATATGGCGTTTCTGACATATGCTGGGCAGGCCCAGGACTCCAGGAGTTGACGGGGAAAGCCTTATAAAGCCAGATCGGAGCAGTGGGCTGTGCAGAGAGCACCTCAGCTCATTCAAGCTGTGGCTGCTCCTTTACCAAAGGTGTGATCAGCTGCTGTTGTTCAATACAGGATCCTGCAGGGGTCTGCTGGAGAAAACCCTTCCTGGTTTTGTTAAGGAGGAAGAGGAAAGAAAGAGGGAAATGTTCCCCCGCATGGAAAACAGAACGCAGCAGTGGCGAGATTGTAGCTGTGAAGCTGAGGAAGCCGCCTGCTTCTGCTGCATGTGAGAAACCCATTTTAGTTTTCTAAATCCCCCTTGCCGGAGATGACTCTCCCATGGGGAATCGCTCAGGGCCTAGTGCCAGCAGCCGGCTGCTTTCAAGATTAAAAGACATATGTGCCTTCCTTTCCAAGGGGCTGTTTAATTAAAAAATTATACCATGTTGCTGGGTTGAAAACCAGGGCTCTGCAGGACTGGATGAAGAGTAGCAATACTGTGGATAGGGGCTGTTGGGGAGGTTTCTGGAGACAGCTCTGCTGATGTCCCTTATCTCTGCTCATTAGCCATCCCTGCTATTCCAGCTCTAGGTCTCCCCACAAACAGCTCTGTCAATTCATCTCAGTCCAGACCTGTGAGCCTCACCCATTCTTCCAGTAGGGACCCCCCATACCACTCTGGCAGTCCACTTCACTTCTTACCTGCAGCCTCCCTCCCCCAAGCTACTCCAGTCCTGGACCTCACTGTAGCACTGCTGGTGCACCTTATTCCTAATGTGCAGCACACTCTGTTAGACCAGTCTGGGACCTCCTGCCCTCACCTTTGCCAATGCACTGCCAAGACTGACCAGCAGCCTCCCACGCCCACTATTTCAGACCACAGCTCACTCTTATCCCCAGCACTGTCAATGGATGCGGTGCTAATCTGTAGCACCCCTTGAAACTCCCACTTAACCCCTAGCTCTGCCAACAGTCCCTGACCCTCACCTGTAGCACTGCCTGCTAAGCCAGTGGAGGCCCTGCCCTAGAGGGGACTCTTCTCCCCTTGAGCTAAATCTGATTTGAATTTCCAGAGGTGAAATAATGGATCATTAACTTGTTCTAGCGACAGATTGACTGCAGAACAAGGCCCATAGATATGGACTCTCTCTATAGACATATATTTTAGTTCTCAATAACTAATAAAACAGAGCATCTTACCTTTACATAGTGCCTTTCATTCTGAAAACCCCCAACGTACATTACAAAGTATTTATGAAGTGTACCAAAATTCCTTCACCCCATCACTGAAATGCACTCAGCTCTGGGGAGGAATGTGGCAGATGTTTAACTGCAAAATGATGTCATAAAAAAAAATTAGTGCCAAAAGGCAAGGCAAATCCCCTGTCCACCTAGAATTGCGGGGAATAGGTGGGGCAGTATAGTGAGGCAAGACACAGGTTAACCTCCTCCCACCCACCAAGGGCGTTCATTAATTTCCACAATTAGCCTGGGCTAATTTTGCATCCCCTATTTCCTTTAAAAAAGGCAATCTGAGGGCTGTCTATCAGTTCTACCATCCAGGCAGAACATCTCCTAGGGGAGCAAAATGCTTAGCAACTGCTCAATGTGTGAGTGCTGGCAGGGCTGTTTAAAAACAAGAAGGAAGAGAGAAATCATCACTTTAAAGACAGCGCTGGCTCATTTTTGCTTCCCAGGCCAGGGGAATACCCCGTCCTTCTCTGGCCCAGTTTACACTACAGCCTTCTGCCAGCATACCTGTGTGTGTTGGGGTGTGAAGAGGTGTGATCCCTGATCAACAGAGCTATGTCAGTGGCAGGCCCTGGTATTGATGCAGCTATGCTTTGCTTTTATTGGTGTAGTGAGTTTCTGTCTGAGGGTTGGTTTTATGATACTAGCACAAATCACAGCTTTGATGGTACAGCTGCACCCATGCCAGGAGCGCTTTGCCAGTATAGTGTACCAGTGTTCCTATGCCAGTAGAATGCTTCTAGTGTAGACATGGCATTAGCAGAGGGGCAGACAAAGATTTCCTGTTAGTTCAGGACAGCAAAAAACATGGAGCTGGTACTTCCTATAAGGTATTGCCACCGCCATCCCAATCAAACCATCCCACCCCGCATCCCACCTCCCTGTTTGGGATGACATTATTAGGCAATGCTGGGTAACATGAAAGAAGGATGGTTTTGTGGTTAAGGGATGGGAGAAAGTGTCAGGAGAACGGCATTCATTTCCCAGGTCTGCTACCGATGCCCCGTGTGACTGTCTGTGCCAGTGCTTCTTATAGTCCTTTGCATGGTAATGTTAGTGCACCTCTCCTTACTTAACAGATGACCTTGGGTGAGCGTCTGAAACTCTCTGGGCCTCAGGTTTCCTGTAGTAACTCTTCCTTTCTCTCACCCGTTCTCATGTCTGTTCAGACAATGAGCTCTTTGGGGCAGGGACTGTCCCTTACTATGTGTGTGTACAGCGCAATGAGGAGCACAGAGGTGCTACTGCAATATAAATAATTACAAGGATGATACCCACCAACAAAGGACGTCCGCGGATAGTTCCTCCTTGTTTTGCCTTGTGTGTGCAGAACCTCCCCTAGACTTCATCCCTCCCCACCCCCAGCCACATTTCCCTCTCTTCTGGCTGCACTCACAGGCACAGCGACTCAGACTGGTAATGCCATAACTGGTAGGTTGATACACCCATTGCTCGACATGGCCAGGATTCTCGCAGCCAAGGCCTTGGCAGGGTATCTACTGAACTGCGATGCCATGCAACGAACTACCAGGGTTATTGGTGTTAGCTGCAGAGCAGCGGAGCACTTTGCAGGCAAACGTAAAGACGAAAGACTGAAGGGAGCTAATTACTTCCAGGGGAGCCAGGCAGTGTGATCTTGGTGATGTCAGTCAGTCAGAGTGAATTTGTCATGTTACTGCAATGCCTGGGATCCAGTGCTAATAAATCCCGTGTGATGTGTTCATTACACCAGTCCATTAAGATGGCAGGGGGACCCAGCTGTAGTTAATGATTTATCTCATTCTTCTCCATAGCATCTCAGCCATGGCCTTGTCATTTCATCTGGTGGAATTTGTCTGCCAGGGGGACCTGCAGCCTCATCTCCTTTCTCATTTATGGGAGGCTGATGAAGAATATGAGAAACCTGGAAAGCTGTATGTGGGGCTAAGGAGTGGATTAGCAAGGGGGACTTGAGCATGGGACTGCGGGGCGTTGGTAGAGCTGTGCATGTAGAGAGTCTGGGACTGGGACCACAGTGGGGCGCCAGAGTAGGACTGAGGAGCGTTGGAAGGTCACAGTGTGGAGAACAGGATGGACTAGCCAGGAGGCTGCAGTCCTGGCTGCATCAGCAGAGCAGTGAGAAGAACGGGGCCTGAGGACTAGAAGAGTGGGGAGTGCCCGTCTGTCTGGTCAGGGCTGAGGTGCGCTGGGAGAGCTGGTTTCATGGGGAGATTGCACAGTCCCCTCGAACCAAGCCACAGCAGTCAATCTGCTTTCAAGAGCATTCTGCCAGACCTCCCTGGTAGGAAACACTGCTTTTAGCTCTGCTCCAAGCTTATGCAGGCTGAAGCAACTGGCCTTGCCTGGAGAGCAGTTCCA
Organism: Dermatemys mawii; assembly: GCA_007922305.1. Classification (NCBI taxonomy): domain Eukaryota; kingdom Metazoa; phylum Chordata; order Testudines; family Dermatemydidae; genus Dermatemys; species Dermatemys mawii. The sequence continues at coordinate 3,935,479 of ML677387.1, forward strand.
AAAAACAGCACCAGGCAAAGGCAGGGAAAACTCTAAGACTCCAGGTCCCGTTCCCCATCCCCCTCCATTCTCCTCATCTCCAGTCCTCCGTCTCAGCAGAGAGGAGCCAAATTCCTGATTGGTCTCCTTTTGTTCTCCATTTCCTCCCGTGCTGCACCTCCCCGATAACAAGCCCCCATGTCTGTTCTTCCGCTGCAGCCTTGGGCTGGGGCCTTATCTTGCCGCAGACTAATTTGATTTTTATGGCGATAGAGGCATCGGTAATTACTGTAATAAAAGAGGAGATTTGCAGCCACTCCCGTTGCCCGAACTGAGAATGGGGGGCTGCTGGGCTGACGCCACGGTTGACTTATTTCATAACTCATGCATTACATCAATGATTAGTGGTGCCCCTCTTGGGAATGTGGGGAGGGGGCTGGAGTGGGGCAGGGGAGGAAGAAAGTGTTTCCAATTAAAAGAAGCCACTCCAATTCCCCCTCCCACTCTCTTCCCCTTTGTTCTCAAAATTAGAAAGCAAAGAAAAGAACAAAACATATCCAGGAATAAGAAGAAGGACAGGAAGACTCTCCATACCAGCGCCAGTTGAAAGAAATTAACATGGGGCTGGGAGGAAATCAGCATCCAGGGGTGCTAGTATAGGAGGGGTGAAAAGAACCACCTGAGTCCAGTGCGCAGAGAGGCAGCCATCCAAACATCATCAACACCTCAGTCGCAATTGCCACTTTTAAACATATTTTTGCCCGTGTGCATAGTTTTACGTGTCTCTGCTCTCAGTAATATGAATCAATTCATTAACACATATAATTGCAGCAAGATAATCTCCCTAGAGCTAGCTAAACATTGTACAGTTAGCTAACACCCTAACCTATTGTGCACATAATAAATGATGCATTAGATGCACAGACTGACAATCTGCAACGCTATCTAGGTATCTACTTCCCCCACAGAGAGATGCTCTAGCTGCTCTAGTTGTATTTCTATTGCATAGTAGTTAACTCTCATTAAATATGTAGTTGGTCTATATAAAGCATAGAATAATGATCATATTAGATTTAGATTCAATGCTTGAGGTCTGATTTGGCCTCCCTTATATTGACAGGTGCCTTGTTCCACAGGTATCCCCCTTGGTTTCAGTGGGGGCACCCACAGAGTTAGGTGCTGTTCACTGCCAGCAAGAGTGGGCAGAAACTAGCCCTGAGTTTGGTGCATTTACTGAAACTGGAGCTTTGGCTCAGGAGGCAAGTGTCTCTATGACGACTGGAGACGGGCCTCCCCATTACGGAGCTGGTCCCTTTGTAACTCCAGACTCCGAGGGTTCATATCTCGCTTAGCTTAGCTCATCCTTGGACCCCCATCACGCTACTTCTGGCATCATTCTGCAGCATCAGTTCCTTTTTGGCCTATGCCTGGGCTCACACACCTGATTTGCTTTTCTCCCCCACACCTGGGGGATGCTGCTAATGTACAGCTGGTGCAGTGGGAGATGTAAATGATCCATTCCAACCAGGCTGCCTGCTCTGCAAGCCCTTCCCCAAACGTGCTGCCATTCTCGTTTATGGACATCCATGAAAACTGAATGTGCTGTGCAGTTCAGCTTAATATATTATAAATTAGAATCCAAAGCCCAGAAAGGATGAATTTTTTGCATAATTGAATGCATACATCTCTTTATGCACTTTTACAGCACTCCAGGTCTGTGGTTACAGTAACGCTTCACCTCACTGATATGCAATTAGCATCGTAGGAGCATTCTGCTGGGACCCGATCACCTTGGGCTGAATGAATGGCCTAAGCGAGATGTCTGGACGTGCTCCATCTCCAGAATGAAAGCAAGTGCAGATAACCCCACTCTGGTCAATCATGGGACCTATCAGCAGTGAAAGGGAGCTGAGTAGTTTTGAAAACCTGACCCCAAATGTGTGGGCTGAGCTCCTGTGAAAATCTGCCCATGGGTGAAGCAAAATCAGAGGCCAGATTTTCAAAGGGGCTCAGCATGTCAGGTGCTCAGGACTTTTGAAATTGTGGCCCCCCCTTCTGGGAGCTGAGCAGTGGGAAAATCTGACAGCTGACTCAAGGCATTTGAAGGAGACATGGAGCACACCCTGAACAGTGGCTCACACCAGTACAATTTCAATCCATCTCTAGCCTATTTTCTGTTCTTAAAATAAAATTGACAAGCGGGTATGCAGCCGAGGAATGAGATTCTGGACAGCTCCATCTTTGGTTGCAGGAGAGAAAGGAGGGTTCACTAGGAAGCATTTTTAAGGGCAAAATTAATAGTGAAAGCCTTGTCTACACACAGGAATTCAGCACTCAGTGCAGAAGCCTGGCTGGCCCTATAGTACGAACACAGGCAAATTGAGATCTGCACTAACAGAGATAATAATGGGGTAAACAAAGGATCTGACTTACCCTTGTCTGCACTCAGGAGTCACCATCAACACAGCTACACCAGATTCAGTAATCAAGGGCTCCTCCCCAGGAGAAGACCCAATAACACTAAGGCCTGGTCTACACTGAAAAAGTTTGATTGATCTAGCTACATCCCTTAGGGCTGTGAAAAAATGTGTGCCCTGGGCACTGGAGATAGGTTGACGTTACCCTGGTGTGGATGTGGTTAGGTTTTCCATCCACCCAGTTACTGCAGCTCAGAGGTGGATTAACTACATTGATAGGAAAAACCTCTTCCTGGATGTAAGAAACGTCAACACCGCAGCACAGCAGTGGTACAGCTCCCGCCCCATAACTGTGCTGCTGTAGCTGCTGTAGCATAGACATGGCCTCATATTTCGCACTTCTCCAGCACTGCTCCTGTGAGGATTTCAAAGCAGGTTGCTGACATCAATTAAAAAGCCTCCTAAACCCCCTCGTGAAAAATGGAACATTCATTGTTCGTTCAGCTAAACCACCACACGTGCGTGCACCAAAATAAATAAATCAATAAATAAAAAGCAACCCAAGTAAAACGCAAACTCATCCACTTCTGAGCTGCACCTTTCAGAACCACTCAGGATCAGCTTATATAACGAGCTCTTATCCCAACACAAATACATGGTGTTTAAACTGGGTTAAAAGGCCCTGCTGGAATGGCTTGGGGGACTAAGTACAGCTTAGCTCAGTTAATGAAAGAAATCCTCCCTGTTTCACTTAGGGCATATCTGCATGGGGAAATTGACCGGAATAGATAGACGGGAATAGCTCCCTGGGTGGACACTCTTATTCTGGAGTAAGGGTCATTTTTTCTGGTTTATCTTAATCCACTTTGGAAGTGAATAGAGTTTAATTTTGATTTAAACCCTAACAGATTGATTCAAAGCCCTCTGAAGTCAGTGTAAAGACTCTCATCTGCTCTATTAGCCCTAAAAGATCTTCAACCTTAGACATGGAACCTAAGTGGTGCATAGGACTTGTGTTACCGTCCTACAGGGGATAAACCAAGGACCCAGAGAACTAAATGCACATGCTGATGCAGCGTGAACTAACGAGCCAAATGTCCTCATGGGGGGCTGTAACAGACCCATATCATTTGTGGGTCGGGCACAGAGCAAGACTTGTAACACACATCCTGAACAGTGGGTTACATGGGCTCTGCTTTTCATTCTACTGCCTGGAACCATTTCCAGGGTAATTTTTCTAAAGGGAAAAGCTCAATGAATGGCCGGGTTCCCTCACATCAGAGCCACTCAACAGAGGCACCGTTTTTAACCTGGCAAGCCTCTGGCTTTTTGTTTTGTAATGGGAGCCTAGTGTCTGAGTTAGAGCGCAGGTCTGGAGGACTGGGGAACATGGGAAAAGATCCAAATGCCGGCTGGCTCAGAGGCTAGCACTATTAGCAGCCCAGAGGGGGCGTTCATGGCTCAGTTATACAGATGTGTGCTGGATTCTTTAATGTCCTGCTTTACACTGGAAATTTCTTGTTTGCTCCACATCATAAACCCCTCCACGCGTGTCTGCTAGGATATGTTGCCTTTGTTGCAAATAGCCAAGTGATCAATTAGTTGGCTCTTTTCTCAATCCCCGGAAGTGCTGACCCAGCCTGTCCTATATTTTAAGGTTCATTCAAGATAGCTTCTTTCAGACATCTGTCTAGAAGCTCGCCAGCCTGCAATGAAGAGCCATTTTGACCTCAGAGACCATCAGAGCAGCAGTGACCTTACAACCTCAGGCAGGAAAAAGCAGACCAGGGGAAAATGTAGAATTTTAAAGGGAAGTACCGACAGCAAAACCACTAACAAAGGGAAAACACAGCTCTCAGGAGCAGAGCTGCCCAAACCCACCAGTTCTTTTCTGGCTGTGAAATAGGTCGTTCCAGTCAGGGTGCATGAATTTGGCAAAGTGTTCCCATCACTGCCAATGGCCACAGCTAGCTGTCTATGGGGATGTTTCCCCCACCTTCTCCAGGGGAAAAATCATGGCTGGGGCTGAGGCAGGAGCTGGCTCAGGTGGGGAGCTGGGGCAGGGGAGCTTTGTTTTCAGGGTAAGTATGGTTTTGCTTGCATGAAAGAGCTCCCTTTGTTTTTTCACCAGCCCAAGGTAAGGTCAAGCTCACTAGGTGTCTAAGAAAAAGGAATTTTGTTTTGCTTTAGCTGGTTTCCTGGGCAGAGAGAGAGTTTTCATTGTGGTGATTTGCTTAAGAAACGCCTCGTCTCACTCCATTTCTCCTTCTTCCTGTCTCCAGTATCATTCCGTTCTTCCTGTCTTAAAACACCCCCCCCCCACTCATGGGCTGGGGCCAAAATCACCTGAGAGATTGCCATTGATTTCAGTGGCTGGTGGATCAAGCCCCATATCTTCAACTTTCATTCCTCTCTCTCCTCTTTCTTTCTGTCTTCCTCATACTTCCTTATGTTTAGCTCGCTTCCTCCTCCCAGTAACGTCCCCTCACCGCAACAGGGACAGGTTTTTGCATTGGCCCATTGAGCCTCCCCACATTTCTCTCCACCCTTCTATTCCCTTCAGATAAGCCTATGTCCCCTTTTGGCCAGGAGAGTAGGAAGAGCTGAGCTGGCACTAGAAGCTGGAAATGTCCTTGTCAGAGAAACAGTGCCCAGCTAGCATCAGGGGGAGCCGAAATCAGTATCCTGGACATGCATACCCTGGAGAGTAAAGAGCACATGTGACTTCAGGGTGCCAAAGTCAGATGCTATTATTGGCATGTACGTGAAATCCCGTGGGGATGGCGTGTGCATGTTCACAACACACCCAACCTCCCAGCTTTCAGCTCCACATTGGCATCTCCTTGTGGGTCATTAGTGTGCCGCCTAATCACCTGATGTGCAATTCCTCAGTAAGGATAACCCCATCAAACACTCTGAAAAAAAGAGTCTCTAACTGCCTTGCAGTTAGTTGGTTTGGAGCCTGGGGATATATGTCCACTGTAGTCTCTTTGTAATCAGAACTAGCAGTCCTGGAATGCTGAAATGTAAATCCAGAGGTACAAGGGATACCATAAACCCTGAGCTGCTGGGATCCTCCAGGATGCGATTTCTTTGTGTCCAGTTGATAGTAGTTAATTTTATATTTTCGGACAGACAACTGGAAGGTTTGTATCTGAAACATAATCACAAGAGAGTCCCACTTTTGTGCCTGTGTGAGTGGCTGCCATCCTCCTTTCACCCCAGAGGCAGCTGTATCTCATCAGCCTTGCAAGTAAACAGCTGGCAGAGTGCCACTGGGATGAAAGATGCCATGGGTATGTAATAGGTTGTAGTACATGCAGTGACTTGTGTTATAGGTGTGGTTACCCATAAGTATTTTTGTGGGTGCAATGCAGGCACGTTGTGTTGCTCAGGCAGAAATGATGATGCATATACAGAGGTGCAATAAACAACGTGTCAGTGAGCAACAGAGTGATACAGAAACCCAAAGTTGTTCTGCAATTTGGGAATATACAACCCAGATAAAAACTTAGATAGATGCAAATACCTTCTCTGGTTTCTTTTTGAAAGCCATGGGCAAGGGATGCATGACTCATTCCTGGCCACATCACAGGTGGCTCATACAGCAGACGAGCTTTTACTGGCTAATATCTCTCTGCCCTGTTCCCCCGGGCCTCCCTCGGGTGAGGAGCAGAAACAGAGAACTGGTCAGCTGCCACGCTGGAACTGTGAAAGGGCAGAGCAATCCTATCTCAGAGCAGATGCTAAGCTGACAGCTGGCTCCTGCCCAGGGCACCTCCCCCTCCCTGGAATGGGAGGGCTGTCACTGTGGGGAAGGGTTCAGTGACAGACCAGTCACTGGGGGGTTGTTAATCAACATCATCAACCAGGAATCAAGTCAAAATCCTGGAGCTTTCAGCCAGCACCCAGGGAGCTCAGCCACTAATAGTGACCAAACGGGGTGAACAGAGAAGAACAAGGGACACGGGCGTCACAGCTACCGAACAAGGCAGCTGGGGAGAGGGATGCTTTTCCTGAGTAGAGATTCCAACCCTAAGAGTTTGGAGGTAAGAAGGATCTTCTGATCCACTCCTCCTGCTGGGACCAGATCTTCGCATGTTGTCTGAAATGGGAACATCTCGCACCCAGGGCCACTGGCCAACTAATGCCTGGGGCAAAAGTGAACAGAAGGGTCCCTGAGGTTAATGGTGTTAAGGGGAAATGCCAGAAGGGAGCAGATGAAATTAGGAAAGAGAGAAAACTTAAGGAATCGCTAATTCCTGAGAGACACTGGCTATAGCCCTTAGGGCTGAGGCCCATGTAGGGAGGGTGGTATGGATGCAGAGGGCTCTGCTTACTAGCATTCAGCTGGGACTGCAAATCTCAGACTATTATGGGACTATCCAAGGCACGGCATCTGGCTTACTGCGGTGAGTTCAGCCATCTGGCTGACGGGCCTTTGTTCTTAGCTTGTGCTGCTCTCTGCTGGCCAAATCCTTGGTAAAGAGGCACATGGGGAAAAAGCCAGGGTACTTTGCGTGGCAGAAGCACGTGTGCAGCCTGGTGTCTACCTCTCCCAGAGAGGGGAACATATAACAACAGAACGCCCTCCCTTCTGGGGACAGATGTGGAGAATTGTTCTGTAGGGTGGAGAGTCAAGCTGGTCTAGTGGATTGGGGTACTGGGCTGGGAGGAGGCGTGAGATTTGGGTTCTGTTCCTACTTCTGCTATGTGACCACAGGCAAATTACTTCCCCTCTTTGCGCCACCTCTCTATCTTGTCTACTCGGAGAGTAAAGTCTTGGGGACAGGGATGGTCTTTCACTATGTGGCCCTACAGCATCTAGCACAACAGGGCCCTGATCTCATCTGGAGCTTTTAGTTGCTTCTGGAACAGAAAATAATTTTGCATGGAGGAACATACATCATAACTACACAGGGTGACCAGATGTCCCGATTTTATAGGGACAGTCCTAATATTTGGGGCTTTTTCTTACACAGGCTCTGATTACCCCCCATCCTCTGTCCTGATTTTTCACACTTGCTATCTTGTTACTCTATGACTACATTAGGTTTAAATTGTCCTTGACCTGTGGTGTAACACAGTCATCACTAGAGCTGGGGGCAATTCCTTGACTCAAACTTTTTTGGGGGAGAAAAATGAAGATTTGGGTTGATTGAAGCATTTTGTGAATGTGTGTCAATTTTGTCAAATCGTTTCAGTCAAACATCCCTTCCCCTCAAAGCCCAAATTCTGAAAAGCCGTAAATATTTTGTTTTGATGTTTTTGAAATTAATTTTTTCAGTTTTTTTATTTGAAATGACTTTTTGTTTATTTCTTTTTCAATTTTCAGTTTGCTGAAAATTTTGGATAATTTTCCTCTTGGGTCAAATTGAAGCAATTCCCCCCCTCTCCCCAGCTTTTTTTGGCACTAGCAGCAAACCAACAAAACAGTTATTCCCACAGCCGTGGTCATGACTGCAACCTAGTGGCAGAACTCCAGAAAACAGGGAGAGGAAAGAGAGGGCGTCAGGTGAGAGGGAATTATTCCGGCAGGATATGGTTTAAAGCTACTCCTCTGAGATGGCCTAGTCCAGTGGTTCTCAACTAAGGGCCTTGGGCCCCATGGGTGGCTGCAAGCAGGTTTCCTGAGGTCTGCCAAGCATGGCCGGTGTTAGACTTGTAGTGCCTAGGGCAGAAAGCCAAAGCCCCGCTGCGCAGGACTATAGTCTGGGACCCCGAGCCCCAACACTGGGGGATGAAACTGAAGCCTGAGCAACTTAACTTTGTAAGACCCCGGGGAATTGTCCTGGTTGTAACCCCTTAACGCTGGCCCTGGCTTTTATATGGAGAAAAACAGTTGTTGTGGCACAACTGGGCTATGAAGTTTTTAGAGCATGGCGGGGGGGGGGGGGGGGGGGCCAGGGGGGCTATGAAAGAAAAAGGTTGAGAATGTCTGGCCTAGTTGAACCACTAGGATAGGAGCTGATTTAAAGTAGCTAGTCACTAAACAGCAAGGCCATTTTATTCAGTAGAGCCATCTCTAGCATAAAGAGTATCTTATTTTGAGTTCCTGTTTCATTTTCAAAATCGCTCACTGAGTGGAGACATAATTAAATCATGAGGGGATGGGTCTAAATCCTGAGGTCTTTACTCAGGCAGGACTTCAGGATCTCTCCAATGATTGTTTGTTACTTTCACTTTGATTTTGAAAGTTTTTCCTTCTAGTAAAAGGTGCAGACTGATGGCCTGACCCTGCCAGCCCTTACTCACTAGGGTGACCAGACAGCAAATGTGAAAAATCAGGACGGGGGTTGGAGGGGTAATAGGAGCTTATAAGAAAAAGGCCCAAAAACTGGGACTATCCCTATAAAATCAGAACATCTGGTCACTCTATTACTCACTGCCGTGGTGTAGAACTGATAAATGAAATTGTTTGTAGATTGTTCATGTTAAACTTCATAAGTAAAGTTTTATGAATGAAACTTCATTCTTTCACAAAACCTAGTACCCCAATAACTGACTAATGGACAATTAAGATGTTTGTTAAGAACCACAGCTGTTCAGGCGGCTGCCCTTGTGAATTTCACTTTCAATCCAATTGCTACTTAAAGTATTTAAACGTGCACTATTTCAACAATGTAACTTCTGCTCACTGGTTGCCATTTTGTATGAACTATTGTCCATTGTCTGCCATTTCTTACACTTGTCCATATTGTAACCCAAACTCCATTTTAACTTGTCTTAAACTCCATTTTAAAATGTTCACTCCATTTTGTAAACCCTGCTGTAAAAGTTGTTCTGCAAAACCCTGATGTAATCTGATTAGTTTAGATGTGTGAATGAGGTATGCATGGATGATGGAATCAACCTCCAGCCCGTCCTGATGAAAAAGTGTGAACACCAACGGCTGAAGATGCAGACAACAGCCCTAACAAAATAAGAGGAGTCCACTCTAAAGAGAAAAGAACAAAGGTCCAATTGAAGGAACATCAAAGCCAGGTCGGGGGCTGAAAGTCATGTCTGCAATTGATGGGTGATCAATACAGATCCCAGAGGCAGCATGACACAGCAAGACCTAGAGATGTTGGATTCAAACTAAAAGCCTATAAAAAGGATGGGTGAAATGGGAGACTTTGGGTAACGTTCTACTGCCAACATCAAAGGGTATCGGTGCACGCCCGACAGAGACCCAACCCCTCCTTGTGCCTGGCTCTCTTGGCCAGTTAGCCGCCACAAGCTACGATCCCAAGCTGCAAACCCAAGCCACGGACTCAAGCTACGTTCAGGACGGGTAACTATGCAGCAGCTGCACAACATCGAGTGTGTGTGTGTGTGGTGTGTATACATAGGTATTGGATATTAGCTATTGGTTATAAATCAAATTGTGTTATAATAAACGTGAGATTCTTGTCTTGTCCCCTGAAAAGATCCTGTGTAGTTTTATCTGTATAACAGTGGTCCTTGTTCCTGTGAGGAAATGAGACAACTCACAAATAAAAGCTGGCAGAGTCAGGCCCTAAGATTCAAACAGTTCATGACTATAACACTCTCCATGCCCACAAGAGACTGCTATGGCTATTTAACAGCTTAGCCAGTATCAGATCTGGCATTTCCTTTTTATCTCCAGTGTTTAAAAAATGAATCGTCCTGTCTAAACCTCCACACAAACACACCCTCAGGACTTGATTCTCCACTGCCCTGCATCTTGTGTAGGCATTTACCCCGGGCCAAGCGAGTGCAAACCCTCTCCCAGATCAGAATCTAGTCATAGAATTTTCTATTCCCTTTGCACAGGTAAATATAAGGACACAATAAACCAGGCAGTGGGAAATCAGAGACCCAGTGTCACTAAATGCCCACTGTGGTGTTTGGGAACATCTGTGGAAATAAGGCATGCTTTTATGGTGATGATAGCTGCAGACTCGTTGAAAAGTGGCAGGGTTTAGTGACCTATCAAAAGACCCCAAATCTCCCTCATCTTGGTAGAATCTGAACATTCCGCACATGGAGTTGCAGAAGCCAGTGAGCTCAGACAATCTGGCACCATTTTGTCCTCTTCATAAAGGCAGCCCCCAGATAAACCTGACCTTATGTATCAACCATACCCAGATACATCCAAAGAGCATTAAGGAAACAGTCTACCGTCTGCTGGCGAGGGGCTATGATGGATAGAAAAGCCATCCTGCGCTGACACCAAGATCCTGTAAGCTCATAGATGCTGGCACACTTCTGCACCCATTCAGGGGTCCATCTGCCTGGAGCTTGCAGGACTGTGGCCTACATTCCCAGGACGCATCCTAGCTCAGCTGCTGGAAGTCTTCTTACTGAGTCACCTGGCAGAGGGGCTGGATGACAATGTTGAGGACCAAGGCTCACCTGTAGCCATACACAAGATAAAAACGTACATATAGAGTCAATTGATCCACTAATTAGTCCAGTCCCACTTTGGTGTACAGCTAATGGTGCTGTAGAAAGGGTTTTGGGCTAGCTGTATATTGCCTGACAGGCTGCATCAGGCAATATACAGGGAAACCAAAGCCTGTTTTACAGCACCATTAGCTACACACCAAAGTGGGACTGAGAACAAGTGGAAAGAGCCTGGTATTAGCTGATATAACTCACAAGACAAGCTGAGAATGGGTGTAATGAGTCTGATATCAGATAACCTACTGGGAACTATGGTTGTTGAGTGCCTACTAGAGGAACAATACCTGATATGCTGACTCCAACTCCCCTGCTCTAAACACTGGACCATATACATCCTTCCAGTGTTGGGACTAGAACCCAGAATCTCTACAACTTGCTTTAACCACTTGACCACACTCCTTCTTAGTGCTGGGTTTAGAACCCAGGAGCCCTGACTCCCAGTCTCCCTGTTCTTACCAACAGACAAAACTGCTTTCCTGCTGTGACATGTTTAACATATCAGGACAACTCAGTCTCACAGGCAAACCCCATCCCCACAAAAGAGCAGTGTTTTCATGCAGTAGTGAAGTAAAATTAAAAAGACTCAAGGTTTCTCTGCAAATTCTAGATTGAAGTAGGTAATTTAATTACCTTAATAAGAACAATTTAGGAAGTTAATTGATTTGTAACTAGGCTTAAATTTCTTGAGCATCAAGTGTCACTTTCTTTTTTAATTCTGCTGCATGTTAAAGTAATTAGGTCGTTAGCAAAAATCTTCCTGCTCCCCTTAGCACATGGTTGACTCAGATTCAGGCCATGGTTACACTGGCACTTTATAGCGCTATAAAGCCCCCACGAGCGCTATAACCTACTCCCCGTCCACACTGGCAAGGCACTAATAGCGCTATAACTGCTGAGTTATAGCGCTATTATTAATCCACCTCCGCATGGGGAATAAGGGCTGTAGCGCAGCTGCTGTAGCGCTACAGCAAGAATGTGGACACCCACTGCGCTACAAGTAATCTCTGGAGATGCCTAGAGCCATTTAAGGCAATTGACGTCTCTTCCCTTTGTTTTGAACTCGGCTGGAGGAATGCGGAAGTACCTCTTTAGAGTTTCT